>OZ038372.1:125523856-125959210 GCA_964036015.1 Leptarthrus brevirostris
TTTAGCGTTTGCTTGATGTCGCTGGGTTGGGTAGATGAAAAGATAAAAATAAAAGAGTAATGTACATACCATGAAAAACTGAAATTTATGAATCACCCTGTAACTCCCAAACGGTTGAGATTGCCCCCCCCCCCTCCCTGCCACCCAATTTTTTGTTTGCCTACGGAAGATCTATCACCCTACTAATTTTGGCACGTCAGATCTGAAACACCCTGTATACTTCGATTGGTGTGTATCATTAACTTGACTGTTAATAATTATTCTCAGTACTAGAGACATAGAGACTAAAATATACGATACTGACTAAATTTAAAACTGGGCTAAACTAATGCAATAGAAATAACAAATTCAAATAAAAAGCGGATAAGTGTTTTATTTAGCTTATAATATTATAAGCGTAAGTGATAACATGCTAGCTTTCCGCACTAGTGTCGCGGGTTCGAAGTTCGACCCATGATTGTTTGAGAAAAAGATTAAGCTAAAAGTCCATTGGAGATTGCAAGATAATGTCGGTGGTTCGCAATTATAAACGTCCTCTTTTATTGTATCTTCTCCATCAATTTCTGAATCTGATTTTACATACTTTGGAATCCATTGATTTAAATGAAGAACTGCTTCGATTTTCTTATAAAGAAACCTGCAGGAGCCTGGAAATTCGTTGACAAGATGTCAATCGTTCCTCAATCTTTTTACTATTTTAAATGACCCTTTATATTTTGGAAGTAAATTTTTGCTTTGTCCTTCGGCAAGTATAACTTTCTTCTTATCAGATTTCTCTATCTTTTATCCATTTCCTAGCCATTTCTGTTTCTTCTTCTCGATTTTTACTAACGTTTTCTGCCTTTCCCACGAAACTACTAAGCTAAGCTAAGCTGGAGATCTAGGCTTATTACCAAACAAACCCACTTGGAGTTTTGTTTTTAATACTATGAACGGTGTTATTAAAAATTGGACTTTATCTCTTTATCCCATTTATTGTCATCCTCTGGCGTGGTAGCTAATGAAGCTATCAATGTAGAGTTAAATTTTCTACCTGCCCGTTAGCCGTTGGTGAAGCTGCCGCTTTTTGAATGCACTTTATTCCACGTTGATCACAAACCTAAAATAAGGGGACATGTATTATTTTCGCTTGAAATGAAAAAATGGATTTTTTCCCAAAAATTTAACTTTGAAAATCAGCGGGGGTGGGGGGGGGGGGGGGGGGGAACCAACTTTTGTAACGCGTGGTCCGATGTTGATGGTTCTTTTTCTGTTGTATAGAGTGTGATCCTCCATTGCTAATAGGAGAATAATTTGGTCCTATGGTGAGTGGTGGGGTGGAGGGAAGAGTAGTTTAACTTCGTAACGCCTGGACCGATTTGGATGCTTCTTTTTCTGTTGGGTAGAGTATGCTCTCTGGTTGATACCACGAGAAAAGATGTTGGTGTAGTGGGGGGGGGGGGAGGAGGGTGGAACTTAACATTGTAACGCGTGGACCGATTTGGATGGTTCTTTTGCTGTTGTATAGAGTGTGATCCCCCCATTGCTAATTGGAAATTAATCTAGTCCTATGGTGGTGGTGGGGGAGGAGGAGGGGTAGTAGCTTCGTAACGTGTGGACCGATTTCGGTGAATCCTTTTCTGTTTGGTAGAGTATGTTCCTTGATTCATACCATGAAAAAAACTTTTTGTGGAATAGAGATGGGGTAGGGGGTTAAACCTAACTTTTTAAGGCGTGGACCGATTTGGATGGTTGTTTCTTTGTTGTATAGAGTAGAAGACACTAAAAAGTAAAAAATAAAATAGTTTTGTAAAAAAAAGTTAAACCGACTTCACAAGAAGCGCTAAAAAGCATAAAATAATTTTTAATTTTATATCTATTACGAAATTTTGAAGTCGGTGCAAATAAAACAATTAAAAATTATTTTATGCTTTTTAGCGCTTTTTGTGAAGTCGGTTCAACTTTTTTTTTAAAAACTATTTTATTTCTGGTTTCTTTTTTTATACGACGTGGCCAAAGCCTAGGAGACAACCCCTTGATGCGTTAGCATGGCTTTGATCGGAAGAGAATTTGGGTAGGAGAAGTGAGGAAACTGGAATGTCTTGTTTTTGTATTACTACGAGCTAGACAAAAGCCCAGAGACGGAGTGGATTATTTAATTTCTTAATAAGAACTAACGGTTTTCGACCCCGGGAACCATGGCATGGTGGTCATGCTGCTCAACGAATTGATCTAACTCCGCCTCCAAGTTATAAAGTTTTAAATATACCTAAACATTTTTAATTTTTTTTAAAGAAAGAATCTTTCCTGAAAATTT
The DNA here is from genome assembly GCA_964036015.1 of Leptarthrus brevirostris. Classification (NCBI taxonomy): domain Eukaryota; kingdom Metazoa; phylum Arthropoda; class Insecta; order Diptera; family Asilidae; genus Leptarthrus; species Leptarthrus brevirostris. The sequence continues at coordinate 125,526,153 of OZ038372.1, forward strand.
TGGTTTTTAAGTATATTCCTTTCAAGATATTTCGATTGAAAATACGAGATTTATGCAAAATCGCAATATTTGAAGGCCCATTAAAAAAGATGGAGATCTAAGGCCTGAAGGTTTTTAGTTTGAAAACGTTAGCAATTTTTTTTGTTAATTTACAGTTAAGTAGTCCTAAATATATACTTACTGGACAGAAAGTACATTTTATGCTCTTTAATATGGTTTTTGTTTGCACTGAATATCTTTAAAAACGGAAAAGCTACAGCGTTTAACATAACCCTCTGTAAAACGCAAAACAGGCTGACGCACCGTATGAATGTCATCTTGTTTATCCTTAAACTATGCCATAGCATATTGATCGAAGTCGTCGGCGGAGTAAGTAAAAGAAAACTTAGAGTTTGAGGCCCATTTTGAATACTCCCTTTGATGCGTTAGCATGGTTTTGGTCGGAAGGGAATTAGAGTAAGGGAAGTGAGGAAACTTGAGTCTTGTTTTTGCATTGCTGCGATATAGACAACAGCCCAGAGACGGAGTGGATTATTTTAATTTCTTAATAAAAGCTCACGGTCATCTGGCCTAGAACCCGGGACCCATGGCATGTTGCTTTTGCCGCTCAAGGTATTGATCCAACTCCGTCGGTTAGGCCAGGTCAGATGAGTACTGTTGTGCTACCATCCACCCGCCCCACTTAGACCACAAGATGGGTCCATTGTGCGCCATGAATTCATGGGAATCCAATCTGTTTACCATGCTCTCATAGCAATCCTGCTTACCTCAGGAATATCAGCACGGCTTTGAACTCTTTGATATGCAGCTCCGTAAGCCCCGTAGCATCACCACCCATGTCTTCTGGCATGGTTTCCTGTGTTGCAGTGACTCATTATAACTAAGGCTACTGATCGGAATTTTCATATATGTGATCTTACCAGATATATCCATTTCAGCCCCCCCCCCCCCCCCCCCCTTCGTCAATTCATCCACTCTATCACTGCCTGGTTCATTCTTATGTCCACCCACATAGCGTAGGTTCCGCCTGTGACATCTGGAAATCTCACATAGGCTGTTCTTACACAATTGCACTAACTTTGATTGAACCACCACAGCTTCCAGCGCCTTAATGGTCGCCTGAATGTGAGTATATATGCGGATATCCAGATTGGACTCTGTACGTTTTTGATGACAGATTTGTGACATTTAGAATATTTTCCTTTGAACTTGGGAGCTTTGCATGGAATGCGTTCAAAAATATCCCTACTAAGATATGTAGTTTTAGTTTAGTTCACGTAAAATTTTAGAAAGTGCGCAAATCTTAATAAAATTGTTGGGCTTGAAAAGCACCACAATTGCCACTAATGTGCCACAAAATGCAACACTGCTTTGGAAAACCGAACCGTTTTTGAAATGGGCCTAAATTGTTGTAAGAACAGACAAAATTTTCATAGCAACGAATAAATGTGTCAAGTTTGTGCACATAATCTGTTATTCTCTCATGCCGGTCCCAGGAACTTCTATCTAAATCTAATCTTATCTTATTTTAATATAATCCAGGAAAATTAGACATTCAACATAGAAAGAATTGGATGTCATTCGGCAAATTTAAAAGCAGCTTAGTTTTAGTGTTTTAAATGTTGTGTGAAAGTCCCCCATCGATCCGAGTGTCGCGCGATTAATTACACAGAGTCAAAGGCCGCGAAATACGGGTTTTCCCCGGTATCTCGTTAAGGGGAGGTTCTCATCAAACGACTAAAAAATAAGATGATTTTCTTAAATTTTTTTTTCATTGAAGGAAGTAAGTAAACAACTAATGGCTTTTGACACTTATTTATTAAGTTTTAAAGTACAAAAAACATTAATTAATAATAATGATGTCATGGGAATTGTTTATATGTATTTTATCGTGACCGTCTCAAAAACCGTGACTTATCGGTCTCCCCTCATTTCCGCTGTAACCTTCCGCAGGAGTCGGTACTTGGAATCCTCCTTTTTTAAGGAGTTAGTTGAACTATGTTCTACTGATATCAGGAACCTACTTCGGGTCATAAGGAGCTCTGTATGCTTTTCAGTTATGTAAAGGGGAGGGTAGTTGCGTCCCTTAGCTTGTCAGTTAATTGCACAATTGCAGAAAAACTTAGCATTTATATTTTCACGCTCTGCTTAAGTTACTGATCACCTTACTGAGTCACTAAGGATCTCTTTAGGTTGTTGGCTGGAGTTGGCCACTTTTATTTTTTAATTTTATTTTATTTTAATTTTTTTTTTTATACGATGTGGCCAAATCCTAGGGGATAACCCTTTGATGCGTTAGCATGGTTTTGGCCGGAAGGGAATTAGGGTAAGGGAAGTGATTAAACTTGAGTCTTCTTTGCATTGCTGCGAGCTAGACAACAGCCCAGAGACGGAGTGGATTATTTTAATTTCTTAATAAAAGCTCACGGTCATCTGGGCTCGAACCCGGGACCCACGGCATGTTGGTCTTGCCGCTCAACGCATTGATCCAACTCCGTCTTGAGCCACTGTTTTTGACGTTTACTTGGTTGCTTCTTTTTTTCCTTAAAACAGCATAACATTGGTTTTAATTTTAACATTTTACCTATTGCACAAAAATACTCTAAATAACTATCAATTACAGGTCGTCAAAAAGTCTACTTGAATGTATTTGTGCAAAGTTTTTCTAAACTCCTGCCAATGGAAGCTCTTTTAACTTTTGTGTGGTTAAATGTTTCTGTTAATATAATTAAATAAAGCTATTCAAAGAAAATCCTATACTGTTAAAAGAATCCAAGTAAAGCAAAAACTAGGTCCTTCCTTATCCCTTTTAAATACCTTTAAAGAGAGATCTTCCTCCTTAAGACATTCAATGTTGTAAGATAAGGTAAGATGTCATCCTTCATCTAAGAAAGATCTTCCAAAGTTTTTATAATACGCTTCAACTTTCAACTGCGACAGTAAAAGATTATTACATAATGCACATGTAGGCGTTTGTCAACAGATTGAAGTGGAAGTACCATAGCAGTTGAAGCTTCGTTGAGCGAGAAATTTTTTCTTTAAGGTAAGGGTGTCACTAAAATAAGATAATCAATATTGTAGAGATAATATTATTAAGGTCATCGACATGTGTATCATATGTGCGAGCATATAGATACTCTATTAAAGGTTATGAATCAGACTCCCAAAAATGTTTAAATAATACTAATTCAAATTTATTTAGCTATCCGGTTTTTTTTATTTTTAAATTTTAAGATTAAAGATATAAGAAATTCATGAAAATAGAAAAAAGTCAATGAGTAATGAAGTCACAATGACATAGTGAGAAAAATAAAGAGAAAAGAAATATCATATTTTGGTGATACACTCGGTCTGGTACAGAACACAGGTGGCAAAAAAATTTTCCTAAAAAAGGAAGACGGACAGGTTTTTGAATTAGTAGAATTACTACCCTTAATAAAACTATTCAATTAAGACTACTAGAACTAATTCCTAGAAATCGAATTAGGAAGGAAACTATTAAAATATATGACGCAGAAGTCACGTCGACCTTTCAGGGAGAAGTGCTTTGCCCCGTCTTTTTTTATGCACAACTGGCCATAGGACATCACCTTAGAAACAGCGTACTGTCGCAAGATTACCATATTTTAAGATGAGATGAAAAAATTGCCACACGGGGCTAACATTAAGTAGAAACCAGCGAAATTTGCATAAATTAAGCACACACTGTTTATCTCCTTTCTTAAACTTACTTGATTTTTTAATTCTGAATTTTCGGACCTCATTGTAGGACATCAAAAACGATTTGATTTTTTGTTGCTTCAAACCACAAATTAGTTGTGTGATTTGTTAGCCATCATCGAAGTTTGCCATTGGTGGAAATTTTTATATTATTTTACATGTTCCTAATGTTGCCCGTTAAGCAGCACGACATTACAGTCAAATCGGCTTTTCGGCTCGCAGGTGGAGACCACTCTTAAATCGAGGAAATCTGAATATTTTTAGCCAATTGATCGATTTCAGACTATTTTTCTCACGTTTAGTAAATATGTTACACAAGCGTTTTTGAAGTTAGCAAAAAAAAAGTAATTAAGCAAACTATAAGTTCTCTGGAAATGTTTTACATATTTGGCTTTTAGTAATTAATTAGCGAAATATTTTTCTTTCTATTGGCAGCATTTATTTCAACGCGCGTGGTCGGGTTCCAGATTATGAAATTAATCAAAATGGTAGTGATTAATTATAAACTGTGAGTAAAAAAGCGTGGGATGTCACATAGTGCTGATAGATAAGGAGTAACTAATTCATTTTTATAATTTATTTGCTAAAAAGATTTAGATATCGTTTTTATCACTTTTAGCGATTTTTAAATTTTTCTTCCTGCATTTTATGAGACAACGTAAACAAATTATGTAAATTTTAATGCTTTTGACAGTAACTTATACTACATATGCACGTAAAAACAATAAAAATTCAAAAATAATTATTTATATTGTGGTTTTAATCTCTTTTTTAAATTGTACAAACTTTTAATTAGTGCTTTATATCAAAATGTAATAAAAGTGAAACTTCTTGTCTGTCTGTTTAGTCTGTCACAGGTAAAAAACTTGAAATTTACTGGGTAGTTAACATTTCATGATCTGCAAATAACCCAGATGTAGTTGTTTCAAGAACCGTTTATCTTAATACAGCTCTTGGACCAAAATGGAAGTTTTCAAAATAAATCCAGGCAAATGGGATACCGATTAATAAGTCTTAAAGTAAGGATTCCAAAGACACTTCTTTCTTGTTTTCTATAAATATCCTTTTTTCTTTGTTTTGGATATAAGTAGCCCGTTCAAACGACGAAGGTGAGGCAAAGTAGATTTGAGGAAGTAGTTCTCTACAATTTATTTCAATAATGGAAATTTAGAAGGGAACCCAAACGGGGCTAGCGTATGCTAAAATTGGTCTGCCGAAGGTGCTTACTGCACCTGGTTAGGTAAGGATCATCAAGTTCCACACATGATCCTTGAAAGACAGACGAGAGTTGAGAACGACGCCCAGATCTCTAACCATGTCAAGTCTGCCCAAGGTAATACCATTGACGGAGTATTCAAAAAGGAAAGGACGTTTTTTACGAGAAAAAAGGCATAGCCGTGCCGGCATTGAAGGAAAAGCGATTGCGAGAATACCAATCACAAAACGTAGCCAAACAGGAGTTGAAGACACTACAATCAGATTCATGAGAAACAGTGCGTCCTTCGTATTACACAGAATTTTAGCACTAGCAGGGTGCTGCCCTGAGGAGAACAACCAGTCGACAAAGCAGGAAGGAAAACCGAGAAGAAACAGCTTGTAGATCAGGATTTCGTGGTAAATCCTATCGAATTGGTGATTTCTGTATACAAAATTCACCTGTTTGCCTGATTTAATGGTCGGTAGAGAGTAGTTAAGGAATTCGAGGAGATTGGTAGCCACCAAGGAAGCCATGCTCGCCATCTTCCGTGTTGTTCCTCCTACTGTCGCCCCTATCCTTTATTCCCTTGGTCAGTGCAAACATTTTTTCTGTGGGATACTTCTCATATTTTGTTGGGATACAGATAGTGAGCTTCCAACAGACGAAATCTTCTGCTAGCTAGTGCAGGGTATTGGCACACTCTGTGAGCCGCCGTCTCCTGCTCTTCCAGTCATAGTCTGTAGGTGTCATATTGAGAGACGCATCGCTTCTTGAGATGACACCCAAAGTTACTGTGGTCTGTCACCAGTGCTGTTAACCATCCCATAGTTGCGCTATCCAAGTGAAGTAGCACCTTTGTAGCACCATAAGCCATTTTTACGGCCATCTTAGCCTGACGTCTTCCTCATTACTGAGCTTGACTGTCAGTCACTAGGCTGGAAGGTTACTCCAACTGTTATCGGTAAATTGCACGTAACAAGTTCCTTCAAGCTGGTAAATTTCCTGCTTTGTGTAAGAGCTCCTTTATAGCCCCTGCTTATAAAAAGAGCCATAAGAATAATATAACAAATTATAGACAAATCGAGAAGTTATCCAATACCCAAGTTACTTTAGAGCACAGTGTATTCGCAGCTTATTGAGCCTTGCAAGGGTTTAGTATCCCCAATTAGTATAGCTTTTTGCTCGACAGATAAGCGACTACGAACTTGTTGGAATTTTTCTCCCACTTTACTTCAGGCTTCCAACGCGGCATGCAGACGCATATGACGCTTTGATAAATTTCGTCACACATAATTTTATTTACACTTAGAAGGCAGGGTTTCATCCCTCTGCTGCTCGACTGAATTTCCCCCTACTTAAGAGACAGGGCATATCGAGTTTTATTTCGTGACTCCACCTAAAGAATTTTCAGGGCTTCATCTGGTAAGCCGCAAGGTATGCATCTCGGTCCACTATTATTCGTCACTGCCATTGATTTATCTACGCAGGCGACTTGAAGATCTTCTTCTATGTTAAGGATAGTGGTGACTCTGCCCTTATTCAAGATTACTAAGACCCGGAACTGGATTGTTGCAGGTACAATGGCTTGCAGTACACTTTTGAAAACTGTCTATAAAAAAGGGCACGTCTTTTTCCTGGAACCTTAATCTACAAGTTTTTGATTACACTTTTACGGGGAATGGTGTCCGTCGTGTGCTGTCCGTAAATGGCCTTCGGGTAAGACTTGGTAAGGAACTGTTGATTTTATGCATATTATTTATGTGTCTACAAATAGCTTAATTGTAGGCTTTTTAAAGCGCTGGTCTAGAGAGTTCTTGGATCTGCCGACTTTGATTCACTCTTTAGTCAGGCCTATTCTCGCTTTAGATTGCAATCCGCGCGGGAACTAAGGAAGATGCTGAATTTGAACACTGCTCAACGCATGGAGAAGATAGAAGATCCGTAGAGCAAGAAGGTACCCAGATTAACAAATTGTGAAGGCGTTGGCGTAGACCGACCCAGGTGGAGAGTCGATGTATTAGGCGCCCTATGCCCCACAAGGGGTTAAAGGAACGGTCACCCTACTACGCTGGTAATTCCGTATCGAATCAATGCAGCACAATTTTGTTACATCGACTGATTCCCAATTTTGATCTAACCCTTAGCAAGTAATCTCTGAAGAATTATCTATTCTCTGTGCTCCCCTGAAGCTGTGCTACATATTGTGTTTCATTCCATGTTTTCTTTTCTTTCCTTCATTTTATTTTATAATTTTTTTAATGTATGTTTGTTTGGGAGCATCATTCCACCGATTTGCTGGAAGAGGTTAATTTTTCTTGGCTCCTATCAAGAAGTTCGCCTTTTGCATTAAAAGGGAAACTCTATTTAAAAACAATACTACACCCAAGCCTTTTTTTAAGGCTAAAATTGACTCCTCTATCCACACTTGGTCGGAATAGAATATGGCCCCCTTCAAGGGGGAGAACCAGCGCATCTATACACTGACGATGCCAATCTGGAAGGCCTATACAAAGTCATTTCTTTTCGCTTACCTGACTACTACAGTGTTTTTCAGGCTAGAATCATGACTATAAAGGTAGCGAATTTGAAGAACTTAACGCTACCGTCGCATGATATTATCAGATAGTCAGGCTGCTATTACATTTCTCACGGGAGTTTATACGACTTCTATAATGGTCATATCATGCCGCTTAACTCTAAACGACATGACTATGTGTCCGAACTTACGCCTCATATATGTACCGCGGCATAGTGACATTCCGGGTAACTGTAGAGCTGACGAGCTGGCGACAACCTGTACTACTCTTCTCTACTTGGACATAAATCGCCACCTTGACACAAAAACATTCCTCAGGATCGCGAATTGAAGACGGCAAACGAAACATACTTACCCTATCACCTAGCAGATCAGGCCGATTTTTAAGCTAAATCGGTTAAGACAGCTCATCTTGCTCGGATGGAGCATTATAAGCGTTGTCGTGGCCATCATTTCGGGCTATTGCCTCATAAGTAGACACGACCACAAACTTGGTGCGTCCTCAAATGACTTCTGTAGAAGTTGCCAAGAGGAAGAAGAAGAGGAAACCATCCTCCACTTCCACTGCAACGCTCGGGCTCTAGCCAACCACAGGATCCAGTCTTTGGGCTCTGGATTTTTCAAAGTGTTAACCAAATTAGGTAATACAGAAGTCAGGGAACTAGTTCGGTTTACCAGGGTTTTATATGGTTCCCGGCAACATGACAGGACTGCAATCTCGTGATCTAGCCAACAATATTCTTGGACCGAGAACTAAATTCTGCTGGAGACAGAGATCTAGCTCGACCTATTAAGAGCTCTAGATCAGCTCTCCATCTTTCTTGAATTGTTATATAGCTTCAACTGTGCTGTAAAATTGGGCCTTTCTGGCCTAAGTGTTTCTATCCTTCCAGAAAAGGTAGCCACTTTAACCGAACTAAGACCTGGCTGCAGTCTCTTTCGTGAGGCTTTCTCCTGCAGCGATCACATCAACACCGTTCGAACTATCAATGAGCAATTCGGCGAAAGGGGGTTCCATTTACATCTAAGATCCTTCTTTTTCTCGAAGGCATTTGACAGCGTTGATTGGGAGTAAATATTGCCACCTTAAAGTAGGAAGGGCGTCCCAGAAAAAATTATCACCATCCTACTCAGGAGTCGAATTTCGGGTCATCTAGTAAGCAAATCTGTCGGAGCCATCCCCCCATCGCAAGAGATTAGACAGAAATGTTTTAATCACCTTAAGCATCTGGACCATGCCTACAATAAATGCTTCCTATTCAACAAACAGAATTATGTAGCCCAAACGTCCGAGGCTCTGTGTAGAGAAGGTCGCTGAGCTTAGGGCTTAACATAAACTCTGCTTAAACCAAACTTATGAGCTTGGACTTCAAGAGACAAAATGATATTTATCTTGAAGAGCAGTAAATAGAAGAAGTGAATAAATTTTGTTATCTCGGAGGAATAGTTATAGAATCCAATGTAAAATCTGTTCAGTTGTACGGCTGTTCAACATGAAATAACATCTAAGCTACAAACCTTTGTCAACCAGTGTTTCTGGAGAATCCTTAAATACATGGGCCGGAGGTCGTTACCAACCAAGCTCTACACAGTCTTACAGGCCAAAGTCAAGAGTCAAACAACATCGCTCAATAATCTCTAGATTAGCACCCGCGTGGGACCCAAGAAATGCGCCGAATTGGACGACCGCATGGAAAAAATCCGTAAAAAATGAAGGTTCCCAGATCAAAAAATCGTTTGAACAGTTAAAGGCGTTGACGCAGAACCGGAACAGGTGGAGAATCGGTGTACTAGACGCTCTATACCCACAAAAGTTTAAAGAAACTAGAGAGGGAGAGAGATACCACCTTCTTAAGTGTTGTGACACGAATCTGAGTGAATCTCAATTATTTTTTTCACTTTCTTACATAATTATCACACATACATAATTATCACACTTTCGCTTATTTTTGCTGTTTTAGGTCAATAGATAAAAGCCTGCGGACTTAATTATATATTTCAAAAAGAACGCTACATAACGAACCCAGCTGGTAAAGATGGTAAAGATGTTGACGTTATCGCCACCGATTTTAGTAAAGCCTTCGACAAGATCTCCCATAACGTTATCTTGTTCAAACTTGATCGCCTAGGCTTCCCCCCCAGATTCATCTCCTGGATTCGATCCTACCTCAGTTTCATCCATTTCTAACCCTATTGTCGCTCGTTCCGGCGTTCCCCAGGGCAGCCACCTAGGTCCATTGATTTTTATCCTCACAATAAATGATGTTGAATTTGTCATCAAACACTCAGAGTTGTCCATTTATGCCGATGACACGAAAATAATCAAACATATCTCCTCCACTACCGACTCTATTCTCCTGCAAGAAGACGTCGATTCATTCATCACATGGTGCATGAAAAACTTTCTAGAGCTCAATGTCTTCAAATGCCAGTCCATCTCTTATTCCCGCAAGCGCCTTACCACCACCCCGAGAGTCTATATGTACCAGTCGTTACCTCTTGTGTGACTTAGGAATAATCTGTGATAGTGAATTCAATTTCCGTTCCCACATTGACAGCATAATTAACAGAGCTAACTCCGCGCTAGGGTTTGTGAAGCGCTGGTCTAGAGAGTTCTCCACTCCTTATGTTTCCAAATCTCTCTACGTCTCCTTCGTTAGACCACTCCTTGAATATGCCAGCCAGGTATGGTCCCCTACACAAACAACTCACATTAATAGGATTGAATCGGCCCAGCGTAGGTTTATTCGCTTCGCTCTACGTGATCTTCCGTGGGTTGACAGATTCAACCTTCCACCCTATGAAAACCGTCTGAAACTGATCGACTTACAACCTCTAAGCAAACGTCGTGATGTTTCCGATATTCTGTTCATTTATCAATTATTAACTGGTGCCATAGACTCTCCCCCTCAATCATGCAATCTTTACCCATCTATACCAATCCCCGTAACCTTAGGTCCACTCCCCTTTTCGGACTCGACAACCATCGCACAAACTACGGTCAACGCGAACCAATTACCAAGATGCTACGAAAAGTCAACGACCTTTCCTCCTTTGAATTCCATCTGAGTAAATCATCCCTTCACAAAGCCTTATATCTTGACCCCGCCCATCTTGATCCTGATCGCCTACCTTAATTCTTCTTCCTTTCGCCTTCTGCCAGTAACCAATATATGTATATAGCTTATATTGTAGCTTATACTTTTTATTTATTTATTCTTAATTATCATTTATTATAGTCTGTAGAATTAGTATTAAGTTATAGCTTGTATTTTGTATTTTTATGCAATAGCTTGTATTAAGCTTAAATAAATAAATAACTGATAATAAAATTATGCTATTCAATTCCTCTTAAACTAACTTCGGATATATGTAAGTAATTCTAACTCGTAATGTTTTCGATAAATTATTATGTATACTATATAATAAACTAAAAATGTTTTGTTCACTTGTTAGAATGAAGTTTCACTGTAGTTCTTCCTTCTTTCCCAGCGGTTAATATCCAAAGTAGGAATATACTATTATAGGACTTACTTATCAGGTTGTTTTTGCCTATTAAATATTTATGAGAAGTTCTTCTTAGTCTTAATTTATAGCAATAATGATTGCTTCTATTCAGTCTCAATAAAAGATTCTCTATCAGAAGCAGCCGTTGACTTTATTCAAAGTCAAATAAATTTTGGAATTACATAAAAAATCCTACTAAAATCGCTGTTCAATTTAAGTGTTTGAAAACGTGCTATCTGCCACGACCTCTATATCCACCTGAAGTCCCATGGGAAATGGTAAAGTGCAAAAAAAATTTATTAACATCCCAATATATTCCAGGAGCCTATAAAGTCAGTGATTCTATAATACGACCACCTCGCAACCAGTTCTGCAAACTTCTAATACATAAATTTGGAACTAATGAAATTTTATTAATTTTGATAGGAGCGTTATTTTCAAATGTGTTGCTTGACCACCTCATTCATGAGAGTGCGAGCTTAGAGGAGAGGTCAAGGTCACAACTATCACTTGATCTGTCTCCAAGTGACACGGTAACATAAAAAAGAAATGAGGAGTAGCTCAGCTTTTTTTAGCCAAATTTATTAGCATACTGACAATTTATATTTCTGGACCTAAAAGCGTGCTCGGTTCTTTTCTTGATGGTAAAAACACCTTGTGTTATGACGCTCGGCACTCATTGATTCGAAACGAAAACAAGTTTATGAATGAAATTGCGGAATATACGGCGGCAGGTATGAAAGTCTGTCTCGAAGGAACCAGAACGTCTCCGCGTGATCTTCAGAGTTCGCAGACTTTTAGTTAAGTCTTCATTCTTTTTTTGGCCACTTAAGAACCTTTGGCTTTTCGGCTTAATCTACTGTTATAATTTATGTCCTCTTTAGGTTTCGCTTAATGAAAAGACGTCCGTTCATCGGCCCTTACATGCGACGCAGTTTCAGTTCGGACATAACTCAAATTTCGTTTGGTTTTATTACAATTTCTACGCGAATTGCATTAGCTCGCAAATAAATAATGTTTAATGGCATCGAAATTTCCAAAGTAGATGATCAAGCCTGCAAAAAGAATATGAGCCAAAAACGTTAAGGTGATCGTAATATGGCTTTTGATGGAGAGCGTTTGCATAAACAAATGCGGAATCATTATGCAAATTGGGTTTCCTGCGACTTTAGTCGATATTCAAAGGATAAATCACAATCTTAATAGCAGTCTTGATGTTAGCGTTATCTTTCGTTGGGATAAAGTTGTAGATGATGACATTCTTAGTGATGCACTAGGTTATTAATGTGCTCTGAGCAAATATCAAATTTGGTTGAAATTGGTTGAACAAAGAATTGAAAAAATTCCAAATGCTTGTTTATATGATAATATATTTATTGGTGAGAAGACTAATTGTTGACTTGTGAATCACCATGGGTTAGTTTATAAATTAAGGTGTTGATCGTTGCACCATGGGTAATAGATTTTAAAACCAGGGTTGTAAATAGTCGAAAGTCATCAAATAAGAACTGTACATATTTAAATTGAAATAAAAGCATATGGCGGTAGAAGATATCAGTGGAATTTTTGAAAATAATTTCAAGTAAGTGACGACCTTTGGACCCCTTTGAGAAATGGAATCGTAAACAATTATTTTTAGTCACATTTTTCCATAAATTGGTACTTATGTCACCAATAACACGACAAATGTTTGTTTTTAATCATTCAGTGACGTGTGCTTATTGGAATAAACCAACAATTTAACATAATCACAGAGAAAGAAATCTACGTTATGTCGCAAGAAGAAATCAGACAGAGTGGTTCCGATATAAGAATAGTCTCAGATCCTCTTTTTCGGCAATAAGATCCGCAAAGAGAGCCTGTTGAAAGATATGTTGAAAGTCAACTGAAAAAAGGTGAAGGGTGTTGTCAACGGATCCAAATATAGTCTCATCTATTACAGGCGAAGAAAGAGAACGAATCGAACCAAATGACGAGCTTTTATGAGTACTCCTCGACACCCATTTTCCGGAGAGCGCGAATTTGGTACAGGATGTCATGAGTACGTCCCGCGGGTATAGTAGGTAGTTGGTGAAGATTGGGACCTTATAAAGTCTATGGTCGACTTCAAGAAAACTCTCTAAATTTTGGGTATGGATCATGCTTCAGAATGTACTACAAGACAGCGTATAATCTCTAATGTCCATAATAGAAACTTTCTCTATTTTGGGAGTTGGAAGGAAGAAAGGGTTCAGAAACAAACCACGTAACTGCAAAGGTTTATAGACCAATCAGGCTCTCATCTTTTCCGCTGAAAATACTGGAAAAGGTTCTAGATGTTTACATAAGAAAGATAAGGCAGGGCCACTATATTCCAAATAGTCAGCATGCCTATACCAGCGGCAGAGCCGTGAAGATGATACTGCATGCATTGGTGTCAGTCTTAAACAGATCAGTGGAATACATAGAGTAAGTTAAACTTTTGTGCTTTGGAGAGAATTTATAAACTGAGGAAACTAGAAATTAATATAGTATATATTAAAAAAAAATTTATATACCACGTTTTTAAAACGGACTAAAAAGTGTAAAATAATTTCTCCTAGCCCCAAACAGATAGTCCTGAAAATTGGTGATTGAGAATTTTTAATAACTAGGAAGATACCTGTAAGATTTAAAATAAAAAACGTGCATGCAATAGATAAATAGTTCACTTTAACAATTATATTGGAAATGATAAGAACTGTTGTGGGGGTTTTCTCAATTACAGCTACTCTCTAAACTGCTTACCATTATCTATTGCATGCGCTCAATGTTTTTCATTTTAAATGTTATAAGTATTTTCCTAGTTATTACAAATTCTCAATCACCAATTTTCAGTATACTATGTCTATGGGTTTATGAATCTGAGATGAGGTTAGGAGAAATTATTTTCAACTTTTTAGTTTTGTACGACTAATTCTAGTTTTATTATTGCGTCGTCCTTACTTAAAAGTCTAAAATCATCCGCCATCTTGAAGCGTCCGCCATATTAGATGTAGAATGACGTCACATAGCTTATCGTATTTTCATATCATTTGATACACGTGGATTTAGAATCACTTCACGTAGTTTATCGCATTCTACTCACCAAACCCTTTTATTTCGTACCCATGTCTAAGGGGGTTTTGAAAGAATAATTAATCCGCCATCTTAGGGCGTCCGCCATATTAGGTTTAAGATAATGATGATGATCGTATTCTACTCATACCACCCTTTGATTTGATACTCATATCAAGGGGGTTGGGCAGTGCCGACGGCCTCGTGCCTGAGGAGGCCTCGCAAAAAAGTTTAAGAATTTTATTAAAAGTTTAGTTATTCATATATATTTCCGTACGCGTGAGTAGTATTTATCCAGAGAGTACAGCTTCTGCTGAGAAAAGTTTTTTAAAGTTAAAGTTGATTAAGACCTACTTGAGAAGCACGATGAGCCAAGAGAGACTATCTCCGTTGTCAGTTCTGCAATGCCGGATTTACATTTTTGAGGCCTATAGGCTGATAATTGGTGGAGGCCCCTTTACGGAAACGAATACTCCTCTTTTTAGTTTTTTCTACCTTGCACATCCTATCAAAAACTTTAAACCTTAAACAGATAATCTGTAATCTAATAATCCGGGGAAAATTTATTTTAACTTATAACCGGGAGGAAAATTATTTCTTTAACCTGCTTGCGTTTTGAATGAAAATTTGTTTTGCTACTAAAATTTCACGTTTAATCAAAGATTTCTTGTTATTTATATTAATAACGTCTACCTAATTTTACTTTGTTGGAAAGATAATTTAGTCTGCTTTAAGTTAAAATAAGTCGTTTTTTTCATAAGACCCAATAATTTTGGCGGTAGGGCGAGTTTAAGGAAAAATCACCGCCCGACGGACATAAAAAGCAATGTAAATTGAACGAAATGTCAGCCAATTTTGGCCTTTTATGTGCGCATAAATTCGTCAGTTCATGGCTATGAGGAAGTAACTAAGGGAGAAGCCCTATATGTCGTGTGTGTGAGCATGGCAAGTTGTTGTTCTGCGATTAGGTGTGTGCTGTCAAATTTGTTTACTTTTTAGGAAGGAGTAGGTTTTTATAGAGACCCTGGGTCTATGCTGGCACAGGTTTCAGCTGTTTTCGTACATTCTGCACTGGCGGCACGTAAAAAGTTACCCAAATAGAATATGAATTATTATATTAAATTTCGTGGTCACAATTTATTACTTAGTTCAATATTTAAAAATACGCGTCAAAACACCCGAATATAAAATATTTTTCTAATCGGCTGCCTTGCGCTTATGAGATTGTATGCATGGGAACCTCACACAAGCTTAAAATTTCCACGTTTTTCTGAGCTTATTTCTTCTCATTATGTTACTTCCTCGTAGGCTCATGCCTTGTAGTTTTCGGTGGTTTTAGCTCTGCTCGTGTTTTTTCTTATAGATGAGAACTTTTTATAATTTTGATTAGCAATGCATTCATTATACACAGCAGAGCTGTAAAGTAATCATTCTTTGTGAAATTGATTCCAACCTAATTCCCATTCCCTCGAATTTACATTTATTAATTCTATTACTTTTCAATTAGGAATGGAATAAAGCAATGGAATTAATACTCCAAGTAATGATTGCATATGTTTTCCTCAATCTAAATTTGCCAGATTAGGTTTAATGTATTGAAATTTTTTTATTGCCCCCATATTAAACGCGCTTTATAACAATTTCGCTTAGTGTAGGAGTGCTAATAGATTTAAGAATGTTTTCATAGAAGAGAAATTTCAAAAGAATTAAGGAACTCAAATCTGGTTTTAAATCATGAATAATTCATTTTCAATTATTTTTCATTCCTTTGCCAATCTCGGTGGAATATATGAGGAATTCCAATTACATACATCATTACTTGGAATATTAATTCCATTTGTTTGTTCCATTCCTAATGAAAAAGTAATGGAATTAAAATATGTTAATTTCAAAGAATGGAATTGGAAAGGGAATGGGTAATGAAGTTTACAACTCTGCTACACAGTTATGTTTTTAAGCAGTCGAAAGCCGAACTTATTGATGCGATTGAAGGTTTAGTTTGATACTTATTTGCTAAGTAATATTGATATATACATTCTAATTTGACTAGATTTTTATTGTTTTTACAAATGTAAGTCGTCTAAGTGTCAAATTCGCTCTACCATTGGAAAATGAGTGCATTCTTTCCAGTTATTGAATAATACGGAGATAGTAGGTTAATGCCAGCTAATTACCGAGTCGATCTTTTCCCGTAGCGAAGTAGTTTTGATTTGTTGCAGAGATTTATTGACTCGAAAAAAATACATACATATCTGTACTCCTTGCACTGTCTACTACGACAATATACATGAACCGTTTGACAGATTAGCCATTTACTTTACTATTAACGAATTTTCTCCTTATCGGGCGTAAGGTAACAATTTTGCTCCCACTATGCAATAAAACAAAGATGCCACTTTCTGATCCAATTATTAAATAAAGAAAAGTAGTAACTAATCGGGTAAAATAAATTTTATAAATTAATTTCAATATTTTTTTAGAGTAGGTACTCAAATAAATAAATTTCTTTTATTCATTTTGGTGGAGGCCTATAGGCTGCAGCTTACACCAGCTTACTGGTAAATTTGGCACTGCAGTTCTGTCAATTGAAGCGGAAATAGCCGCTGGTGTTAACTATGACATAATCTTAAAAAAATTCAGTGAGGCTAAAAACCGGAAAATTCGTTTATTTTAATTTGTGATTGTATATGTAATTTTTGTTAAGATAGAAAGACGTTTTCTTTCTGACTGGGAAATAAAAGAGGCCTCGCAAAGCTGATGTTGCTGACGTCTACATTTGGTCTAGCACCGCCACTGGGGTCGTCAACATGACGGTCCCGGATTATCGATGATACTTTTTTACAATGGCTGTATTCAGCGGCACGCAGCCCTCTCAGTGTAGGCTTATGTGTGTGACATCAGGCTATGATATAGCGGCTCGATTGCGCTGAATGAAAGTTCTAAGTTAGCTGCTATATGACAAGCACACATCAAACCAAACGTCGTTAAAAGGAACAAACAAATGTCAAAAAGCGTGACCCGATTAGTAGATTGGTAAAACTGGAGAACCGGGTTTTAATATTAGCTTCTAGGCTTAGACTCCAAGAATAACTTTGCAGTCATACCTAGCGATTCCTGCATGGATGTTCTCAAACAAAAATTTGACAACGCTTGTTTTTTTTCCTTACTCTTACCACTGCTAATAAGGTATGAAAATAGATACAAACTAGTGGGGTAGGTCCAGATTCTGGGTGTTGCATCATTGGTGTGACCCATGAGGTCCACACGAACAACTTCCCAGTTAATAACAATTTTCAATTATTATTAACAATATTCAATTATTATTAACAATATGTAATTGTTAATAGCGATAAATTTCATGATCATAGTACAAACGAGTAAGTGAAAACTCAATAAAATTCATACTATTCGATTTATCGTTTTATTTATCATTAATATCAACTATTAATGGTTTTTTTAAACATTTTTTTAATGTTACAAAAAACTATAAAAGTTCTGGATTTTTTTTTTTAAGTATCGAGTTGTAATCAGAACCAATTAGATCAGATGAATCTTTTTCAAAAAAAAAAACTTTCGCCCACTTGTATCTCATTTAAAAATACTTAAAAAATTGATATTTTAAATTTATAAATAAATAAATTAATGAATTTAATTTATCATGATAATTTCGTCGTAATTAGATGCAGAAATTTTTTTAAAAAATTATTCCGTTATAGCACTATTTTTTAATGAAAATCAAATAAATGCACTCTGGCTTGGAATTCAATTATTAATAATTTTGAATGGTTATAAACAATGTATAATTGATATAAAGAATTCTTAATTGTTATAGACCATTTTTAATTGATATAAACAAAGTTTATTCATAAAAGAAATTTTTTGTGGTAACAAAAATTTCCACTGTTTATAAGAATTTTCAATTGCTATGAACAATCTGCAGTTTTGTATTCAATTTCCAATTTTCATAATCAATTTTCAACCAGGTAAAACCATTTTATATACTTTATTGTTATAAACAATCATTTATTGTTAAAAACAATTTTTCATCATTATAAACAATTTCTGTTCATAATAAATTGTTATTATCCGACTTTTTGATGTCCCGATCGTCATCAGAACAAATTACATTGAAGAAATCCTTTTCAAAAAAGTCTGAAATCAACTTTTTTTCAGTTTTTTTGTTTAAACAAAAAAACGGCTGAACCGAAATTGATTAAATTTCTTTCAGCTCTTATTGATAATAATACGCTTCGAATGGCACCATAGCGAAGTCGTTATCATTTTTTGTTCGCGAGATTTAGTGTCAAAAAAAGTGGGTCCGAACGTACGTACGTACGTACGTACGTACACACACACACACACATACACACACACATACATGTGTTCAAAAACATACGTAAAACACTATGGTGACTTTGAAATGTAAAAAAAAATTAAAACTAAAAATTTTGAAAATCGGGCCCATAACAATAACTTCCTACATGTGGGAAGTTAAAAAGATTCTAAGTTATTGTGGGTGATTGCAATAGAGGTACAAGGGATAAAGGGGTTGGTGAGCGATGAGGGGAAATTGAAAATTATTTATAGTTACCGGAGCAACAAAAATTTTGGCGTCTACAGTACTGTACTGTACTGGAAGTCATTTCCATAAGTCGACTTTTGAGCAATTTGCCATTAAGGAAGCTAAAACAGGAAATAAAAAAAAAATGGAATTGGAAAAATCTTCATAAAGTAACTCCGATTTTAAAAGACGAGGTGCAGAAGGTGAGGGTATGCGGTGTTGTTGTGTGTGGTTTGGTAGTGTTTGGATAAGTGAGTGGGTGGTAGTTGGAGGTTTTAGGCAGGTTCTCGCTGGTTAGTATAGATAGTATTCTGTCGAGATACTTCACACTACAGACACACGACCCCATTG
The DNA here is from genome assembly GCA_964036015.1 of Leptarthrus brevirostris. Lineage (NCBI taxonomy): Eukaryota > Metazoa > Arthropoda > Insecta > Diptera > Asilidae > Leptarthrus > Leptarthrus brevirostris. Next base: position 125,545,101 of record OZ038372.1, read on the forward strand.
AAAGGTACATTGCTTTTGAATACATTTGGGTGTCCAACAAAGTAATTTTTCCAAAAATGCAGTTATTGTCAAGTCCGTAGACCTAATTACATCTTAATAGGTAAAATAATAGCTTCTGACATTCAGACACACACCGACGGACGAACAGACCGAAAATATAGTGGTTTCTAGTTGCTACGGAACCCTAAAAAAGTGAACCGACTTGACGCTAAAAAGCAAAAATGTACCTACCTACAATCAAAAACATCCTTCTTCTAAATCGATCTAATTTGTGGTTGGTGGTTTATATTCCGCCAAATATGATCTGCAAAACTTGCGAGAGTTTCTCTACTTTAATTGAGAGACTAGCTGCTAACATTGATGTATTTGACAAGTTGCTCATTCTCGGATATTTCAACCTGAGGAGTGCTTTGTTCCATATAATGCAGCGTCAGCATCGGAATTTTGTGATAGATGGCCTGGCATCCTTGTGTTTACACCACATTAATGGTACTTGCAATCGCCACGGGCGTTTGCTGGACCCCACATATATACATCTGACGGGAGTAATTTTAGCCTGATCAGGTGCGATTTGCCTTTGTTGGAGGAGGATCTTCATCACCCATCAATTTTGTTATTGTGTTTTTGTGATTCTTACCCATCTGACAAATATGATGTAATTAGTAATTTTGATACTCCCAATATTTATGATTGGAGTTTAATTCTAAATTCTATTAAATTTGACATAGCTCTCGATCGATTTTATGCAGTACTTTTAACTATTTTCTTTTATCAGTCCCAAAAGGTGTCGGGCATCAATGCAGTAACGCCTCCTTGGTACGATGATGGTATTCGATGTGTAAAGAACTTAAAAAGTAAAGGTTGGAAATGGTATGCGTTGACAAAATCTTCTGATGAATATTTATCATTCTGTAATTTACGGAGGCTCTTTTAGCATATGTGCACTAATGCTTATAATGCTTTTATAGAATTAATAGAAATTATACTTGGCACTTGGTGGAATTTGTTACTTTTCGGGAACATTATTTATATAAATAAAAACAACACTTGCTAAATTCCACAGTTTATTAAATAAATTTACGCGACGCGTTTCGCCCTACTTAGGCATTATCAAGTGAGTGGCTAAACTGCTACTGAATTCTTGATCTAGTGGTAGATTCTATTAGCTGTTTTTTTGTTTAATAACATACTATGTATTTACACGTTCAGAAGTTTTAGGAAATCTAATTGATCGTTTACCAGGAATGAACCTTAATCTTTTGCTTTTTTTATTTCAACGATCTCATATCTGTCCAGTATCCTTCCGCCACTTAAGCCATGTATAAGTTTAACGTTATTTATTGACGTGGTATGGCCTGTGTCAATAAGATGTTTGGACAAACCAGAAGTGGGATGATTATATTTTGCAGCCGAAACACGCTCCGAGTATCTAGTCTTAATAATAATTTTAGAATTTGACAACAGATATGCAAAAAACGTACACAGGGCTTAATTACTAAAGTTCAGTTCAGTTAATATTCCACACAGTGCTAAACTGGTATCATTTGATGTTACCAATTTGTTTTCAATTCCGATAAAAAAATTAAAAACACTTTACGTGTATAATAGAATTACAGAAAATATTATTGACTCAGAAAAAAGTAATACCTTTATAAATCGTACTAATAATTCTAATTATCACAATGTAAATAAACTTTCTTGTATACCTAAGTTATTTGAGGACGTAATATATGATATTGTAAGTTTTCATTCGCATGATTAATTTCAGGTAGACCTGCGGTAACTAAACTGGTTCAATTTCCATCTATGAAAAATGGACAACAGTTGGATTGCATTATATACTTACTTTAGTAAGGCCTTTGTAAAGGTCTCTCATAGGTTTTTGCTTTTTAAGCTTAATATGTTGTGGTTTCCTACAGTGTTACTTGTGTGGTTAAGGTCTTATTTATCTGGAAGAGTTCAATATGTTCTCTTCAGGAGTAAAACCTCTGAAAATATCTATGTCACATCGGGGGTTCCTCAGGGCAGTCACTTAAGTTCTCTGCTATTATCTTACTTTAGTTACTATATGTAATTCTGAATTATTAATTTACGATAATAATGTTAAAATCTATCGTTGCATTTCCAACATATCCGGTTGCTCTGAACATAAACTTGACTTCACCTGTTTTATTACTTGGTGTAACAAAAATAACTTATTTCGTAATATTGCTCTCGGGAGTTCACTGACATATTTGTACTTAAGAACTTTTATTTCTGGTTTGTTAGATTCATTTTGGAGTATGCTATCCCTGTTTGGAGCCCATGTTATTCCTTACTGATTGCGCATTTGGAATCGATTTATCGTATATTCTGACGCTTTGCTCTGCCGTCACTGCCTTGAGTAGATTCACTCCATCTCCCACCATATAATAATAGGTTGAATCTCATTTCCCTTGAGACTTTGGAGAGGCGTGGTAAGATTTGCCATATATTTTTGGCAGGATATTTATTACGGCACCTGGTCGAAGTTTAAGAGTGGATTCGTTTTTGAGTCTAGATCATACTGATTACGGACGTTTTGAATGCATCATTTCTATGTGCAGAGCATTTAACTACAACTTTTAAGAAATTGATTTTAATTTAAGTAAGCATTAAGTTTAAAGGTTACTGAGTAGTACTTAGTTGATTGTTGATCTTTTGAGGGTCTTTGTTTATATTGACGAATCTTTTCAATGTTTTGTTTTTTCTGAAAACCAAATGGTTTTGTAACCTGCTAATATAATGAAAGTGGCTGTTGATAGTAGCTAGTCGCTTTAATGTGTTTGTTTAGCACTCACTTCAGAAAGTCCTAATAGACAAACAATTTAATATTATTTGCCACTTTAAGCTTGTAGTCGAGACATCTTTTTGTTTTGCTTTTTTTGAAGGTATACAAATTTTTTTAAAGCAATTTCAATGAGCTTTCTAATCTTTAGAAAATAATTTTATGTTACTCCATCTATTTAAACTGTGAATACCTGTAATGATATAAAACGCGAATTACTCTGCAGTTGCTCTTTGTGACTCCTAAAATTGAATACTACAAGCTTTCTCAATCGTTAAATTTCTGACTCAATTTATTGAAAGAGAAAAATTAGGTAACCTCTCGTTAAATTGCAAGCAAGTAAAATGGAAATTTATTGAATATTTACGCGGAATTTCTTGAAAGAAATATAAATTTTAGATTAATTGAAAACTTGTATACATCAAGGAGAAAATGATTGCAAATGAAATTACCGAAAATATGTTTTCAGGTCACGAAAATCGTATATTTCCGTAAATGACTTCAATACAGAAAGGTTGATATAAACTTAAATTTGCAATATTAATTTTATGAACTCTGATTCCGAGTAAGTTATCTTTTTATAGTTTACTCAGTGAATTTAATAACATAAATAACTTTAATTCCTTCCATAGATAACAAAAAATATTCTTATTTTTGAATTTGATTTACAAAAATATGAATTTTCATTAATCCGAATAGAAAGCAAAATCAACTTAGGCTCATCAAATAGTGTCAATTAAGTGCACTCTTAAACTTTCTTAAAAACTTAAAAATTCTTTCCACGATTTTAGTTATACGTTAAATGTCGGAAGAACAGCATAGATGTGCTAATGCGTTTGCTGTCTTTGCTAAATAGAAAATTTAATACAAATTCACATCTTGTTTTAGTTGTTTAGGATAATTCCAAAGCTTAAGATATAATGCTATAGCACAATTTTGGTACATTTTGTTTTTCTTAATGAATGTTCGAAAAAGATGTCATTAGTTAAAGTATTTTACTCAAAATATAAGAAAATGTTAAAAGAGCAATTTTTGTAATTCACTCCGTCGACTGAAATGGGTAAAGAAACTGAATTTCTGTTAAGGCACATTAAGCAACATTCAGTTTTGGTATGTACACATATAGATATCACAAAATTTAGAACAAACACCTTAGACTACAAAAACAATCAAACTTAACCTGTGTTCTCTCAAATTGGTTAGGTTAGAGGGGTGCTGCTTGAACTACCATGGGCCCGCTCCACTTAGCCCACAAGCTTGGTCTATTGAGCCCCATAGATTCATGGGGAATGAACCTACTTAGCCTACCATCCTACTTACCTCAAGAATGTCAGCTTTGAGCTCTATGCTCAGTAGCTCCGTAAGCCACGAGAAAAAGTAACTACCTAGTAGTCTACCTCTTTTGTCGCCATGGCAGGGCACTCACAGAGTACATAGGGAACTGAATCGATTTCCTCCAAATCCCTTCAGCTACGAGAGAAATCGTTTGCATCCCGACCCAGTCTTCTGGCATGGTTGCCTTTGAACTAGTAACCCGTTATAACCCTTACTGGATTCCTGACGTCGATTATATTACCAATAAGGAGTACTCTAGTTCTCCTTTTATTATACTCAGGTTACAGTTGTCTGGTAAAAGAGACTTTCGCTATGCGTTCTTCTATATTTCTCTTCCAATTAAGTTTGGAGTCTACTATTACTCCGAGATACTTGGCTTTACCAGAAAGAAATAGACATTTACCTGCCATTCTAAGTCCAAATCTTGGCATTTTCCTCTTCCTTAATCCAGAAAAACGTAATCTACAAGCAATTATTAAATTATAAGATCCACAAAATCTCCAATAAGTTAAAGTTACTAATCCTCTTAAAACAATTCTTTTATAAGCTACTGTACAGCGCCTACCGGAGGCATTTTCATATCCTGGCGAGTATCGAGTAGTATATTTAATAGCTCCTCGCATGTGGTAGTCCAGATTCCATGTAGCCTTCATAATGAAGATTGAATAGGAAGGTCTTTGACTAAGCCCTGAATGCCTCAGCATTTGTTTCAATAGATCCGCAAAACTTCATCCATGTGAATCTTTTTCTAGATCTTATCTTGATTGTTCTTGCAGCCGTTTCAACATGGCTTAATAAGGAGTACATCAACTATGTACCATCAATTTATTGGAATTTTCAAACTTTTGTGTCTCTGTAATTGAAGGTGGTAAGCACGTTGTGACTGTATTTTTACTGACTTCAGTAAAGCTTTCGATTGAATAAATCATAGAGTTCTTGTTCTCAAACGCTCCTTTCACGGGTTTCCTTGGATTTTTGTAAATTTGATTCATTCGTACTTATCTGAACGCACTCAGCGGGTTTCTTTTCGTGAAGCTCTGTCCGATGTTATCTTCAACACTTTCGGTGTACCGCAAGGCTCCCACCTCGCGCCGTTGTTATTTATAATTTATATCAATGATGTATCTACGATTCTGTCTCACTCAACTATTCTTTGTTATGCCGACGACGCTAAGATATTTCGCACTGTGTCAGAAAATGCCGATTGCCTACTTTTAAATTCTAACTTGGACGCCTTTGAGAATTGACCACCACCAATTGACCACCTAAATATCGGCAAGTCTACATCTATGTCTTTCTCAAGAAAATTATCTCTCTTTCAATTTAACTTTACCATAGAGGGTTGTACTTTAACAAGAGGCACAAAGACTAAGGACCTAGGTGCCTGGTTCAATTCCCAATTTTCTTTCGAGGATCATTTTGCTGGCATAGTCACCAAGGCTAATATGACTCTGGGTTTAGTGAGGAGGTGGCCAAAGGAATCTAATCACCCTTACATTACAAAACTTGAATATTGCACTTTTGTCAGGCCTATTCTGGAATATGCCTCTCCAATTTGGTCACCGCCTTATGCGACACATATCAATCGCATTGAAGCTGTTCAACGGAGGTTCGTTAGGTTTGCTCCTCGAGGCCTTCCTTGAAATATCTCCCTTATGTTACCACATTATGTTTATAGACTTGTAATGCTACACTTGGATACACTTGAAAAGAGACGCTGTAACTCTAGGATCCTCTTTGCTTTCGATTGCATTCGGGTTCTATAGGAGGTTCTTAAGCTTTCTTTACATCTGGATCATACTATTTATGCTTAGCCGTGATAAAGAGTCTTTAGGATTGCACCGAAAGCTTTACCAAATCCCCATTCCACCATGGTGGTTTGGATTTACTTTGTGCTCTGCTAATAGGGCAGGTTTCCAAGAATGCTTCATTTAGCACGTTGGTGACAGTATTTACCGTAATATCAGTTGAATGATAAATAATCTATCCTGCTCTTGACCACCTCTAAGAAACTTTCCCAATTTGCTCTGTAGACAGTCCTAAACATCATGGATGACCCTGCAGTAAGCATAACATCCAACAGTATCCAACCCAAAATAAGGTTTGCGCGCTGCCCGACTTCTTAATCGGTGCGACCTTTCCCTTACTCTTCGCACACCCGCTCGCTCTAGCAGGAGAGCTTTCGAACATACTCGATGGTTTGGAGGGTGGTTCCAGCTCCAGTAGTCCTTTCTCGGTAACACTAGTACCCGTCGTAACTTCCGCTATCTGTAGGTTTGAAGTTTTAGAGGAAACACCAAACTTGTATAACATTACATTTTCGTTGTCCAGTTGGTCCCCAAGAATGGTGCGAGAAGAAGTTCGCATTACAGCATGTAGATTAATTAAAATTAAAGGTCACCTGATATCCAGAGTTCGTAAACTAGCGACTAAGCATTCCCTTAGCCACGTTTACCTGCTATTCCAATTTGGTTTGGAATATTTTATTAAAGAGAGTATCCTTCTCTCCGCTCAGCTGTAATTAGCGCACTCATGACAGATACATAATCGTACTAGGAGTCTGTTAACATCCGCCACCACGAGAAACCCTGTGTACATATGGGCTCCTCCTGTATACTCGACGGCTCTCACACTAGCCACAGACGCAATATACACCTTATTCTCGTCGGTGGAGTAAGTGATAATGTATCGGCCTACCAATATGAAAGTCCGAGGTTCGAATCACACCGACGGCAACCCATGGTTGTTTTCTGCTAACAACATTTTTTTTCTTAATGTTCATGAGTTTTGTCAGATTTTTCTGAGGAATCCTTTTTTTAATAAAGGTGGGGACAGCAACCCTTCAGTGTTTCCCCGACGAATATTTAAAGAAATGCATAAAAAATACATCATATATATGGTTGAATTTCTGCATCAATAAAATTTAATTTGACATCCTACACTATACCCGTAAAAACTTTGTTTTTTCTGCTTCAAAATTTACTTCCCTAACCCCCGGAAACAAAATTAAATTTTTTATACTTCACGTCTTTAATTGGGCCATCACACTCTAAATTTTAAAGACTGACGGATATCGAACGGATGATACGGAACATTAAAAACAATGTTAAGAATAAGAACTGTGGAGAATTTTGAGTTCTATAAAACATATTTATTTTAAATTTCTCGCCCTTAAGCGGAAGTAAAGTATTTATTAATTTGCGACTTAAAATTTTTCAAAATGGCGACGAAAACCTCACATGAAATTACCCAACAATACAGCAATCACTCACTTAAACTCACTAGATTCAACATAACATTTTGAGCCAAGATTACTAAAATACTTGCGGTTGCAAATATTTTAAGATAATAAGTTATACTATATATACATTACAATTTTACGCATGACTCTAGTCTGATATTCATTTAGGAATTCATCGAAGTAAAATGGAATAGAATCTACTGGGATTGTCAGGTTAAAATTGGATCCAAAATACGTAGAATTATGACACCCTAAAATATGTTCCTATCCAAATTGATTGATTATGACTTGAGTATTTTAATTTTATTACTTTCGTATGTAAATTATCCTATTATACAAATTTGTCTCTTTAACTTTTCAAATAGCAATGTCCTCTAAAACCTGCAGAATTTCAACAATCTCAAGTAAAATGAACCCATTTCTAGAAAACTAATGTCAACGTCTTCCTTAGATTATCTAGCAAGATCAATATGGCGAGACCAGCACTTCTTATATACAATGAACGCAATATCTCGGAGACAACGATATTAATTTCCACAAGATTTAAGAAAAGGATGAGCTTAAAAAAATGCCAAGGGTTGTTGTTTTTTGAATAAAACGACGACATATTCAGAGATCTCATCCTCAGATATTTTTCTAAGAATCAAGTCAAAAACAAGTGGCGAACTCATTTTTCAAACACGTACATGTTTTATGTCAAAACAAATGCGAAATTTGGCTCACGCTGAGAAGCCAATGCCATTGACTTGCTTCTCATCTTCTAAAGCAGTTTATAGTAGTTATGTGCCTGAGGGAAACTATTTTTTTAATGGATTCAAACGTGTTTAATTACTTTGGTGTAGAAGAGGTTTAACATAGTTAGAGTTTTTACTTTTTGCAAAATTTGTAATTGAAGCCGCTAAAAGAACTGATAATTCGATAAAAACGAAATTGTAATCAGCATTACATTGTATATCACATAATATGACCACAAAACTTAGGTAAATTGTTCGTAATGAGTGCCAATATTGTAAGTTCTATGGACGTGGCAACAAAATAACAACAGGCACTTAAGGAAAACATTAAAAAACATTAATTGAAGTAAGCAAATGCTGTATCATCTCATATGGCTTTTATTAATAATTAGCAGCTGTCATCGAACTTATTAATCATTTCTGAGTTGGGCAGTGAGCTTCCGACAAATCAATGTCAACACTAATTAGAGCTAGTTTTGTAGTGAAAATTGTCTTTGAAAAACTTTTCAAGCGTTATGTAAAAGTTTGTATTGTTGCAATCATATATAACAATACATACTATAGACTAATTCGACCTATTGTTCTTAAGGTCACCAACGAAAACCATGAAAATTAGATTCAAGTTCAGTGTTTCTCTTTGCAGGAGTCAAAATCAGTACTTTAGTGAGAGTCATCATTTTTGTTTAATACCTATATTAGCATAGAATTAGAGCTCAGTAAATATTCCGACAGTACTTTTCTGTTTCTTACTTTTATTTAATAAAACAGTTTGTTTTGTCTCACAGTATATATTGTGATGTAATAATGGATAAAGTTTAGTCTTCCGACTCCAACTTCCTTGGCTCTCTTTCGTTCATAAATTCAAAAATAAGAGTTATTTTCAAATTTAAATTGAAATAGAATTAATCCTTCTAACTCAGAAGGCACACTTCTTAGGCAGAAGCCTAGAATCATTTCACCTATTCGCCAAAATATAACAAGGCGAATGAGGCTCCCAACCAACATGCAAAAAAAAACATTAGTAGTTAACATACTCAAATACGCCCACACACAACAACGTTACAGCAAATCCTTGGTAAGAGTCAGATCAAAAAGAGGACACATATTCACGACTCTTTACATGCGTTTTATAATAATATTAATAGTGTTTCTGAAACCCAACGTCGCATTTCGAGTGTAACAAGTTGCAGTAACCCTAAGCGACCCTCATAAGATGGTAGAATAAAAGGGTCATTCCAAGGCAAAGGACGCATGGCCGATCGCACAAATCTGCGCTGAACGGACGTTAATGTGGCATCCGTAAAACGGAGACCAAACCTGACTAACATATTCAAACAGGGGTCTAACCAGGGACGTATAAAGATGGAGTCTAATTTGAGGGCTTAGTAATTCCTTGGACCACCGAAGAATAAATCCCAGCTAAGAGTTTGCCCAAGCAACGACGTTATTAATATGGGAGATGAAGTTAAATTTAACATGAAGAAACACCCCCAAGTCTCTCACCCCTTTCACCCGTTTTAGTACCCTCAAACATGTACTGAAAAGTACGGAAGCTGCGAGACGTCGAGAAGAACATAACCTGACATTTCTCAATGTTCAGCTTAAGATTGTTGTTGCAGCACCACTCATAGGAAATGTGCAACTTTGATTACAAAATCTCGCATGAGATTTTATTGAGAGAAAAATTTTAATATCGTCAGCATATATAAGAATTTTACATCTTTGAAGCAAATACGAAATATCAATAATAGATAAGATGAATAACAATGGACCCAGATGACTGTCCTGGGGAACGCCAGAATGAGCCACAAAATCATCAGAGAGTGCGCCACGAAAACGTACCCTATAAGTCCTATTAGATAAATACGACTTAATTCAACCAATAAGCGAGGGCGGGAAACCCAACTTAGCCAATTTAAAAGCAATGATAGAGTGAGACAGCTTATCAAAGCCCTTTCTAAAATCAGTGTAAAAACAGTCAGTTTGACAACCATCCGTGAATCCACCCACAGTGCAGGAAACAAACTCTACCATGTTCGAAACCGTGGGCCTACCCTGATGAAAACCATGCTGCCGAATGGAGATTAAGCCTTTACACACATCGGATAATTGGGATTGAATTAACAGTTCAAAGAGCTTAGAAATACAGGACAATTTAGCAATCGGCCTGTAGTTGGAAAAATGTCTCTTCTATTGAAAAATGCACGGAGGTCAGAGAATAATCTGTTCTTTAAATTATGAAGGTATTCTTCATAGAGAGAGCGAGAACGGCTTAAACAATGTTCATGGCAAATACTAAATTCTTGCCAGTCAACACTGCCAATCCGAAGATACTTTTTCCAAAGTCTGTTCTTCCTATTCCTAAGAGTTTTCAATTCTCTGTCAAACCAGGGTGGAGCGGAGTCTTTACCTCTTACCCGAACTAAGGGAACAAACCTCCCAAAAGCCTCATACAAAACGTCGTAGAGACCTGATACGTTACTGTCGATATCGTCACCAGACAAGCAAGTTTGGAGGTCTATCTCATCAAGATAATCATTCAAAGCCTCAAAATCGGCCGCTCTAAAGTTAAAATGATATTGGCTATCGAGGTTATCGACAAGCACGTCCGACACGTCCCTACGAAAAACCTGATAAGAGCCTTTAAACAGTTCCACTTCCGAAATACCCTGGTGCAACCACGTCTCAGATAAAGCTATCACATCAAAATCGCAGTTAGTAGATGAGAAATAAAAATTATTTGTTTAAGTTCTCAGTCCTCTCACATTCTGGTAGAATTCGCTCCCTGTTAAGAACACGACCGACATATCTGATAAATAAATTCCAAGTTCCCTTCGTCAAAAGCAAGGTATCGAGTGAATACCGACGTTTCAAGCAGCTTTTTCACTGCAGTTTTTTAGACCGTCAAACGTTTATGTCAAGTGCGGTATCCCAAAGGTGGTCTCCTTATCCGGGACGGGTGCGCTCAACCAATGTTTACCCAGCAAACCATATGTAACGTGTAACTAAATGAAAAGCATTCAAAATGCGTTACTTGTAATGCAGAGGTAACGCTTTTGCTGTACAGTGTCAAAATCTCTTTGCGTAAACGAGTGACAAAATTGCCTGCTCAGTTATGTTCGGATTTGTAAGAGGTGGTTAAAGTGGTATCAATGATCTTCTTTTTAGAAAATCCGGCATGCACTAATAAAAATAGGTAATTTCAAGGGCCGTGCGTTAATTGTTCTCGTCTACCTAAGTGATGTTGGGGAGAATGCCAGGATATGTTTGATAATTATTTGAATTCAACCAAGGCCATATATGTATGTTTTAAAAAAAATTAGGAATTTAATTTCTAATAATTTCCTGGAAAATTCAAATTTTTCAGTTATTCGCAAAAAATCGTAACTTTACACCTAATTTGTTTAATAACTTTTGTAGCGTCACTTTTTAGGTATCGGACTTTTTATCATATATTACTGATACCATTTAAAAGAGAATAAAAAAAGTCCCCCTGTTAAAAATAATTACGAGCGGTTCCAAGCTCTTTCTTACTTATCTAAAAATAATTTTTCTTCCTGTATAGGCCTTTTTCTCTTATTTAATGAAAATTATACCTTCAAATTCATTTACTTTCTGTTCACGTATTATTTTTTGGTCAGTAACTAAGTATAACTTTTGATGTAAACAATTTTAACGGCCTTATAGTTGTCATCACATAGGTAAACAACAGGTCCAAAAAAGTTCATAATGGATATTAAAAGGTCAAAAAAGTCGAAAAGATTATGTGGAGTTAGTGGAAGACATTTCAGAAGGCTCATTAAAATGGAAAAAGAAAAGTATGAACCGAGTAGTTCTAAAAGACAAAGAATTATTTTACCACTAAGCGATTCCGATGAAGGTATTTTTTCAGGTTTTTTAATAATGTTAATTTTTTATAGAAATATCCAGGGAGAAATCATTACATCATAGAAATCATCACGACAGGCTGTAATTGAGGAAACCTCAAATGATGTTTCCGTAAATAATTTATGACACAAAAGTAAAAGATATATAAGAGATCTCTGGCAATAATGTAATAAAGCTACTTTTTCAGTCACTTGCATAGAACAAGACATTAAGGAAATTAGAAGGAAAAATGAAAATATATAGAAGTAAGGTATTTGGTCTAAATTTCCTTAATTAATTTCTTCTTTTAAAAGAAATAATATTTTCAGTGCTAGTCATAAAAGATATTGTACAGTACGTTTAATTACAAATAATATCGGAGAAAGTATTTCAACACCCTCTAGACGAAAGGATAGACACAACGATTCCTATTTCTGATGAAGAAGTGCTAGAAGGGATCGAAATCAAAATGGAGGACAGAGCTTTTTATACTTCAATTGTAAGTTATTACGTTTATTTATAACTGACCGGCACCGTTTTTAAAAAGCCGAATAGAGAAGTGGTGTATTCAAAAATATTTAGTCATAAATTCATTACCTACCTTTTGAATTTGAATATACATATATTAAATATATTTTTATATATATATATATATATATATATACATACCTATATAGATGTAGTTTCTTGAACTAGAGAAACTGCATAAAGAAAATAATCGGGGATGACATAAAGAAAAATCTTTCCAACGTTATATTAGATGGCATATTCTCCAATTACAATTGAGATGGCATCAAAAGGAAAAAATAATTGAAGACCTTTACAAATATAATAAAGGCACTATTCGGTAAATAATTTTTATAAATACATATGAAAACATTAACACAAAGGTAATATAATAACTTTTTCTAGAAACTACCAAGCGTGAAAAGTCCTATTCCTTATTTGAAAGTGACTTGAAGGAAGCAATACAAATGTCTCATCAAAGAACGCGTCCGAAAAACTTTAGGGAACGAAAAAAACAGACGATTATATAGAAAAACTACTATTAAAAAATAGTTTTTTAAAAAAAAGTTGAACCGACTTCACAAAAAGCATAAAATAATTTTTAATTTTATATCTATTACGACATTTTGAAGTAGGTGCAAATCAAATAAACCAAACAACTACAACAAAAATATTTAATCGTCATTTCTTATGATCCCGTAAGCTGAAACGTTCAGGTAGTATTATGTATTATTTTCAATTGTGGTTATGTAGTTGTTTTATTTGTTTAATTTGCACCGACTTCAAAATGTCGTAATAGATATAAAATTAAAAATTATTTTATGCTTTTTAGCGCTTTTTGTGAAGTCGGTTCAACTTTTTTTTAAAAAACTATTTTATTTTACACTTTTTAGTGTCTTCGACTCTATACAACGAAGAAAGAACCATCCAAATCGGTCCACACGTTAGACGTTTGTTTTAACCCCCTACCCCACCCCCATTCCACTAAACTTTTTTTCTCATGGTATCAACCAAGGAACATACTCTACCGAACAGAAAAGGAATCATAGAAATCGGTTCACGCGTTACGAAGTTACTACCCCTCCCCCTCCCCCACCACCACCATAGGACCAAATTATTCTCCTATTAGCAATGGGGGATCACACGCTATACAACAGCAAAAGAAGCATCCAAATCGATTCAGGCGTTACAAAGTTAGGTTCCACCCCCTTCCCCCACCCCCATCCCAGCAACATTTTTTTTCTCGTAGTATCAACCAAGGATCATACTCTACCCAATAGAAAAAGAATTATCCAAATCGATCAACGCGTTACGAAGTTAGACTACCCCTCCCCCCTCCCACACCTTTCTCTGTAGGACCAAATTATTCTCCTATTAGCAATGGGGGATCATACTCTTTACAACAGAAAAGGAGCCATCGAAATCGGACCACGCGTTACAAACTTTCGTTAAACTTCAATGATGATATTTAAAATTATTAACGATATTCACAGTATTTTTCATTTCAAGGAAGCCTGGTAATTTATTATATGGATGAGTACAGCGATGTACTTGGTAGATTTTCATAGCGCTACAATTAGTGCAATTAAGTTGCGGAACAAAGTAACGCAAAATCTATTTATACAACTGTATAAATAAATACATACGTTGTGAAATGTATAAGTTACAATAACTAGTTTAAAATGCATTTCCAATGCGTTACTGAAAATGCGTTTCAGCTGCGGACATAGCCTGTAGAAAGTAATGCATCATGTAACGTATACAGAACGGTTACTGTCACGCGTTTCATACGTTACCGAAACGCATTTATAATGCATTTGAAATGCGTTCATGGTTTGCTGGTTACATATACTATACAGGTTGTATCAAAATTTTCCCGACAAACTTCACAAGGTTATAGTTCTCGATAAAATAAACAAAAAAATTTTAGGTCAATATCTAAATGTTTTCGGCATAACGGAACCTTAACATTTTCTGGTATGTTGTTATTGATCACGCTGTAACTTTCTTATTATCCATGCTATGAACACGATTAAAATCTTATTTTAGATTAGGTCTCTCATGACTTTGTTCATTACAAAATTATAAGCGGTTGAATTAAAAAAATCTGATTTTTTAACGAATTTTTTTTTTTAATAATGTTATCGTTATTACTGGTTTTTTAGAATTCCCAGATTATTGCCTTCAATTTAAGGCAAAGTTGTATTACCTTATCTCTTATCGTTTTCGAAATAATCCGGGACAATTAGCGATAGTGTACGTGTCTTTGCCCTTCTTGATCAAAATAAGATTATTTTTCGCATTTTCGCACATGAACTATTGTTAATTGTCCCCCGTTATTTCGGAAAAGGTGAGAGATAAGGCAATACAACTTCGGTTTAATTGAAGACAAGTTTTTCGAAGTTTACAGGTTGACCTAACATCTTTGACGTTTAGATATTTTGTACAGTCTGATAACAAATACGCAAAGTGGATTTAAAATATTTTTTTATCAGAATTGTATAATCAAAATAGAGTTAAATAATAGTACTTATAACTACCTCTGCACAATGCCATCTATATCGCACCTATCTCTTATTTTCGACGATAATGTGCTTTCTGAATATATTTTGATCTTGACTGGGAATTTCTCGAGTGGCCCCTTAGAATAAAGAAAGAGAGGAAAGGCTATCTCAAGTGAAAGCCCTGTACGTGTGATAATCATTTTGCTTCTGCGGTCAAGTGAAGTGTCGCGAAATTTTTAAATTCTCGGTTTGCTAAAGTTGTGTTTTTCAATCATAGTCGTCTACATAGTATTCAAATATTTGGGGACATAAGTAAGATGTTTTTAAATAATTAATTTTATAAAATAGTGAAGGGCAAAATTATATTATATTAAAAAATTTATTACAATATCTTTTTAAAACACCATATTTAAAATATAATCAAAATGAGTTAGCCCCTCTTGTATACAAGCAAAATTCTACTACTTTCATGTTCCGAGTGATGTCCTTTCCTATAGTTCGTTATTCTTAGAGTGGCCTCATGGCATTCATGAGATTTACCATGAGATTCTCTTTCAAAAGTTGTCGGTTCTCGATTTTCCTTCCGGTTTTGTCCACCGGCTTTATTGTTATCCGTCCGAGCGTTCTCAACGTGTTTTGTTTTGTAGAGTTCTTTTAGATCCAATAATCAACGCTTCAGAGGTATCTCATCTTATTTTATGTGATTCTGATGATGCCAAGTTATTTCAATTGATCTTGACTGTCACCTTTTGACCTCTGTACTGCTTCTGCCACTGTTGTTCTATTAACTGCTTCCATTTAAACCGCAAGAAATGCACTATCATGTCCATCTATCAAAAAAGAAATCCATTGCTGTTAAGCTACTCCATGATTAGATACTCTTTAAGTAGACTTAACAAATCCAAAGACTTAGAGGTCTTCCTCAATACTCGTTTTTATGCGGATGATCATGTTGATGAGGCGAATGCAGCCTATAAATGTAATAGAGAGCTGGCCTAAGAAGTTTAATAATCCCCATATCTCTAGGATCCTTTACTGTACATTTGATAGGCCAATTCTTGAGAATCCAGTATGGATACATTTTTACGGGGTCTATGTTAAACGCATTGAGTCCATCCAACGAATTTCTGCTCTTCGTGGCCATCGATCTTACGCTAATAGACTTAAGTTAATATCCTTGGACTCTCCGTAACAAAGCCAGAACTAATTACGAACTGAATGAGCGAGTTACAACTAGGTATGTCTCGTATTTTCAATTCAACCTATGATCATATTGAGCTTAGGGTTTTTAAAGGTGTCCGCCATCTTTATCCCTTGTATGGTATTTACCACTGACAGTGGTACTGTGGTTACACTCTGCGTGCTTCGTTAGTCGCTGAGTTGTCGCATCATTGTGCACTTTACTGCGTTTTCTCTTTGATCCTGTTTCTGCTCCGTCTACTGTTAAGAGTAATTATTGTTTTAATTTTAAAAGGGCTGACTTTTTATTTCTTAATGACTTGCTACTTAATTGTGACTGGACTAATGTTTTTTTAACGTGACATTGACGTACCTGCTTATAACAATTTATTATTTAGGTTGGGTGCTCGCGAAAGTAGTGAGCCTGCAGTTATCGCAAATCTCCTATGTGATTTTTAAAGGCAGCTTTCATTGACAACAACTGTGATTTTAGTTTAAATGAAAAAGTTTCTCTCAACTTCCTTAGAGATAAATTATCTAATTCTGGATATCGAAAGAGCCGCGCAACATATCCATTAATTGGCTGTTAGCTGGAATTCCTGCCTCCTGTCTTAATTACTGTTCTTGTTCTATTGTTCCTATTTTGTACTTTTTAGTTAATCTATCTATTTATAGCTTTTGGTGTCTTGCTTAATTTTTGGAAGCCATCTGTGATTATCCCCCTTCACAATAAATATAATATATATATATATATATATATATATATATATATATATATATATATATATATATATATATATATATATATATCTTAATATATACATATATATATATATATAAAGATGATATAACGAATTATAGGCCCATTTCTAACTTGTGTTGCATTGGTAAAGTTTTTGAAGCTTTGGTTTGTGCGGTTCTTTACTTTCCTTGGTTTTCTTCAGCACGGTTTTGTTAAGGGTAAAACTTTTGCCTTTCTGAGATTTTAGCTAGGAGGTCGGTTGACTGAAACTTTACTAGAATCAGTAAAGCATTTAACAGAATTAGTTATAGACTTCTAATTCATAAATTAGCTGTCCTTAGATTCACTTCCTTACTTATGGACTGTATTGTTCCGCGTTAATATTTCTGAAGCTATTCTCAATACTACAGGCCCAAGGAAATTATTTCGGTCCACTTTTACTTATTACTAACATCAACGATGTATCTATGTCCTTGACGAATTCAAAAATGTTATATTATGCTGACGCACGAAAAGATTTTTCGTATTGTTAATTGTCCGGGTGACTGTCAACTTTTGAGCTATGACTTAGACGCCTTATACAATGTCTTCTTGTTGAAAGAGTACACCGCTTCACTTTAGCTATACCATCAATGCGGGTGTTGTACATATATTTCCCAAAACCAAAGATCTAGGAGTGTGGCTTGTCGCCCATATCGACGGTATAGTTAACAAGGCCAATTCGACACTAGGCTATATTAAAAGGTGAGTAAATGAATTTGATGATCCTTATATTTCGCGACTGGCTTATTGTACTTTTGTTAGACCAATTCTAGAGTATTTCTGTTGTGTTTGGTTTGAAGTAGTCAATATATGAATTATTACCGTTATTTTAAAACTTTTAACAAAATTTTTAACTTAATCTTTAATTAATTTATTATCTCCATTTTACGAATATGTATATACATATATTCTCCTTCAGTCTCTTTTGCTTATTATCAGGGTTATTTCGTACACCCTTATCAGTGAAACTCAAGTCGTAACTCATGGGCAATATAAATTCCATAAATCGAATCCTTTCATGAAGAGGTGAAAGCCCATATTGATAATTTTCTTTAACATCGGATTCTTCTTCCGTATTTCAAAAATCTTTTGGTTTTTTTTTGGCAAATAGTACAAGTTGCCAATTATTTGGTGTCTGTTACAAATCGAGTTACTCTGCCATCACACATTGTTACATTGTTAAGTGAATCCTATGAATTATTTCTATTTCTTTGCCGTTAAGGCGTTAATTAAACATTTTGTCAGTATTAGAGCATTTATTTCTTGTTTCACGAGATCAACTTCACTTTGAACCAATTCCTTTGTTTCCTTTAAATATTTAAATTTAATAGTTCGATGGACGAGTTTTCAGAAGTACAGCATCTTAAACGAAGAGGAACCAATGACATTACGAATAAATTGGCGTCTGTTATATTTTCGTCATTATTTCCAGAAATGTGTTGCTTGTATTTGCTTTGCCCCGAAGATCCATAAAATCCCCATTTACTCACTCACACTAAAGTGGTGCCATCTAAGCTCTCGATTTCATCCTGTGATTTTATCTTTAAAATTCTGTTCGCGGTTGAATCAATCAAATTTTGAAGATGCACCGAAGGGGAAATGTCGGTAGTCTGCAGCATTTCAGGCAAACAATCTTTTTTTGCTGCACCAATTTCTTTTTTTTAATTCATATCTAAGAAAATTGTACTTACATATCTTTAAAAAGTCCTAAGTCTAAAAACAATGTTCTAGAGCGAATTTCTGCGGCTGGTCTTTTGTGGTGGCGACACTCTCCTTAATTCTGCTCACACGGTTTGTACTAGCTTCAACAGCTTTTACAATAAAGGCTTTTTTAACTTGTTTCTCCGACGTATATCGTTGGTAGATTGACTGGCTTATTAATTCCCTTGGTAGCTCTTCCTTATGCTGTTTGAGTTTTCTCTTTTTGGTGATTTCCGAGCACTGATCCAAGGATTTTGCTTTTCTGCCTCTGCCGGATGATGTACAAGGTTCCAATGTTGATGCAGAAGGTTCCAATGTTGATGCAGAAGACTTCAATGTTGATGGAGTAAATTCCGATGTTGATGTTGGAGGGTTTCTACTTTAATTTGATACCATTTAGAACGTGGACATCTATGGAATTTTTTTTTAAAATTAAAAAGAAATACACATTTTAGCCCTTTGTAATTAAAGTGATATTATTAAATAACTATTTGACTTTTATCATAACATATTAGCCTAATAACTCTATATAGTAAATAATAAAAAATCCAATTCTCCTTACAAACATTTTCAAAATATAATTTTGAAATCATAGAAAACTCGAACATATTTTAAACAAAATGAGCTATTCAAATGTTTTTCTGACTTTAACCATTCCAAACACAAAGAGGGGGTGGTAAATATAAAAAAAAAATTTGCCATAAGGTAATGCAATTAGTTGACTATCGAATGGTATTAAAATCTTTAAAATTTATGACATGACGAAAATTCACGGCCCACTGTGCAGTGTGCGTCGCTTCATACGCTTTGCTCTTCGTGGCCTACCGTGGGACAACCCATTTTTACTACGACCTTATTCAGACAGAATTAAAATTTTAAGGCACGGCTCTTTTGAAACTAGACGAAACAACTCCAAAACTGCTTTTGCTTTCGAGAAACTCCGATTTTTTTTTTAATTCCATTCCACCGTACTAGTTATGGTTTTCATAAGTCAATGACGTTAATGTCTCGTTGGCTTAATGAAAATTTTAATTGTGTAGATTTTAATTTGTCACATTTTTGTATTAAATGTTTAATTAGTATTTTAATATTTAAGTTAATTTAAGCACTATTTTAAATCTATTATATATATATGTATGTTTTTTTATAATTTTATAGTAGTCAGCCTTCAGGAATGTGTGTTAAGTACACTTTTGTCTGTACCTGAACTGAATCATATCTGCTTACTATTAACAGGCAACAACAGCGCCCCACACTATCAATAGGCCACTACAATCTTCTATACAAAAGCACTTCCGCAAACTTACTATTAACTGCGCCCCTGCAAACTTCTAACTGAAACATGATTGGAGTCGAAAAGAACTCGGAACGGCTGAAACGAACTTGGACTGATTTGAAACGCTCGTGCCCACAAACTTGATAAATTAATTTTGATAATATAATGCAATATAAGTTATTATTATTACGTTTTAAATGGAAAGAAGTGAAATTAAAAGAATATTGCAAACTTTACTTAAAGCGAAGAATCGTTAACCTAAAAATTGATGAAGATATCGAATCCTTAAATTTTGATTTCACCCAGATCCAAAATGGCCGAATTGTGGAAATCTTTCGACAGGGTGAGTAAACTAATTTATTTATAAAATGTTTATCAGATATATTTTTTACTTCTTTAAAACCATAAAAATGTGTTCTGCATATGATTTCGCACGAGATAAAAATTGGCCAAAATAAAATCTCTTAGATTTTTAATTTAACAAGAAATTGGCATGGTGAAATTCGTTTTGATTTGATTATGTTTTGATTTTATTTTATTCAATTTCTGGAAAATTTCGCAAGTATTACTTTATCGTTAAAATATGTTATAAGTCAACCATTTTAAAAAATTTATAGTTGAAAGTGCAAAATAAATTTAGGAATATCCGGCGTATTAAATAATTTTCAACTCAATGACGACTATAAAATATTACAAATCCGTGCCGATTTCTTTTTTTTATAGCACGAACCTTTTAAAGTGTTTACTGCCTTGGAAAAAGGAAACTTGAATCGATACAACCCACATGTTAGCTCGACCGCTCCTCGAAAATTAAATTTCTAGTCTAGTTGAATTGTTACGACATGCTCCTTCTGGTCTGCTTTTATGTCTGTGATTGCAATTTGTGATGGCTCAAATTACAATCGAGAAATTTATTAATAAGATTATAATATTGAGAGTATCTAGTTTAAATTGGTAATAACTTTGGATATATGAAATGTAAGACGCTCCTTTGCAAGATCATGACAACTTCTTTCTGGAATGACTGTTGCTTCAGCAGGAAATCTTCATTTGTTAAATTAAAAAATATGCAATGTAGGTGTATTATTAAGGTTTTGTATTGTTCAAAAGGAGAATATGTTATTAAACATTTGTTAAAGAATGTAGAAGTACTGCTTGTTCTTGTAATACATCACGTAGTGGCCGCTTTTTTTACTCAAAATCACATATTCCGGATTCTCTTAACGAGATGTATGCATGTAGGTTAAAATGAGCATAGGGTATCCATCCGAAGAACTGAGCCTTATATAAACCTGCCTGGATTCATCAAAACTACAGTAGGCTTTAATAATTACTAGTATCTGAAACTCAGGTGAATATGTTCTCACTCGGAGTGATGTTAAACTCAATGAAGTTGTTGTTGTTCGTTCGTCTGGCTGCTGGTCTTGCCGAATTTCAAGGATTTTTAGTTCGAGGCCCTATTACCTACTAACCTGGGCTAAATAACAATTCCATTTCTTTACTTCTTCAGCCTGATTTCTGAGCGTACATCAGCTGTCCTCTCTCCAGACTTAACCCCTCAGCAGCTATTAATTTAGCCTACAGGCAGACGCCTTCGTCAACGCAAGGTTCGTGCATCTCCGCCTTCTCCCGTTATCAACAGTGAGAACAGCGAAGCGCATCCTGTCCGATGTGCAGGAGAGAGTGGTTCCTAACAACCCGCATTCCAGCTTGGTGCAGCCTCCTCCAGATGTTGATGCTGCTGTTGGTTCGGTCGGTCTCCAGATGTCGACGGGTGCTGGTGATGTCATCGATGTCGTGACTTTGAGACCGGCTGCGCTACCCCGTAGCGTCTTTATCTCAGGAATTCAGCGTGACACTACCGTGGATGACGGCGTACATCATATCTCCTCACACTTTGGAGTTTCACGAGATGGAATTAATTGCCGACGAATTGACAAATCACCAACCGCTCCGGCTCCTTCTTCACGTCTTCCAAGGTTGTCATCCCTGATAGTCTATTCAACGCTTTCGTCTCTCCTGAGATTTGGCCTAATGGGACCATCGTCAGAGAATTGCTTATAAAAAACCGTTCAGGCTCCAGAGATACCCCAAAAAGCTCATCAGCGAGATTACGTTACACTAATGTAACCGGGCTTCGATCTAAGACGGCTAGCCTCTACATTGGCTGTACTTCATCTTTTTTCGACGCGGTCAGTCTGACTGAAACTTGGCTTTATGGAATACATCGCCTTCCGGCGTGATCGACATCTGCTCTCTTATTGAGCTCTTGGCCTCGAATGATATGGAACTTTTATATATTGTTCTCAGCTCCCCTGATAAGAATGTGCATATTGCTTCTGCTTACATTCCTCCGGGAGGGACCAGGAATATTTATAAATTGCTTGGTTCTCGAATGTATGCTTCTGTTTCTAGTCCGCCTTGGCTCACTAAAAAAGGCCTGGAAGCGGCTCTGCTCATCAAGGAGCTACTCGGATTTTTAAATTTACTCACATTTACGTGATAAATTAAATTCTGAAACGCATGCCTCTTACAATAGTTATATTAACAGAATGAGGTTTATTAAACGCGGTAAGCCTATGAAGTTTTTGAGATTGGTTTACTCCAAGTGTAACGCCGACCGTTACTCTACTTCATTGAAGCCAGCTAATACCGATAGTAGTGATCCTTTGACGATTGCGAAATTTTTTGACGACTTTTTTAAGGCCGCTTCTTACAACTGTGATATTAGTTCTAATGATTTTAGTTACCTTATATTATTTCTTCTTTCTTTACTGGAAATGAAAGATATCATATTTGATGACGACACAGTTATAAAAAACATTAATAATTTGGCAGACAGTTTCTCGTGTAGTCCTGATGGTATTTCTTTTTCTTGCTCTTTATCTCTAGTTTCTGTTCTTTGTTATTTATTCAATTTATCAATTTCTTGTTTTGTCTTTCCAAAATCTTGCAGTCATCTCTTATTATTCCTCTTCAGAAAATAGGATAGAGGTGTGATATTTCCAACTACAGAACCATTGCTAACTAGTGTTGCATTTCTTAAATTGTTGAGGCATTAATTTGCATTCTTTCTTTCATTGCAAACCTTTTATTGGAACTTTCCAGCACGGTTTTATGAACGGAAGATCTTCCACGACTAACCTCCTGGAATTCTCTTATTTATGTTTATCTGCAATTGAAAGATTTCAGCAAGGCATTCGACATAATAAACCACCAAATTTTAATACACAAGTTGGCTGACCTCGGGTTTCCATACTTGTTTGTAGGCTAAGTTCGTTCTTACTTATTAAACCGTACTCAACGTGTGTCTTTCCGTAGATCCCTTTCTAAGTTTATTATCAATTCCTCTGGTGTGCCTCAAAGAAATCATCTCGGCCTGATTTTATTTATTATGTGCGTCAATGATGTATCTATGTTTTTGATATGTTCCAAAATTCTTTATTATACTGACGATGTCAAAATTTTTCGTGTCTTGTCCTCTGTGCGCGATTGTGAAATTTTAAACTCTGATTTAGAAGTCCTCTACAATTGATATTATATTAACTATCTACTCAATAATATTAGTAAATACACTACTATTTCATTTCTCTCTCTCTCTCTCTCTTAGTCCCGTAACCCCTTGTGTGGCATGGGGCGGTAGAAAATTTTCACCCGATTCGAGACAACGATTGCTTGTGGACCTACAATTTAAAATAGACTCCGAATCACTGGCATTTTCTCTGCAAGCCCATGGGCATTTTATCGTAATCTGTTGTCAGCAGAAAACAACCATAGGTCGTCGTCAATTTGATTCGAACCTGGGAACTCCAGATTGGTAGGCCGACACGTTATCACTTATTCCACCGACGACTTGTCGACTATGTCGTTTACTCGTAAAAAACCCCCTCCTCCTTTCAGTTGCATGGTTTCGTACTGGAAAGGACTTAGGAGTCTGGCTAAAGAGCCATTCTACATTTGACGATCACATTTATGACATAGTTATTAAGGCAATTTCTACATTAGGTTTTATTAAAACATTGGCTAAGGAACTTGACGACCCTTATATTACACGGCTCCTTTATTGCACCTTTGTTAGTCCAATTCTGGAGTATGCTTGCCGTGTGTAGTCACCATTTTATCATGACTATATTGACCGAGTAGAGGCAGTCCAGCCCATTTTGTTCGCTTTGCACTTCATGGGCTTCCTTGGAGTGACCCTCTCAGTTTGCTACCGTACTTAGATAGGCTCAATCTTATATAACTGGAATCTCGTGAATTTAGACGTAACATCTCTAAACTGGTTTTCGCTTTTGAGTACCTTTAAACTAAACTTTTTTAACATTTATTTAGTCGCTTTGTGAAGTTTTTTATTATTTATTGTTTTTCCTTTTTTTTAACCAATTATGGCAAATTTACGTTTAGCAAGTAAGTGATCAAAACATAATATAAATTTTGCAGTTTTTTTTCAAAATATAAAACTTCTTTCATTGACGGACTCTAATGAAATAATTAGTTTTACTCTTTTAATTTAATTTAATTTTGTTGACAACTCTAAGATCATATCATCTAATTTTTAACATAAGAAAGTCCAGGGAATTTAAAGCTACTGCAAAACCCTAAACTTTCTCGCGACAAATTGTGTTGTAAACAAAAATTGATATCAAATTGAATATGAATAAACTTTAACTGCATTTCCCTACGAAGTGATCATAATTGTTGCATTTCCTTACGAATACTAACTTACCGGAATTTTACTGTAGTGTGGTAACAAGCAAAGATTAATTATCCTTAAGGTGCCGCGCATAGGTGATAAAATTATACCCAACGTACAGCAAACTAATCACGGTCTTCATATTGATTTCTGTTTCGCTGCCCTTTAATTGAAAATTAACATCAGTTAATACGTTTCCTGCACACAAGAGGTTGTTGAGAATATTTCCGCCTCGATCTCTACATTCGTTCGAAAAAACCGGAGTCTATGATTTTGCAGTCAACGGATTACTGTTTCGTTCCTCTCTAATCGAGAGTTCACAAAATTATACCTACGTTGGGCAGCGTGGTCGGTAATTACAACGATTATAACTCCTTCGTTTATATTTAAATATATAATACTATTTTGCTTAACATCGGGAAGTTTATTTCCAGCACTAAAAACTAATAATTTATGATTTGTGGGGCCGTTTTATGAAAGTCATTTTATCATTGCCATTTACTTTGTATAAATAGGTGCCAATTTTGATTTTATAGTATTCTTGAATGCACGGAGAAAAAATTGAGTATGTACTACTTTATTTCTAGTAAATTAAATCTATATTTCTAGTCGATATAGGGACAACTCCCCATTAAAGTAACATTTACCTTACTTTTTTAGTAAATTAAGAATTGAGGAGTAACTTTACAGTAAAGTATTTATAAGTATAGTATAGTATACTGAAAATTATTACCACCTATTAGGTTAATTTTAGATAAGAATACCCAAGAAGTATAAAAATTCTTACAGTAAATAAAAAAGAAGGTATAGAGATGTCTACCTTTCTGTAAAGATAAAATCAATAATTTTTTAAGTAAAATAGCACATCTTAAATTGTTAATAATTCGCATAAGGGTTTGTTAAAAATTCAACAAAATTTAGTTCATTTTATCTGATGAAATTTTACTTATATTTATAAAAATATTTGTAGCATTAATAATAATAATGAGGTAAATTTCCGAAACGCAAAAAATTTAAATGCTTTTATTTTGAAAGTAATTATTTTTATTATATAAAAAAAACATTACATTAGTTGTTTCTTCGTCTTTGAATTCCAGAGTGTCGATCTTCTTAGGCTTTTTGTAAATCTTCTAAAGACTGAAAAAATTTAGATACTCGTATGTAGAAGCATCAAGATTTCGATATTTAGCAGATAATCTGTAAACATTAAATACCTCAACGTAGATGAATAATGATTTTTGAACTTCTAATTTGGAACAATGAGATTGTTGATCTTTTTCTCTTGGTCCAGTTAGCTTTGTTCCATTTAATAAAAATGGCAATACGAGAAAAGCTAAAAGACTGATGGAATTATGAATGAATTATTAAAATGAACGATTTTGCTTCACAATAATATTTTAGCATAAATTTTACAATCTACGAATCTTTGCACTTCCAAATGTAACACTATGTATTCACTGTGACATCCTAAAATATATTCAACTGAGAAACAAAGAAGTCGAACAGATTTATAGAATAATCTTCATTTTTCGTAAACAAAACTTTAATGATGAGTATCAGATACTCTATCGCCAGTGATGTTTACCTTACAAGACTAGCAAAATAAGGCACGCGTCAATTCCGAGTATTTCGTTAGTTAGAAATTCGTAGAATTTTAGATTTACTTTATTGTAAGGTGCCAGATGATTTTATTCGCTAAGGAATAAAATGTTACCTTACGAGAAGGTTAACTTCACTCATACACCACTGAATTTGCTTCAATACTAAGGTGAAAATAATAAAAAAAATTTACTTGAATTATGGAGTAAAAAGAACTATATAGTTTTTCCAACGAAAGTAGAATTTAATTTACTTTACATATAGAAACATTTATTTTAATTAAAGTATAAATAGCTTGATTATTTCACTATATTTTAAATGTGAATATTACTTTACGGAGCGAACAAATTGCTCATACGTATGTTTACTTTTATTAAAAATTTAGTGTTAATAACCTTAAATGTGTTACTACTCGCGTAAAGTAAAAATTACAAAATTCATTTTTCTCCGTGTGGTAAAAGACTTTTCTTCCTTTATTTGCCTGAAAAACTTTTCTATGTATTGTCAACCCAAAACAAGTCTGCCGCAACTCAAAAAAGAAAAAAAATTTGTATTTTATAAATCAACTCAGAAAGTGTTATATATTTATGGAGAGAAACGTCTTGGAAAGGATTTGGAAAGAAATCTACCAAATGACGTTGAAGCACAGGGTAAACCTCTAAATATGACCATAAATGATTCTCTTGAAAAATTAATTCTTCTGCGTTCGTCTAATCTTGTTCAGGGTAACCACGTTATGACGATACAATTATCTTGTTAAACTTCTAAGGTTGAGATTTCTAGGCACTGCTGAAAGCTATATAAATTTAAGTTACAGTTTCAGAGTTTCTGTACGAGCCATTTCAAAGATTATTCCGATCACATGTTGAACAATTTATGGTGTTCTTCAAAGACTGTTGAAAACGTCTGTAAAATGAAGTGAAATAAGTTGCTAAAGTTTTTCAGGATAAATGAAATTTTCCATTCCATAATAATGCAACATTTCTCGACAAATAATTTGTCACTTCGAGCAGTGAGTTTTTTTGTCACCTAAAGTGCGTAATAGTATCAGAGGAAATACTCTGCTGTCTGGTCCTCTTCCATACAAAAGCGAAATGTTTTGTTCTCAGCTTTGCCCATAATTTTAAGATGATATCTCAAAGGACAGTGTCCAGTTACAAGATCTGTTAAAAGTCTTAGCTTTCTTTTGCTGAGTGTAAGGTATGTTTTGTCCTCTGTTGCGAGCAGTTAATAATCCTGTTCGCTTAGTCCTGGAAGATTTTCCCGGTATATTTGTTTACTTCTGTTTTCCCAGGACTTGCTTTGTATCACGATCTGACAAATAAGGATTCGGCATCTTCTTTTGCAATGTGGTCCGCAATCTCGTTTCCTTCAATGCCTTCATGACCTGACACAGACACAGACTAAGGTATTTAGGTTTTGCCAGTCTTATTTAGGCAATCCCAAGTCAGCTTAGATTCGAGGGTAGGTGCCCGCAGTGCTTTAAGGGCAATCTGACTGTCGTACATTATATATATCTTAGTACCACGGAGACTCCTTGTGCCTTTCTTTAGGACACCTTTCATCTGAGGATTCCAGTTGAGTTTTTGGTCTAAGGTAATGCCTAGCTATTCAACCTCTCTGGAGAATTCTATCTATATTCCTACACAAGGGTCGGAGCTATTATATTCAGCTTCCGCTTTTTCATGAATGGGATGATAACTGTTTTTCTGGGGTTAGCACGCAGGCCTTCCTGCCAGCCCCAGTTTTAGAGGCTCTATTATATATACTCTTTACTATGATTACCGAGTCATCTGCACATCCTTGGTTTCCAAAGAGCATATTTGTTAGCTTAGTTAGGAGCTCGTCAACTTGGGCCCCTTCCTGGCCTTTGCTTTTAGGTTAGCTGTGATTTTCCGGCAACTAAGAATCGCTTTGAACAATTTTACCGCTGAAGGTCCTAGTTCCTTCTTGACGACTGTCTGTTCGATGGCTTGGAAGGTAGTGCTATCAAAGGAGCCTTAAATGTTCACGAAAGCCCAAGGCCTATTTCTTTTACCTAAAGCGACATTTTCCGACCAAAGGTTTCGTTTAGCAAGATATACTTTAGGTTGGGGCGATATACTTTAGGTTGGGCAGGTGACCGCTTTCCACCTTTAGGTATGAATGCCACTTTCACATATCCCCACAAATTGGAAATATATTTTAGAGTGTAGCTAGCTCTGAAAATTTTTATTAGTGTTGGTATAAATCCTCTGGATTTGCTGTAGTAGAGCAAGAGGTCACCGCAAGCGGATTTACATGGGTTAATATGAAGTGATTGCCCATCTTACTCTCCGTATTACGCAGATGCTCTTTTAATCCGGTTTGAAGGCCGGTAGTTCAGACAATCCGCCTCAGAAGACCTTTCTATATATCTTCGCCTGCTGTTGTATCTGAGAAGTAAGTTCCCAAAAGTAATTTTGTTGTCCCTTCTCGGCTTGCTGTAAAGGTGAAGAAAACCAATGCCGTTGTAGTGTAGTCCTTAGATAGAACTTTTTAGGATCGTGCGGTAGTAAGAAGAAGAAAACCAACAGAAGCCCCTTCAAGTTTTTCTTTTGGTTTTCCTTAGCTCTTTGCTGTATTCGGTTAAGTCCTTTTTATACTTATTCCAGACACCTGATCGTTTGATCTTGTTGAAGAGCGTCCTGGCCTGAGCTCTGAGTTTGTCCCCTGTTCCATCGGGGCAGATTTCAAGTTGCATCTCTGTATTTTATGTGACAGCTATTCTCGTTTGAATGGGTAATTAGGTTTTTCAGCTATATAGAGTGCATCTCTAGCTCCTCTGTGTTTCTTAAGTTCATCAAACCCTCTTCTTAAGTGTCCCAGTTAGTGAGTCTTGGAACTCATACCCCTTCTTGCTGCACAGAGGTCACCTCAATATCCAATCTGATATGTTAAAAATAGTTTTAAAAAAAAATTTGAACCGACTTCACAAAAAGCATAAAATAATTTTTCATTTTATATATATTACGACATTTTGAAGTCGGTGCAAATTAAAAAAACCAAACAACTACAACAAAAGTATTGATTTCGTGAACTGACACGTTCAGGTAGTTTTATATATTATCTTCAATTATTGTTGGGTAGTTGTTTTGTTTGTTGTTTATATTTTACAAATCATAAATTCCATAAACTTCCTAATTCCAACTTAATTCTTAATTTAGCACTTCAACCTAATTTTAGTAATTCAATTATTCAGCCGAAAATAAAAGCAAAACAATCCCGCGCAGAACATGTAATTGCACTCAAAACAAAAGATAAAAAAAAGGAAAACAAGAAAACCATGAAAGAAATCTTCACTTAATTAATAAAAAAAACTACTTATCTTCCCTGTCTTGAACTCCTTCGTTATCTGAGAACTTCCTTTCATCCGCTGTGCTTCTTTTCCTTAATTTCCTCTTTTGACTTTTGATTTTATTTAGTTTTTTGCTAAATTCTTCTTAAAAACTTCACTTTTATCCGCTTCACTGATTTTTTCCAACTTTCCTTTTTGATCTTTTGTGTTATTTTGTTGTTAAACTTTACCTTTAGTTGCACATTTCTCTCACCAAATCGCTTCACCTACCAAAGTGGGTGGTTTTATACCGATTTCCGGGGATGTTCTTCAAATACTGGAAAATCGTATAAATTTAATAAAATTACAGTCTATATTTTTAAATAAAATGATCTCTATGAATTTTAGATCATTTTTATATAGTTGGAAAAATTATATTCCGGCAGGAAGTCCACTAAATCTGTGTTTTTGTCAGAAGTTGACATCCGGTTTCAAGAGCTTCGAAATATATTTATTTTATCGTTCCATGTTTTTAATAACAAACCACCTCAAACTTTGGGTTACGAATAGCCCTATAAGTCATCCGTTTATCTTCGGAAAATAAAGTTTCGCATGTAAATCCGGTCAATTGAATTTGAAGTGTTGTGAGGAAGCCCAGGACAGGTAAGTACTTCGAAATCATTCTAATTACTATTATACTTAATTTGTAAGTGAAAATTTATAATTATTCATTTCATTTCAGGTTAAACGAAAAATTGCTTGCGCTGACCGTTTTTGGCTTGACATCATATTTTAAGGTGAATTTTTTTCGAAATTTAAATACGTCATTAAATTGTTCTTTCTTGCTTAATTAATTCTTCCTTTACTTAATTCAAATAGATTAACATAGATAAATTTCCTTAACGAATTTATTATGTATTTCTACCTTTCGCTAATTTGCAAATGTTAAAACTAGTTTTACATGTATACTTTCTTCTGCGAATAATCTAAGACTAATCCTATTTTATGCATTTCTTTCATTAAACTAAACCAAATATAAGCTTTAAACTTCATTTAACTTTTATTCACTTTAGCTAAATCTTGGAACTTATTTATTTTGATATTTCCAAAATTAAATAAATATTCAACCTAGCTATGCTAATTATTTTAACTATTTAAATTGAAATTAACTAATGCTAAAACTGTTTATACTTGCAGAATCCAATCCGCCATCCGAGAGATCCAGGGAACGTACGTAAGTAAATTAACTTCATACCTTCTTCATAAACACTTATTTAACATTTCCTTCTTAGGACATCTTCGAGGTATAATACATGATGAAAACTGCTACTAGACGTAGTCTAATGTTAATCCAACCCGGTAAATACTATAATCTGGTGAGTACTATACTTTGAGTATTTTATTTTTGCAGTTGACGTGCGATGTTTTCAGCAGGTGAGCAGGTGAAAATCAACATCATAGTCCAGTATATCCTGAAGTCTCCAGCATGATAATACTCGTGAGTAACCGAAATAGGTGTGGATGCAGCGACTTCGAGGTGCAATCCTGGCCAGCGCAACTAGAGCCTAGGGTTCATATTTACAATTGATTCCTTGGACGGGGAATACGAAGCCACTTCCTCTCTTAACCAGGTAAGCAGGGTTCCGAATCGATACGAAATTTCGCTCCAAATATCGCTCCGGATCGGATCGCTGCGATATCTGGATCGATTCAGCCCGGAGCGTTATAATAATATCGAACCGCTCCGGAGCGGATCGTTATTTTCCAAATCTGTTATCGAACCGCTCCGGAGCGGATCGTTATTATTTTTAATTTCATTCGATCCGAACCGATCCTGGAGCGATATTGAATCGATTCGGAGCGATTAGAATATCGCTCCACTGAATCACAGGAATATATCTAGGAATTTTTATAAAGTGCACCACATCTACACCTTAATTACAAGGTGCCTTGTACTGAGAGGGCTTTTAGAGTTTGGGTAAATGGGTGCTGGGTAGGACTGAGTAGTAGGGTGTGTGGTGTGTGTGGTTGATTTCTGGGTTGGCGTTTGAGTGAAGAGTGAGAGTTAGGTGTGTGGTTGGGTTCGTTGTGGTTTGTGTGCTACCCACATTCACTCCTAGAGCGTTATTGAATCGATTTGGAGCAATAAGAATGTCGCTCCACTGAACCAAAGAAAGTAGTATGGTAATTTTTAGAAAGTGCTTCTCACCTGCAACTTAATTACAAGGTATCTTGCACTGAGAGGGCTTCTAGAGTTTATTATTATTTATTTGGCCGTTTTTCATTCTAATCTGCGTGTTAAAACTTTCAACCAACACTTCACGGCTTTTAATTATTCTAAGAATTTTAAGTGAAGGGTTTCCTTTTTCTTTTTAATTTTTGATTGATGAACCCAATGGAGTCTGTCTGATACTAAACTATTTGAATTATTTAGCCAAATCATGACGCAGCCGAGGAATATACATGATTGCAAAAAAAATATTACATTACAACGCATTACAAAATTAGGTTTCCCCTCCCCCACCCCAACCCTAGGACAACATTTTTCCATACAGTAGCAATGAGGAATCATAAAAAACACAACAAAAAGGAACCTTCCAAATAGGTGTGGGTTGATCAATATCAAATCGACAAATTTAGTTAGACAAAATTTATTTATTTTTTATTTTTTTAACATTAGTTTGTGCTATACTCAAGAGTTGAAAAAAGGTATTCACTAATTTTTAGATATTTAGTTTTTCTTGAACCACCATTGTTTATTGGTGCCTCAGTCTATTTTTCATTTTACAAACGTTTGTGATAAACATCGGAACTTCTTAGTTTTTAAAGATATTCAGTTCAATGTACAATATTTTCTGTCTAGTATATATTAAGGCCAACTTAACTGTAAATACGAAAAACAATCGGTAAATATTAACATTTTCAAACTAAAGTCCTTCAATTTTAAAATTAAAAATGTTAAAGATAGAACTAAGACTCACCTTCAATTTTTTTTTTGGATAATGGCGATCGATAGATTTTTAAGTAAAAAATTATAGCTTCATCATTTGTCAAAACAGTCAAAGTTATAAGAAAATTTTTAAAAATAATTATATGGCAATATAAAATTTCCCAATTCATCCTTATCAGAAGGTTTTGTAGTCCCTTCAATGCAGGAATGCATATATGATAAAGTGGTGTAAGTGTGCTTCTGTAAAAGTACCAATTTATTACAACATTTCAATTTTCAACTTGAATCTCTCCAATCTACTTTGATATATATATATACCATAATAAATTTAGTTGCGGCCGTATGCATGTCATCTTGTTTA
Source organism: Leptarthrus brevirostris (assembly GCA_964036015.1). Lineage (NCBI taxonomy): Eukaryota > Metazoa > Arthropoda > Insecta > Diptera > Asilidae > Leptarthrus > Leptarthrus brevirostris. The sequence continues at coordinate 125,577,933 of OZ038372.1, forward strand.
TCGTTCAACTATGCTATAGCATATCGATCGAAGTCGTCGGCAGAGTAAGTGATAACGTGTCAGCCTTCGAACTTGAAGGTCGCAGGTTCGAATCCACTCGTTGTACGAATCGGATGAAACATTTCTTCTGCCCCAGCCCGAACAAGGGGTTACGGAAACTACAGAGGGGTAGCACACCGATTGCCAAAAAAATATATATATAAACGAAGACTATTAATACTAACACACTTTTATTAAAAATTAGTTTAAGCTTCTGCGGATGATTTAATTAAATTTAAGTAATATTTGAATCTTGACATCTTTCTTCAAATTCCTCTGATCTATATATTGTCCAAGTGATTTTAGTGCATATTCAAAATAACGGCATATTTTTCAATATTTCTTGAGATAAATTTCCATATGAATATACATTACATCATGAAACATTTCATAAATTTAATAAACCCAAGAAAGGAAGTTTGCTCGTGTTGCATAAATCAGTGTTTAGAAAATTTCTTAAAACCACACTTTCAATCTTATGTGTTTAAAAGACATTGAACTGAAAATAAAGTCAAAAAACTCATTATCTACAGCCATTAATTTTTTGTAGAAATCAATATCAATGTCAAAAACAAAAGTGTCTATAAAAATGAGTTTATGTCTGAATGGCTAATCTTCATTAAATAAATCTGCCCCGATCCTCGAGCACAAAGCCAAGTAATTTGGAAGAGAAAACAAAAATCGTTAAATCTTTTGTTACTGAATCTGTTAAAGGAAATCAACCTTATCACAAACCCTGACATTTTGCAATTAATCGGTTAATTATGTATAAGTCATCCTGTGTGTTTAACAAATTCAGGATAACTGAGGGGTAAAGTATGGTTGAAATAAGCTTTCGGCTGCCAACTTGATAATTATTCATAATTTTTAATTAATATGTCACAACAAAAGATATCAAAGGAAATCATTTGCATATCAATTCGAAACTATTGTTGACGACATTTTATGGTTTTTTGAACTTTCGTTTGATATGACTCACTTACCAATTTGTGAAGCGTTCAAAAATGTCGCAGGTGCTTGCCTCAGTTGGTCTTTTGTGCGTTGTTCCAAAATTGTCTAGTCGTTTGTATGAAATTACAGCAATGATGACATAATCTTATGCAATAACTAAATATATGTTTTTACAGACTATTTATACTTAGACGAGCGATGCCGACTTATTTAACCATCGAAGATGTTCCTTAATTTTTGGGAAAACTGCTATTGATGTAAATTTTATTTGAATTAATATACATAATTTACTTTTAATACATAGTGGTTACTGATGAAAATGTAATCAACCACAAAGTTTTTAAGTAAGAAGAACTTCATGTCTTCCTTTCCGGGTACAGGGCTAGCTTTTACGAAAATTACTTTACATGTCCAAGAAAAACTAAGCTTAACTATAGACATATTTAAAAGATATCCTTGCATTACGAAGAAGGCTTATAAGTATGCATTACAGCAGATTTTCACACGTCCGTTTTATTTTTCACGAGCTTTAAATTTAAAGACAATAAAGATACTGACACTGAAAATTGGTCGTTTTGAAGCAACTGCCTCAATATTAGTTTAAAATTACTTAAAAAAATAAAGAGAAGTAATAACGTCATTGACACATTGCAAGCTCGCCCTTTCAAAAGAAATTCTTCATTAGATAAAATTTGTAAAGAAGGCATCTTTTATCTTGAGTACTATATTAATTGTAGATTTCTCCCTGGTTCCTTTATTCCATCGTGGGGCATAGGGCGTCTACTATAACGACTCACCACTTGTTTCGTTTCTGCACCAACGCCTTCAACTGTGGCCACGGTGCGTTAATCTTTCTTCTCTGCGGATCTTCTCCATATGTTCCGCGGTAGTTCAATTCGGTGTCTCCCTTGGGTCCCATGCGAGTTCCAATCTGGTGCATGTTGTGTGATGTTCTTTTGCTCTTTACTTAGTGTGTGACCTATCCATTGCCACTTTCGTCTGCGAATAATGGTATCCAACCCATTGTGGCCTCTAAATCTTTGTAGGTCTTCGTTGGATGTTAAAGATACCCCGGAAGCACCCGTTGACAAAGGCTTGTAGCTTAGATCATATTTGACAGGTCACTTTCCATGTTGAAGACCTGTACAACTGAAGTGATTTTACTTTCGATTCGAAGATCCGGAGTTTTGTGCATCTGGCGATGTTGGTATTGAGCCTGATCTCAGCAAGTGTATTAAATAACACAACGGACCATTTATAGGTCTATGTGAGGCTGATCGACTGTATCCCTAACTACCCTAACCTAAGTGTATAATAATAAATGCAACTCGAGCCTTATTGATGCGATCCTGTACATCAGCTTCAGCTCCGCCGTCTGCTGTAACAATGCTTCCGAGATAGCAACATTTATTTACTTGTTCTATTTGCTGCTCTTCAAGATAAATTTCATTTTGTCCCCTGAAGTCTAAGCTCATAAGTTTGGTTTTAGCAGTATTAATATTAAGTCCTGCTATGCGACCTTCTCTGCTCACTGCCTCACTCACTTGAAAGTGATCAAACAGTTTTCCCTTGTGATGCGTGACATTGGGCTCCTGAGTAGGACTCCCTTATTATGGTGATAATTTTTTCTCGGATGCCTAAGTAAAACTGCCCATATGTACTCGCGAACAATGCTATAGAACGACTAACGACGAATGATGATTCAAATCGACTAGTATATATGTAAAGGGCACCTTCGGCGGATCGCTCGATGTTTTAATGTGATTGTTGCATGAGAAACCCTTACGAAAGCCTGCCTGTTCATGATTTAGAGCGCACTCGATTGTTTGCTTTATTCACATTAAGATGATTTTTGCCATCAATTTGGAAACTGTAGTTAACAACAGATGCCGCACCAATTGCTACAATTCCTCGGGTCGTCCTTTTTGGGAATCTTATAAATTACGCCTGTTTTCCATTCTAGGTTTCCCTACATTTCTGGATTATGGGGGGAGGAATATCAGCCGTAACAATGGGATCCGCCTTAATTAGTTCCACTGATATTCCATCAATCCCTGGGCCTTTCCGAGGTCCATCGACTTAATTTCGTCTGCCGACACCAATCTTGTCGGAGTTATGATGTTAATGTTGTAGGTTTACTGCAAGAGATATTTCAATACAGTTCTGAGAAATACTTAGGTTTTCCAATTCATTCCATTTTTTTCTGTAGGAATGAAAGTAACCCGCGGCTACTCGCATATCCTTCTAGTCTTGTATATCGACTGGGATGTGTATTGGAATCAAATGGAGACACTTTTAACGCAACACAATTGCTTCCTTTATATTCCGTTTGGTATATCTCTTGGAGCTAACCTTTCGATATCAATGTCCCAAAAAAAGCCTTACATAAATTTTTTTTTAAAAAGATAAGCAAAGCGAAACGAAAAGTATACAAGCGTTAGGATGAAATATGGGGACGGAACCGATCGGACCGTAAAGACCGTGATGAAGAGCATGAGGCAAAACGGGCCTTTAAAATGCGTTCTGGTGGCCAGTTTATGCGCTTAACCCTGTGAAATCTCTACTGATTCGCACGTTTAAGATTCCGATCAAAAGACGAGATCGACTTAATAAATGCGGAAAAAATGATTCGGAAGTAAATTAAACCAACTTTAAAAACATAATAGTGAGAATTTGTGAGATTTTCAAATTGGGTAAACTTGCCTACATCAAACTTGTGAAAAATTCGTACTTGTATCTAAATCGTTCCATAATTATTATTTAGATCTAGTAACAACAGTGAGGGCCTATATTTGTTTAAAATGTAAACTACGGCCTGCCATGCTGTGAGTAACTACGGTTTCCTGAAAAAATATTTAAAAAGTCAGCCTTTGCTTGTTTTCTTGCATGATTAATCAGGTAAAAGTTATTCTAACGAAAAGTAATCGAATAATACAAATCTTTCCAAATTAATTCTTTAAAATGTTAGTTAATCAGTAAATATCATTGATAGAATGAAAAGTAAAACCGAGCACAACAGAAGAAAAGGGCATCCGAAGACGAATCAAATAAGGCTAAGTCCAGAGAGAGTGAGAGAGAGTCCAAAAAGCACAAGAAAGAAACTTTACAGATAGCTTCGTAAACTCTGTTATTTAACAGTGATCCGCAATGCTTAAAAATTCATATATGTTGTCTTCTTTGTTAAATTTGCACCGTCTTCAAAATGTCGTAGGACACATAAAATAAAATATTATGTTATGCTTTTAAGCGATTTTTGTGAAGTCGGTTCATTTTCTTTTAACCAACTATTTTAGCCTTGTCCGATATTCTAGTTTAAAATAACTGTTCATCAGGACCGTTCGCTGGATTTGCTCCTGGGGGGGGGGGGTTATCTAATTTTAGGTAATTTTTTTAGTATTTCAGTCAAATTTTTCCTAATCAAGAAGTACAGAACATTTTAAAAACCCTCCTGGGGGTTTAACCCCCCCCCCCCCCCCCCCCCCTTCGTGCGCACCACCCTACTGTTGATATTAACAAAGCGGTGGCAACAGTTGCAGGAGTAGTGTACTCTATATACAGAAATCATATTCATCCAAATCCCGCCAGACGATGCAAAATTTGTTTCCGGTCCTTTCCATAGCCTTACTCTAGCTACAACATTTTTATGATGGCGCTAACTTAGCAACGTACTCTATACAGCAAAAAGGTTAAGTTAGGTTAGTTGGCAGCCACCGGTAATAACACAGTCAACCTCGCATAGACCGTTATATGGTCCGTTGTGATACCACTACGAAGGAATTTCACCTAGGTCGACTTAGCATTTCCATGCAGTGATTAGTTGAATCAGAAGCAGCTGTTGAGGAACCTGGTTAGATCCTTCAGCTCTACGCTGGCAAACTACGCTAGTCAGTTAAGGTAATGCTTGCCGAAGGCATGAAACCTTTTGCTGGCTAGTCCAGGGTATTCGCAAAGTAAATGCTTAATGCTTTCAACTTTTTTGTCGTCCAGTCCACTCCGACATAAGTCGTTGGTAGGAATACGCATGCGGACGGCATGACTACCAAAAAGGCAGTGACACATTGTAACTGCGGTGATATTGCGGAGATTTCTTCGGCTTTCTTTCTGAAAGACCGCCGCTCTATTTTCATTCCAGTCTGGCCACATCCTTCTTGATTTGTTGCAGGTCGTTAGACCGATTCACCTGCTGAGCAACTCTTACGTCGATCTCTTTTTTTACTAAGCTTAGAGGCCGTCCAATTGATTTGCCTATTTGTGAAGCGTCCAATTGTGAACATTCTTTCGCCAGCGCATCGTTCGCCTCGTTACCCGTCAAATCGCTATTACCGAGTACCCAGCAGATAATCACCCTGTGTTGATCCCCCAAAGCTTTGGAGACCGGTCCAGTATCTGCGCACCAGCAGTGATTTGAACGTGTTTGAGTCGAGTGCACCAGCAGATTTCACTATACTTTTGCAGATACTTGTGCGATAGTATTACTCTTCTAGCTCTTTCAATGGCCAGGGCCTTTGCTAGAAACATGCCGCAGTGGTCCGGCAGTCGATACGATCTCTGTATGCTGAGGCAGGCAGAGGAAATTCCCACTCCTGCACTGTTCCCGACTTTTAAACCATCCGCAAAGATCGGAATACCATACAGCAAAAAAAGAAGCATCCAAATCGGTCCATCCATTACGAAGTAATTGCCATCCAAAGCACTTTTATCATAGGACCAATGAGTATTCGTAGTCTGTGTAACAGAATCAAAATTATCAAAATTGGTCCGCGCGTTACGAAGATGAGTTACATCCTTCCTCCCATCTCCGACCACCAATAATTTTAGTTACGACATAAATTGCTCAGGATACTTTAGACCACAATAAACGAATCGAACGCGGTCGATGCATTACGAAGTTATGCAACATACTTTCCCCACCAAAGTGCTAAGTTTTTCTTTTAGTAACAATGGGATAACGTACTCTATGTCACAATGAACGAATGATTCAAATTGGTCCACACGTTAAAAATCGGTGCTTAAATACGAAACTAGGCTCAAACCCACTTTAACCTCATCCGGATCTTAACTCTAACTCACCCTAAATACATGCTAACAATGATGCAACAGACTTTAAGAACAGAAAAAGAATCATCTAAATCGGTCCAACTTATAATACGAATATAATAACAATATATAATATCAACTCCATTGACTGTGATTTATATGTAGTCTGCCTTACTTAGCCTTGTTTGTGTGGATGAATTTTGCATCCTGAGCTTTTGATTCTAGCTACGTGGTCTTCTGTCGTGGTGGTCATGCTTCTGCTCTTGGCGCTCCTATTGGGAGTGGAGTATTGTGTCAATGTTTCTGGGTCTGGAAATTTGGAGTTCCTGTGCGTTGCTTTCCTGTCACCTGCGTTGTATTACTCCTTTGCCTCATTTATTGATTGACTTACGGATGCGATGCTGCCGTTTGATGAGCTGATGAGCTTATTCTTTTTGAAAACTTTAACTTGCCGTCTGTTAGCTTGCGACTTTGTCTTCTCCTACTCCTGAAGTGACTGCTTTCTTTGTGAACAGTGTTCTTTCTGCCTGTCCTACTGTATTTCTAATGATTGTGACGAATTTTTAGATCTTGTGTTTTCTTGGCACACAGATAAAGCGCTGTCTGTTTCTCTGGTTTCTAAATCATCTCAAAGCCCTGCGCTAAAGTGGCGTATAATAAGTACCTTAGCAGAATGAAGCTTTTAGAAAGAGAGATAACGGAAGAGCTGTGACATACTGACAGACAGACAGATAGACAGTACGAAATTAAATCGTATCCTAGTTACAACGCAACCCTAAAAATGAATCTGAGAACTTGTGTGCCTTACAAATCGATGAAGGTAAGGACATCAGCTACAAGTCCCAACTAAGTTCATCATACAAATAATGAGACGTGGTAAAAACTTAAGTCAGTTTTTCTTTTGGTGTGCAGTAATGGAAAGCGTGACAGAAGATGATGTTCTTAATCTGGTAAACTAAAACGTCGTATAGAAAGTGGTGCAGTGGAAAACTTGTATTAGCGTTGATGGAGCTCCCTTCATACAGGTTTGAAAAAATCATGCACTACAAAACATTGGAATTGAAAATTATAAATTGCATTTTTTAACGCGAAGTTTTGGTGACACAATTTCTACCTGATGTGCTTATGAAGACGATAAACAATGAAAGTAATGAATTACATAAAATCCAATTCCTTTCGTTGCAAATTTTTTGCAGTCCTATGTGACACTAAATTGTTTACTGCTTCCTACAGAAGTGCGATGGCTCTCGAACGGAAAAAACTCGCTCGATTTATCACTTTACGAATTGAAACTTACCTTTCATCGATACTGAAAATTCTGGAGTTGAATTTTTAATAAAAATAACTCCTGGTTGGAAGTAAAATGTCTCAAAGATCTTTTTTAAAAGTTGGATTTAATAAATTTGATCTTACAAGGGGCGAACGAAGATATCATTACAATTATACGCAAATTAAGTGTTTCACCGAAAAGGCAACATTGGATTTCGCCAATATTCCCGATTACCTAATACAGCCACTAATCTGTGTTGCCCTTTCGTTCATCGCATTTTTGAAAATTGGGTTTCTCACCGCACCGGTTAGAAAAATGAAATCAAAGAAACAGGAACTATTACAGATTTAAGATTAGCAGTTACGAGTTTGTTTATCAATTTAGAGCCGCGTTTTGACAATTCTTTCTCAGAATCAAATGTAAGCTTCGCAGTAATAAAATTATTATCTAAATTACCTACATTTATATTGACAAAACAATGCTATCTTTTTTTCTTTAGTATATATTTTTTTAATTTTTTTTTTTAATAAATTCTTTTTAATGTTCATTGTCTCGTGAGGAGAAAAGAGAAAGGAAACCTTTTTCCGGATCAAAGTTTTAATATATTTTTTTTAAATATATATCCCAACCAGAGCTCCAATAATTTTTACATATATACGACTTTTGGTGCTGAGAAAAAAATTTCATTAAATATAATTTGAGATGTTCGATTCACTTTTTACAAACTTTAGACTACTTTCACTTCCCGATATCCGATTGATGAATTTAATATACCTAATGCTTTTCGAAATCCAATATGGTGGCGCTTCAAGATGACGGATTATTCTTGTCTCCACAACCCCCTTGATAAGGAAATCAAATTAAAAGAGTCTAGTCAGAATCACACAACCCCCTCGATATGTGTTTCAAATGAAAGAGATGGATGACTAGAATACGATGAGCTGCATAACGTCATTCTAAACTCAATATGGCGGACGCCCTAAGATATCGGATTAAATTTTTCTTCACAGCCCCTAGACATGGGTATCAAATGAAAGAGTTTATGAGTATAATACGATGAGCTATCTGACGTCATTATAAACCCTAAATGGCGGACGCCCCAAGATAGCAGATGACCTTTTTCTTTCTAACCCTCTTGGCATGGGTATCGCATGAAAGGGTTTGACGAGTAAAATACTATATCTAATATGACCGATGCTTCAAGATGGCAGATGATTTTACATTTTTGAGTAAGGACGACGCATAGTGGGATAGATAACAAATCTAGGAGGTATTGATGTGATATATATTTAAAAAAAAACATTCAAATACTAGACCCCAAAGTTTTCGAGGGCACTGAATCGATTTTTGACAATATTTTTTCAATTTTGATGAATAATGGGGGCTGAGGAAGGGGTGAAAAAGGGATAGATTTTTAAGTTTTTCTTCAAACATATCATTTTCTATGGTTTCGAGGTCCCTGAATCCCTTTTTGTTAATATTTTTGCATTTGATGAATATAGAGGTGAGGAGGTTTTGAAAAGGTATCGATTTTCGATTTGTTTTTCAAACATATGTTATTTTCGAGTTCCCGGAATCAATTTTTGTTAATATTGTTGCATTTGGATGAATAAATGAGGTTGATAAATGGGGGGGGGTGTAAGAAATGGGGTAGTAAGAAAAGCGATTTGATGTGGCATGGCGTGAGGCGATAGAAGGGACTTTGCACCTGGCGTTGAATAGCTTAATAGAATGTGTACCTACTTAAAAATTTAGAAGCTTTTGAAAATTGTTTTTCATTATTTTATTTAAAATTGAATAAGATTTATACATAGTACGAAAGCCGTATAGATATCCAGGAACTATTAACTAACAAATCTCATTAATAAATCGAATCTCAATTTTTTTTATAATTAAGTTTCATAATAGGTTTTTATAAATGCTATTTAAGTAAGAATTCAAGTAGCGTAAGAGCTAATTGTGTATTTTAGTAATAGAATACTGAGTTAACCTGCTTAAGTTTTGGTTTAGTTATTATATTATTAATTATTTCCAGTGAATTAAATATGTTATAAATAACTTCATTTTGTTTCAGGAATTCTCTAACGCTTCTTCCCCTTCCTGCTTTTCTCATCCCTTGTCCCTCTATCCCAATGTTTTTGATTTAATTTTTTGGTGTTGTTTTTGTTTCAGCATTTTTTACAGGTTGGGCCTACACCTTAGCCAGGTGTAGGAAAGTGGTGGGTTAGTATCTGAACCATCGCCTATGGGGGTAGTTTGTTTCTTGTTTTTGCGGATTTCAAGATGGTTCAGTGCGGCTAAGGGTAACAGGTGACACCAGACAAGTTGTTCTTCCTTCTGTTTTTCTGTTTCTCGTTTTTTTTCCTTTCGTGGCAGACCTGAAGGACCTGTCAGACCTGAAGGATTCCACCACCTTCTTTCGCCACAGGCACGCGGAATTCTGATTGTAGATGTGTGATGATGTTTAAGGACTCACACCCCATACCGACGAGCTAGGACGTGAACATCCTGTGGCACCTTCATGTTCCTCATCCGCACACACATACATTAAAACACTTAGATTTCTTTATGATGTATGATAAATTCGAGTCGATTTGCTTGGTCCGAGCTGGCCCTCTTTTTTGCGGCTTGGTTAAATTTTGATTTTCAAATATAAAAGTTCTACTTACCAAATAAGCAGAAATCGAATTCGATCAGTAAATGCAAATCAACATAATTTTTAAATAAAAGCTATAAACTTCACTGAAGAAACGAAAAAAATCAAAATACAAGCGGCGACTATGTTTTTATCCACGTTCTGCGCTTTGTTCTTAAGGGGTTAGGCCACTCTAGCGACCGAAAAAATAAGATTTTGTTGGGATTTTTTTTTCAGAAAAACAACAAAATAATTCCAGATTACAAAAAAATTGAGTTTATCTTACATATCACTGACTGTATACAATAGTTTTTTTCAAAATGTCTCCGTTTTTCCAGGGTCCACGGCCAGACAAACAGCTCCTGTAATTTTTGAGTTATGATGAGCCAATGAATTTTTTTCGGTTGTATATAACAACAGCTATAAAAGTAGGTACGTAGGATTTTTTCGTTATATTGATTTTTGGCCAAATGGCGCACTTCTAAAGTGAAAAGTTGAAAATTTGCCTCAAAAATCGTCAGTAAATTGTTAATAACAAATGAACTATGCAATATAAAAAAAATCCTACGTTCTTTTATAGACAATGTATTTTTAAAGATACTTACGTTCAAAATTTCATGTTAATCGGTTGAAAATGGTCTGAGTTATGTTTCCGACAAACTTGAAAAATACAGTTTTGAGATAAACGCGTTGGAAGTTTTGAGTAGTAGAAAATTATTAACACATAACCAGGTGGCCTTGTACTAAAGTTCTAAACCGAGTACTTAGAGATTTTTTCCGGCCATAATCTTTTGGGACATCAATTTTGAGGTCCTATACCATTTAAAAAATAATTAAAAAATCGATTTTTCGAAAATTCTAGAGTGGCCTAACCCCATAAAACTGAATTTCTTTGGGTGGCGATGTTTGGAGGGTTACCATGACAACAGATGGTTTTCCGTGGGGTAGTGAGGCTTAAAATGCTTCGACAGGTTTGAAGAAACAAGCGTGAACTTATTTTAGGTGAATTTGGCAGCTTTGATTTACTGACTTTTGTTCACCCAGAATCGGGAACTATCCCACTGTGCGACGCAGTGATTACAAAACTAAAAAACAATCAAATAATTTGTATTTAAAAAAAAATAAAAACAACGGTTTTATAAATCTACTAAGAAGAAAAAAATATGTTGTATTATCTCGGCCCTAAGCTCCTTTTTAAATATGATAATACCTAAGCTCAGCATATACCCTATAGGAACAGCCTTGGCTGGAATGGAATAAAGGGTGAGGGTAATAGATTAAGGAGTTCAGTGAAGGAGATGTCGGTGTACACCTCACTTGATGGTAAACTGCTCCACATTCGTGTTGATCTGCTGAGAAAAGATTCCCGAAATTTAACGGTTGGTCCAAATTTGACCTGTACAAAATAGGGGTGGGGGTAACAAACCTCGCGCGTTGTGATTTGTCTGCAAGGTATCAGGATAGCAATTTCGTATTTCTTACATCTCTGTAAAATTTATGATCAATCCAGCTACAGTTTATGAGTGATTCAAAAATTTTAAATAAGACCGAACTGAACCGAAGTAAGTGCAATTAGTCTGTAGTTAGAGTGCTCGCATGCTTCTTCTTTTTCTAATATGGGCTGAACCTGAACAAGTTTCCATGCAGACAGAAACACTCCTGTTCAGTACGACAGGTGAAAGAGTTTGCGCAGAAGCTTAGCCAAAGCAGAGGCGCAGCATTTAAAACCAGGGGAGAAAAACCATCAGGTCCAGCTTTGGACACATCGAGTTTAGAGAGTATCTTAAAAACTTCCCGAGCTAGTACACACATTCTCATTATGAGTAATGGTAATTAAGAACTGGTTAAACTTTTCTTCACAGTTTTGACAAGAGACCAGAAGTCCTTACTACCCTTTTGGGAAGCAAAAACCTTCCGTCGAATACTCGGGTCGAAGTTAATTACTGATTATTATAAATATTATTCAGGTAATATTGAGCTAAGTAGTACTTGTAAATGAAGAAAGTTATTTCTAATTTTTTAGTTTTTCAAAGCAACAACAAATAAAGGCTTGTTTTTTAAAAAAAATTGTTTTTTCTTTATTTTATTTAAAATACTGTCAAACGTCAAAGTCAACACAGCTTATTGTCATCATTTAATATGTGAGTGTGTGCATTAGTATGTAACATTTATTAAGTTATGTATTGTTAATTGCTTTACATTTTTGGGTTTTAATTTTATAGTGGCTTACGCATGCTCTTCACTATGGTCAGTTTCGATTGAAATTACATGAATGTTCAGGTAGCGGTTAGCCACAGAATACTCTTTTTCATGAGATCGGTCTATTAAAAATGATTTGTGGCCACGTAGCAACTGGGAAACATTATAGTTTTGGTCTATCCATCTTCTTTCCTATGCTACATCCCTCCCATTCTCTTATTTATATACGTGTATTCGTGCCAACACACTCTTCTTAAAAAAATATTTTAAAAATGATTTGATTTTACCGATCTATACTTACAAGGGACATTGATCTGAATCTTTTAGGCTTCCTAATTAAAAAAATTCGCGGATATCTAAAATTTTGACAGCTCATTATGGGAGAAATGCCCGATTCATTTAATCATAATTAAGTATATTCAAAATTAAATCAAAATGCCATAATTCCATGTAAATTTCACCTGAAACCTTACCGACAGAGTAACAATCTTACCTTTTGGTGATCATATTAGTCTCAGGCAAAGTGATTACGTGAATGCCTTAGTACCTGAAACCTATTCTCTCAAAGAAAGGAAATAGCTATCTTTTGCACTACTCGTGGGCACAAAGTCAGACAATTGACAGTAGAGAAGGAGATCGATTTAAGAAATCCAAGTTGGAGCATTTCTGTAACAGCATAGGCCCAGGTGCAATTTAGAATCGAGTAGTCGACAAAGCACTAACAAAACTTCTTGCGCCTTATATCTTGTTTTTTGTTCGCACGTTCGCCTTTAATCGCATATCAAACAAAAAGACATTCGACAAGTAGTTGAAGTTGGTTTCGAACCCCACCAATGTTATTCAACAAAATGTTTTTTTTTTCATTTTGTTTTTCTTACATTTCACTCTCGTTTAGTGGCCCGCGGACTGTTGCTTGAGACTTTACCGTCTTAAGCTCGGTTTTATATCGTTTTAAGTGTCTCTCTATAGCTCAGCTGGAGCCTACCTGAGCCAGCAACAGCAACTGTGGAGCTCGGTTTAGTTTACCTCACAGAAGAATTAACTTGCGATTTCAAAGATTTCGTTTTTAGTGTGTGCCGACCAGTTTAAGTAGACGGCCACAATCGTCAAGAAGTGAAACTTTTCACTCAGCATCAGCAGCAGCGCACGTTCACATCCATTGAGCACTTACTTAAGATCAAATTTAAGACACTTCTTTAAGATATAACCACTAGCTGCTGATATATAACAGTTGATGTAACACCTATCCCGGAGTGATTTGCTTAATTTACCTCACGAATAATGTGTTTTGCTAAATATTTTTGAAAAGTGCACGGTATTTTTGCGAAAAGTGTGATTTTCCAGTTGTTCGTTGTTTAAAACAATATATCTGCGCAGATCGACTCTCTGGCAGTGTCAGATTCACCATCGTTTGAAATAATACACGTAATTTACCTGGAGAATTGAAACCTAAGTGCAGATCGAGTGTTGTTTTAAAGTTCAACATTTTTCTTGTCTTTTGCCGTTTTTACTTAATTTTTTTAATTTCGAAACATTAAAGCCAGTCATCATAATCGCTTACGCCGCTGTGTTTTCCACTCCGCTGTGTTCGTAAGAGAAAGTGAATTTTTCATATTAATTTTATATACTCTTTTGCACATACACATTGTCGCCCCCGTGCATGTGCTGTTAACTGATATCAAAACAGATACTGGAACTTGGTAGCTACGGCAACGCATGCAACATTGGTGCACACTTAATTACTGCCGCGAGTGATTATCATTAAAAGACGCTTGAAGGTGCAACGTAATCACCAGCTGAGGGTCCGATATTTGTTATGTTGTTGCTATTATGTCTAGGTGAATTTTAAGGAAACAAGAACTGTTATGACACTATAGATAGGCTACCTCTATATTACGGCAAAGATTTTTTATAATTACCCACTTATTTCTATGTCGTTCGCAATATAATCGTTTTGTATCTTTTGAGTTATTCTAAACTTTTAGTTCAGTGATTTATTACTCTTTTTGTGCTGATTTTGCGGTCTTTCGTTTCTTTTGCACTTAGACATTAATTTATTGGACGCAGGAAACAACTCCTTACATTTGGATCTAAGCCATAAATGCATGGGATTATTTTCGACTCTCTGAAAGGTGAATATACAATTTTCAACTATTCCATTTTTTTTATATTTATTTATTTTTTTAACGTTTTAAATTTGCTATACAATAGGCTACTAAGTATGATCTTAACCATCTAAAATAACGATGGTCGGTTTTAGTAACGAAAGAAGTCATTTTAAAGTTAGTATAAAAGGTCATTTATTTATTTGAAATAAATTGTTTAGATTTAAACGTCTTTTGTATGAGATAAATATTAATGGTCAAGTTCATCAAAGAAAGGAGGTGGGTAAAGTTCCTAGTAATTTTCGCCCATCATAGTCATGAAAATTCAAAATATTGATTAAAGCCATTTTATTATATTTATATTCAATTCCAGTAATTATATTTAGATTAAATTGGTAATAAAAAAAATAGCAAGTCATTGGAAGAAAACCATCAAACTTGGCATGTTTCTTGAATTTTTGCCATTTTCGACGTTTCTTTGATCTTTTTTTTTAAAAAAAATAGTAGGCGCTTTATGCACCACAATAAATAAATGCTAGTTTATAAGATTATTAATTCTAATATTCCAGTGACTACACAATATTGTGGTGCTTAAAGCGCCTACTATTTTTTTTTTAAATCAAAGAAACGTCGAAAATGGCAAAAATTCAAGAAACACGCCAAGTTTGATGGTTTTCTTCATATGACTTGCTATTTTTTTTCTTACAAATTTAATCTAAATATAAATACTTGAATTAAATATAAATATAATAAAATGGCTTTAATCAAAATTTTGAATTTTCATGACTATGATGGGCGAAAATTACTAGGAACTTTACCCACCTCCTTTTATGTATTTAAAATTTTTATGAATGTTACAAAATTATTTAGAATTTTATTTTAAACCAAAAAATTGTACAAATTAAGTTAAAGTTGTAAATTAAGCCGCAAATGTACAACCCAAACTATTTAATTTTGGGAAACCTTTAATTTTAGAAATATATTTCATGCTTTTTAGCTACATGAGGAAGATAATTACAGTGACTGGTCGTAAAATACCGGATGATTTAATGCTTTATAATCGGTGTTGTGGCGGTATTTAAAATTTGTCTTTAAAATCAGTGTATCTACTTTTACTCTAAGTATATTATGATCGAAAAATGGTTGTGAATATTAACTACATTTTATTATTCCTAATTTAAAATATCAACTTACTAATTGGCAGTGTAAGCAGAGAAATGTGGCGATCGTAGATTGTTAAAAGTGGATTCGTCGTTTCCACAAAGACCTTTAAAAAATCTTCTAGCTTAATGGTAATACAATACTTATCTACTTATAATTGACCACGTCTTAAAACTTCCCTGACCGAATACTAATGTTAAGCAATTTAGACATTTTTGAAATTTCTGGAAATGATTGTGTTATAAGTGAAAAATTAATTAGCGTTTTTCAAAAACCCTAAGTTTAAGAAATATTCTGTAATACATTGCAACGACTAAGCTTGAATGGAAAACTATATATAATAACTATATATATATAATATTAATTCTATGATGTTAGATAGATGAAATGATTCACATACTCTTCTTGATATTTTGAGTAGTGAAATGTACTTAAAATCGGTCATTTAAATGTTAAAAGTTTGAATCAGTCATTTAGCTCACGAGATTAATGAATTTGGAAAACTTTTTAACTCTTTTACCTTTGATACCATATATGTATGTACCCAAAATATAATTGCTTATGAACTTATGAATTGACTTAAAATTTATCAGTAATATTACAATACAAGCCAATCTCGGAAAATTCTATCGAAAAAGTTCCTCTTAATATTAAAAAGAAAACAAGCTGAACTACTCTTTCAATAGAATCTACTTTTGCACTGAGTCTTTTATTTTTCAAATCATGGATTTAAATAAATGTTTTACAAAATTAAAAAATGATTTGTAGTTACCTATATTTTAAATAATCAGTACAATTTTATTAAAAGTTGGAACGTGAATAACAAAGTTACTAAAAGCAGCTTTAAAGATGATAAAGAGTACAATTTTCTGAAGTATATTTGAAGGGTTCACTTTTGACGCATTCGTAGAAGAAATCTTAAGATTTTTTATTGAATAAGTCGCACTCCCAATTTTGATATCTATAGGAAAATCCCCAGAAAAACTACATTCATTAGCAATCTGAAATATTTTTGCTAACAATTATTTATCAACAGCAGTTAATGAGTCCTATCCTGTAGTTTTTCATTAAATAATCTTTTATGTTATTTTGTGGCCATAAAATTTCTTCTTCATAAAATGAAAATTACATTTTATAACAATTCGTATTCTGTCATGGTTACATAAAATTATTTTATGCATCCTTTTACAAACGCGTAACATAAAATATTTAGTACATTTCACTGTTACTTTGTTTACTTTTAAACAGTTGATCGGAAGAAATTTTTATATTAATAATAAAATATTCTTAACTGACTTCAAAAAAACGATGAAGGAACTCAATTCGGCTTCTTCTATGTATGTTCGCGCATAACATCGTTACGCGTGGACCGATTTGGATGATTGTCCTTTTGTTGTATAGGGGAATATACCTTTATATAGGGGAATGTACCATTGATATCATATCAAAAATGTTGTGGGTACATTGGAGATTACCGGAGGGGGCGGAGCAGAAAATAATTTGGATGATTCTTTTTTGTTGTATATAGTATGTTCTCCCATTATTTCCATGTCAAATATTTTTTTGTGGGGTAGGGGTGGGCGAGTGTGCGGAACCTAACTTCGTAACGCAACGTATGAATATATTTCTCAACTGTTGTATGGAACACGTTCAAATGTAAAATTTTGTAATTTGAGGAGATTGGAAGTGGATGGGGCTGTCGCCTTAGTTTAAATAATTCTTCTTATCTACCATTTATCTGTTAAAATTCTTGTGCCTAGGGTGAAAGGGGCGATGACTTATTTCGTTAGGTGTGGACGAATTTGGATGATTCTGTTTACTTTGTATAGACTAAACTACCTCTACAACTGTTATAATTGCTTTGTTTATACCCATAAATAGTAATAATATAATAATTAAAAAAAAAGTTGAACCGACTTCACAAAAGGTGCCAAAAAACAAATTTTCATTTTGTCTACTATCACATTTGGAAGCCGGGAACAAAACATCTATCTATGCACAAGGAAAGCACACAAAAACAGAATGGCTGTTTTTTGAATAAGGCTCTAGTTTCTCATGAAGTATTTTCACACCATTCTCATGGAGCTGAAACATAATCTAAACTCTGTTAATTGAAATGAATCGGTTGCAATCGCGAAGACATCGCAAATATTTTCTATTCTCTTATCTATGAAATTTGAAAAAAATTTATTAATGTAATTTTTTTAATACTTAATTTTACCACACCGAGTACGAATTTCCATAATTTCTACAAAGCAGTAATTTTCACAGCATTTGACATTTTACTTAATTTATATATTTTGCAAGCCTTCTTATCACATTTAAACTCACAACAAAAATGTTAAATCGCACGTTTGTTGCATAAAATATTATATTATAAGGCATAACATAATATAAAATGATAACATTTTCCTGACAGAATACGGCCCAAAATCAGGGAATTTTCTAGAATTTTGCTTTAATATATATCAGACCTTGCAGAATTAATTCAGATTTAGTGGCCTCCAAGCTGTGGCTGTAAAAGATTGGGAGAAGGGTGGGGGATTTTGTTTTTTACACTTTTTTAGGCATAAGTCAAAAACTAAATTAAATTAGAATTAAAATTCAATTAAATCATAGTAAGCCATTTCAAATGGTACTCCACACGGACAAAGTTTTCTGATTTTGCCCTCCCCTTAATTAAAAAAAAACATAAACATATATCAACTACTGAAAAAATGGACGTCACATACAATTTTAATTTGAATTCCCAAGGCGTCGTTCAGGGGTCGACCTAGTCAGTTGTCAGTTGTCAGTTGTCAGTTTATACAGCTATCATTCTCCCTTTTTTTCTGTTTGGCCACAATATATACCCTTCTATGGACGCCGCCTGTTGTAACAAAATCAATGTAGCCTTCAACGACTGTATCAGATTTATGTTTGCATACATCGCCGCGATTATATTTCCCCCTATCGCTGTTCTATATCAGGGTGCCCATTAAAGTCCTATATAAATTATAGGTCCCTAAGCTTTATTCATTAATTAATTCAGATAAAAGAATCTGCGTACTTGCATCAACATATTTGTTTCTTATGCTCATCAAGGCATCTTGATCTACTGCTGCCATCTTTTTACTCTCAAATTGGTGAACATTCTTTTTTTGTCCAGCCCGTTACCTTTTGGAATTGCTTGCCTCCAGATGTTCAGCGTTTATACCCGGTCGGCGTATTCAGAAAGCGCCTATTACTATTCTTGCATCATCGGTTCGTACACCCTTCTGCTATCACATGAAATCATTAATTTTCTCTTATATTTAATATTAATTTTACATTTTCAGTATTAGCTATTTTATTCTTATATTTTCCTTTTCTCTTCCGAAATTTTTGATGTACAAGTTCTAAAGGTTAATAATGTCTTGTTGTACCTAATATTTGTACAAATGTCTACAAATACCGGGGAAATGTCCGTTGTTGGAAAGCTGAGGGTCATTTCCGAAGTAATTTGCTGCGTAGAATCCGAATCCGGAGCCAGAATTGGCCCATCACGTCAAAATTTTGAGATATTTGAGGTTATGTACCCAAAAATCGGAGTTTTTTCCTACTTTTGAAGTTATATACAGGGTGCAAAAAATTTTTGTGTCTCTCCAGTTACATCATTTAGTACCACTCTTATCCTTTAATTTAAGAGTTCAAGAGATCAATTACGATTTTTTTTTCGTAAAGTTATGGCTATTCGAAGTTACGAACTATATCCCTTCGAAGGGAGTCATTGGGAGTGGAAAATATCGGTGGTTCGGAATCCATCTTATATTATATGACCACTTGCAATCGTTGTCTGGAACCGGCAACTTGAAGTTAATTTATGATCCTTACAAATTACAATGTACATATGTACAAGAACAGATCACATTATACCTAAAGACTCGTATGTAGATCATTTTATCATTTTTGTTTTCCAAAACCTTAGATATCTGTTTTAAAACGGTTATTTTCATCCACGATTGCACATTACCTTTCACGAGTTCTAAATAATTGTAATCATCATATGTACGCAGACGATATTAACCTTTGCATTTCAATGCCCTTGTCATTAATTCAAGATGCTACATGCCAAATGAATCGTTCTACTTAATTGGACTGTCGATAATGGCTCGACTTTGAATGCATTTAAATCGAGTGCTATAGTTATTTACAAAAGTAAATTAGACACATCTTGCTTTCCGAATATAATTCTCGATAATGTGATAATTCCAACACCGTGAAGAACCTTCTTAAAATTTTTAATCGTACTTTAACTGTGTAATCACGTTAGTAGCCTTGTTTGTAAGGTTTACGAGATACTACCTAGACTATCATCACTGCTACTTTCATTCTTGTTAACATACATATCATTCTAGTTCGATCATTTATATTACCTATTGTCACCTACGGTTGTTATGCTATCAATGGTCTTTATTAGACGAAGACTTAATGTGGTTTTCAAATTTACATGGAGATAGTTGTTTTGGTAGATTTAAATTCGAACCTTGAATACACTTTACCATCTTACTTCAAATTTTGTACGATAATTTTCTTACATACTTTGATCATAACATAGCCAGAAGTTAGAATTCTTTTAATCGATGTTCGTCAAGTTTTCTGTTTCATCCATAGGGACTGATCCAGTAGGTGACATATTAGAGATTTCTTCAAAGCAATGACAATGAAAATAGCGATGACATTACGACGGTCCTTTAAAAACTCTAAAAATGAATTCAATGAATTCAAAAGATTCAAATTGGGAAAGCTTATGAAGTTCTGACCATAAGCGGGAATTATGGATTTTGTAAATTATTCCAATCTCCAATGAAGTACGAGTATGTCTTATGTCTTCGGAAAATCCTAGATTTTTCACAGCAATTGTTTGCATTATAAAAAATGTTATCCATCTATAGCTAGAATCTAAGTAGAAATTTCTGAAACAAGAATATTCAGTGGCGAAGAGATAATGTGTTTACACCACCAATTTAAATTGCTGGATTAGAATATGATCGCAAATTTTGCTTAAGATTCAGTTAGTAGCACTATTTTTTTAAAGCATTCATTTATACTTTTCCATGCGAGAATTTTATTAGTGTTTAATTAACTAATCATGTTTATACCATAACCTTCAATGGCATTTCCACGAAGACAGCAAGACAAAAATACGAGAAGTCAAGGGCGCAGACATCAGAAAAGTTATAAATTGAATTAGAAGATAGGAACGATAAGTTTATAATAAAAGTCCAAAAAAGGTTTGATGACAGGACTGAGCTCTAAAACCCATCGGCATAATTCTGATCGGGTTAAAAATTAGTAATGACAGGTTTGACGAAAATTGAGCGATCGGATAGAAAACATTTCATCAATTAAAGAAGAAAAAGATCAAGATTTAAAGCTTTGAGTTTGATTGAAAGGTCTGTGTAGCAGGCCCCATCAAAAGATGTATTTACATGGCGCTACAATCACTGATTATCCAAAATTATTAAAACAACTGTTTCATTAGGATATGCAGTCTACACATTTGATCCATACTTCTGATCACTAATTAAATAGTGTTTCTGCAGATAGTGCGTTAAGGTTTTGCTGTCTAGATTTTTAAATTTAATTCAAGACGTTAATGTTTTAAAGATCTTTCGCTAGCTTAATTTTTTTAATACGTTGGACACAGGCAAGCTTCCACGAAGAGGGAAAGGCTCTAAAAGAAAGAAGGGTAAGAAATTTGGAAGAGTTTGCGCAGAGAAGAATGCACAGTTTTTTAATAGTAATAGTAATTTAAGGTCATCCGTAGAGTAAGGATTACATGACTTTCCGCAGGTTTCAATTTCAACGGTGTCAACCAATTGTTCTCTCTTGACAACAAATGGCTAAAAGTCCACTGGAATTGCAGAGTAATGTCCAATGAAAATTGTACTTCCACTTGCAATTTTAATCATCATTTTAAGTGAAGTTCTTCTCTTTCTTCATGACCCCACAAAGTGTTGCCGAAATTAGGGAGTCGTAATATGCCATCTGCACCGTAGGTTTTATTAATATCAAACCTTTGTAGTGCTCTAAATACTAAACGCCAGTGTCTTGCAATATTCATTCACTATTAGGAAAGTAAACTCGTGACGAAATTGAAACTATTTTTCTTAGTCTTCTACAAAAAATATATTTGTTCCCAGCACATGTGTAGAAAATTTTCAACTGGATGAAATATTTTGTATGTGGGTAGTATATTAAAAAATGTAACTGAAAATGCTAACGTTGGGTTCCGTAGAAACTATTTCTAGTATAGTTTAGGCCTGTCCACCCGTTTGTCTGTTAGTATGCTATGTCACAGCTCTCATATCCCCCATTCAGATGAAATTTGGTACGTTGACGTAGATTGAACAGAAATGAATTGTACCTCGCTCCCACAGAACAAGAAGTGTACTGAAAAAAAATTATTTTTCACCTACCACATTGAGTGGGGCGTCAATAGATAGGTCTCCCAAAATGGAACAAGAAATGCTTAGGACCTTTTGATTTTAACAGCTGATTACTCAGCACCAACACCCACCCGCTTTTAATTACGAAGCTACCGAAGCAAAATATATAAATGAAAAAATAGCCTTTAGTTAGTACTTTCAATCAAACTTATAACGAACACCTAAGCAAAAATTGTTTAACCAAAATTTATAAATAATAATAATTATGTGGGTGTCCAACACTGTCTTAACTAATTTTATATTTTCTAATTAACTAACTATTATAAAAATAGAGTTAACAAAAAGTTCCATATATGAGCAAATTTTACGAACTAGTGCACTTTTGATATCTTTTACCTACTTTAGTAGCAGACAAATATTTAATTTTTGGATTTAATAATGAACATGAAATTTAAGGACAAGCTTCTGCATAAATATTTAAATTTAAATTTAATTCAAGACATTTATCTTGAGACATAATACCAGAATATATGATCTCATGGAATCAATAAATTACATTTTATAAATCATTTTCTTTAAATATTTAGGCAGAATTGCGACATCATTGCAAGATTAAGTTTCTAAATTAACAAATTAAAATATATTCAAAATTTGTCATTCTTTAAATTCGATCATTTGTCATGGGATTATTTCGTCTAAAGTTTTTTTCTTGATTAAAATTCATAATCGAGGTAAATATCTACTACTGCATAAAAAATTATAAATGACCGCCAATAGCATCTGCACCTTAAAATACAGTCGCCATAAGCAGTTCAAACTTAAGTTTATTAAATAATGATGCAGAAGAAAGGGGAAATAAAATTAAGGGGGAGGAACGGAACCAAGGTCGCGTGAATGCCTCGCTTCATAAAAAAGGAGAAAAGTAGAAGATCGTAAATTGTTTTTAATTGTACATTTCTGGTTAAAAGGTATTGCCAAAATTTCACAGTTCGGCCAAATTACTTATTGAGTTTGAGGCTCGAGTAAGGGGGAACTACATGGAATAAGACATAAATCAAGGGTCCTGTCATCAACGTAGCTATGTAGACGATTAAAAGTGATAAAAGATCATTAATAAATAGAAGAAATAGCGTAGGTGACAGAACAGAACCTTCAGAACCATGCAACTCCTGTTGAATAAGAAGCGTAAAACAGTTGCGGGCGAAGTATGATGAGTAATAATGAGTGAAATAGAATTGTTTGTTTCTGCTTTAATTATTGACACGGCATCGGGGAACGAATAGATATTCTGCCTCCGACTCCCGTACGAAGGGGACGCAAAAATAATTCATAGTTTCGTAAACCCTCCTGAGCCAGTTTGCCAAGTGGCCAAGTTGAGACAGTTATAGCGATTTCCTGAGGCAGTTTTCCTACGACGAATTTTCGGCCTCTTCGATTTTTTGTAAGATGGCTGCTACTGGAGAACAGCGTACGATATTAAAATTTTGTTTTTTTCTCGCTAGAAACTCATCAGACGCGGTTGATATGTTGTGTACAGCTTATAAAGAACACGCCTTGAAAGTAACTCAAGTGTATGGATTGGTATTCGCGATTCAAACGCGGCAACAAATCGATCGAAGACATTCAACGACCTTCTACGTCCAAAACTGATAAAAACATGGAAAAAATTTGAGCGTTTGTGTACAAGGCTAGAGGGCGTACTATTGAGAAACGTGCTTATATGATCTTTTGTGAAGCTCAGTGCAACGCATTTTAGCCGAGGATTTGCAAATGAAACGAATCGCGGCAAAATTTGTCTTCCGCTTGTAGAAGTCTGATCAAAGGGCGGCTTCTGTTACTGCTTGTCGTGACTTGTTGAAACGACGAGAACTTTTTCGACAAAATCATCACCTTATGTGTACGACCCTGAGTAGTCCAAGAACCAAGTCTTCTACCTGAGTGTTTTGAGACGGCCGTGCGAAAGTGATCGTTTAAAACGACCCGATTTGTGGCGGAGTAAGATGGGGTTCTTCTTTCCAGCTCTCACAGCCATCTGTGTGTGATAATTTAACGAAAAAACGCCTAACACCGTTTCCTCGCTCACCATATTTACCTGTCCTGGCACCCTGTGATTTTTTTGTTCCCCTGAAAGAAAACGGAGCTGAAAGGGAAACTTTTTGCTGATATTCCGAAAAACGAATGGACGAGTACGAATGGTGCTTCGCGCAGTGGAAAAGACGATTGAACCAGTGCACAGTGTATTAATATTAGTGGAGAGTACTTCGAAAGTGAATAACGTTTGTAACCCCAAAAAATTAATTCTGTATTTTTTACGAATGGTGTTCAGTTATTTTTGCGTCCCTCCTCATACATGAACACTTTCAAAATTAAAATTTTGGATTTTAACCACCTGTTTGACTATAAGTACTACAATCAATAAAATAATCATCTGAGTTTTTTTGCGTTAAATGATTTTAAAATTCTTTCAAAGACTGGAGCTTAGGATCATCGTGATTATGCGATATGGAGCTTAGCGCTCATAAGGGTAGGAATAAATAAGTAAGTTGTCATCAAAATAAATTAACTTAAGGTAGATGATGAAGGTCATAACTTCAAGATATTGCGATCAAATTAAGTTTTTTTTTAAATTTGAACTATGTTAAAAGTTGGAAGTTATCATAATTGTAACTGATTAGGTAGTAGGTCGGTAAAGTAACTGATAAAATGTCGGCTTCCTAACCCAAGCGTACCAGGCTCGAATCCTACCAGCGCCGACCCATGGTTGTTTTCTGCTGCCAACGGAGCACGATACAAAAGAAAATCTATTGAGGATTACAGATAAATGTCAGTGGTTCGGAATCCACTTAAAATTGTAGATCCACTTGCAACCGATGTCCGGAATAGGGTGAAGTATTTCTCCCGGTCTATGCCCCACAGGAACTAGTGAGACATATGTAGAAAACCGTCTAATTGCATTTGACGATTGTCAAAATGATTTTTTTTTAAATCGTATACGTATATGCTTCTTTTCACATTCCGCAATTCTGGTTTCTGGTAATTGTTTGCTAACTTAATAAATTCTTTCATAAAATGAACACCTAAATCTGATACTATACGCTTGTATAGATTCTTTATCGCACACGATTCCATTGTTCTGCACACAAAACTGGAATATTTATAATACATTCAACAGTTTGACAAACTGCTGATCAAGTATTACGTAACGCAATTATAAAGGGGGTGGGGGGGGGGTCTCGTGAAACGTTACGGTGTGTTATAGGGGAGGGGGTCAAACAACGCGTTACGTAACATTAAGTTTTTGTTAAAATTAAAAGTCCTAACTCTTAACTCTGACTCACGGCTCAGTTTATATGGTATATCTACACTACACATATTTATTGTACATACGAAAAGAGTCGCGTCACTCAGAAGTACACTATAGAAGTATATATATGGCAAATAACCACAATAAGTCGTATACCACGAGTCCATAGTTTGGACTCTAAGAGTTCGACCGTTGCGGTCAAGCAGAACCACCTAAACTAAAAGCTATGTATGAACTTACGAATTTCACGCACATACATTAGGGCCAAAGTGGGTTTTACATTTTTAGGGTAAAATAATCATCTGAGTGTTACGTAACGTTAAGAAGGGGGGGGGGGCGTAATTCGAAACGTTACAGTAGGGAGGGGGGTCAGAAATCTTCAAAAACTGCGTTACGTAATATTTGAAGGGCGCCTTGACAGATTGTCAAGCCGCCCCAACCCCCCCCCCCCAATCATCATATATACATATGTTTTTCTAAAAAATTGTTAGTTGCACGCTTTTCTTGTCAGGTTTGAGTGGTTTGAGTTAATATTACACAGTTGAATCCACTATTTTGTAGTGGCATATATTGTTTAGATGAAAAATTTGTTTGGTTGAAGCAGTAGACCGTCAAATAAATTATAGAACTGTTGACTTTTTTAATTTATTTTTTACCATAATGATTTCTTTTTTTCCTTAAGTTTTTTACGTGAATTCTTCAATGAAGAACTTACGAAAATGAATTTATAATACTTCTTAAAAATTATTGCTGTCATTACTTGTATCAAATTCTGTTGTAGTTTTTCTTTTTTTGAATAATTAATTTCAGTCTCATTATATATACACATTCGAGCAATTAAAAAATAACCTAAATGTATTATTTTATTACATTAATTCATAAATCAAGTAACTAATGAATCCTATCCGGTTTTTAATAACCCAATTAACATTCTATTTTTTTTTTGTGCTTGTGACTTTTTAATGAAATTTTGCAAATTATGTAGCCTCAAACCGTGGGAGTTATGAGCTCTTTATCGTATTCAATTTTTTCAAAGGTTTACCTGATAGCAAGGTCTATATTGTGTTCCTTAAATTGTTAACTTCCTTCTTTTCGATAAGAATTAAAATATTGGTATAGGGAAATCCGGTTAATTCGAATAATAAATTACAATATGATCTCTAATTTAGAGTAGTCAGTCGTGTATTTAGTGAACGACCACGCGCATGATACTCCACTACTCCAACAACTACGCTACATCGCTTTTCCTCCAAAGTTCTTTTGTGGAGTATTTTCGATCCCATGTGTATGTACATGAGTTATATACAAGGCCCTCCTTACGAGTAATGATTATTGTCAAGTTTTATTGACGGTAATCTTATCAATCAAAATTTATGTAATAGTACATCCACACATGTCAGTTAATATTGATAAGAATATCATATATCATGTCAAGATCACATATTTTAGCTCCTTGAAACCTATAACGCAACTTATAACATTAGCAAAAAATAACAGTGACATTGCAGTGACTAACCCCATCAATGTATTAACAAGGATAATTGGAGAAAATTAAAAGAAATTTTATTTCTATTAATGTAAACATTTTGCTTGAACTTGATATTGAAGGACATTCAAATTATCAATTTTCATTGAAATGTAAGTTATTCAATAATTATTGTCACTAATAATTAATCAGTGAATTTCCCCTTCAAATGTTATTCGTATGGCAACAGCAACTTATATAATTTAATTTTGTAAAATTCCACTATTTCACAATTATGATCATACACCTGCTTTTCGTTGTAGGGATAAATAATTTGCTAATGTAGATAGCAAAGGCTTTCCTTGATGTGTTGAGTTATTGTTGAAAATTTACTTTACCAAATACGTTTTTCTATCAATTGTTTAAAGTCGTCAAATATTTTGTTTTATTCCTTTTTAAGGTTTGGTGCCTTATACTGTAGTTCAGCTGAAGTGCTAAACGATCTAGGAACTCGTTGTTCCATTATGGTCAAAAGCACCATTAGATAACTAAGAACTCACCAAAGTAATGAAATACTTCATATTTACCTCAGAGAAACAGTACTATAACATCAATTCATATGTCAGCACCTTTGTTTGTCCCTTTCTCTAATTCTCGTAACCTTTATGGGGCGGTTGAAGAACTTCATCCCATTCGAGACCTGAAATTTAAGGTAGATTCTGAAACCACCGAGTGACTTATTCTGCAACCCCCAATGGTCAGCAGAAAACAACCTTGGGTGCCCGTCGATTTTGATCGATCCTCGGATCTCCCGGATGAAAGGACAACACGTTATCACTAACTCCAACGTTGACTCAAATACCTATAATTTTTTTTACATTATTCAAAACTATAATATCTTGCCTCAGCTTTTTCCCATTCCTTCCCATAATTTTAACTAGACATAAACCCAGATTTTCAATACATGTATGTGAATATTATTGCAAATTTACGTCAATGTAACATTTTTATTCTTCATATGTTAGATTCGAGTCCGCACCGCCCATAGAAGCCTATTTTAATAAACGTGACTAACTACTGGTAACATTATGCTTCAGATTTCATTGATTCGTTTAAACAAATGAAAGTTATTTTATCTTGAAATGAAGCAAATTTACACCGATGCATTATTATAGCTTGCTTGTTGTTCAGTGCTGCCATTATTTTCTGCGCTAAAAAACCTATGTTGCATATTCTCATCACTTCAGTAGAGTTGAAATATAGCAAACTTATATTTCCCATAGCTCAATAATTCACAATTAGAGTGGATCTCTACTCTAATGAAAAAAGAGCCCTGTTTTGGCACCTAACCGAGAATGGAACATTAACCCACTTCCATTTAAAAAATAAGCCCGGAATATTACGCTATAAGTGAGTGACGTTTTTACATCGATCTTTCGACGAATGCTGCAAAAAACTATAAAATTTCCGTTATGTAAGTCCATTACCAGTCTCTATTTTAGTATCCAAAAATGGAATAATGACTGTTTATTACCATTTCAAATATAATTCGTACTAAAAATATATACCCGCAAGTGCTTCTTTCTTAATTCATTTAGCCGCCATCGTTTCTTCATTTTTAATAGTTCGTAACTTCAAAAATATTTTGCAAAACGCCAAAATTTTCTTTACATAACAATTTTTGTTAAATCTTTTGAAATTAATTTCGCATAAAAAGTTGAGAAATCAGTGCTTATTTAAAGAAGAAACTACCAAACTTTTTGCAAATTTTTATTGACGTGATTCCTGTCCGACTTTCGTACAAGCAATTAGTTCCTAATGGCTCCAACTGAATTTTTCATTTTAAAATAATTCCACGAACGGCATGCAATTTGACGTCGAATACGAACTGCCATATTTTGTCAGGTTGATAATTAGCAAAAATACACGATTTTATTGCAAATTACTTGTTTAAAACTTGTTTTCAATGGTCTTTTATTTGAAGTTACCATATAAACAGGTAACTATACCTCAACTGTTAAGTTGGCTTGCATATAATTAAACCATGCCGCGAGCTTTACAAAATAAAAACTTTTTACATAATTTTCAATTCACCGCCAGTTCATATTACCTCTAGTATTATTGATATAGTGACGTCACTTGCTTATTAAGGCCCTAAAGATGTACAGATGGCCATGGCAATTTAAGCGACAACGGATAAATTATTCAAACAGAGCATTACTTTATAGTTGCTTTTTGTCCGCTCTCTATTACCACCAGTTCATCAGGTAAATTATCGTAAACAAAAAGTAGATGTGCGATGTTGTGCTACGTCACAAGGTCGACCATCAGAATTCCTTCCGAAATCTCTAGTTAACCTTGGTTGGCACCGGATGAGCAGTAAACTGTAGCAGTTTTTGATTTTGTTTTTAAATGAATCTCCAATGAAATTTACTACCTTCTCTGTTTAAACATTAATAACCTCCGATGGTCATGTAAAGACAATGCCTTTGGATCTAACTATGTCTCCTTGCAACTTTTCTACGATCGACTGTCTGTGTATCTACGAAACGCGATTAAAAGAATCCACTAAAGCTTTTAAGACCACATTCCAATCGATGTAATCAATTAAAATTTAAAGATGATTGATTCCCATATTCCAAGAAGAATGACATCTTTAATATTATAAAATTTGCAACACTACAGAAAATTTTAAGGTCATTTCATTGATCTTGACTATTTCACTAACTGTCAAGCTCACATTTCAATATCGAACTCTCAGTAAAACTTAGTTTCTAGTCGTCGGCTAAAATTTGTATGTATGTCCCTTGGAGAAAGTGAAACTTTTCTTAGTTTTGCATTCAAAAATGAGGTTTTGTGTTAGTTTTCCGTTAATTCAAATTCCGAGACGACGGGTCATAGGAATAATTAATTTATTTGGTTGTTGTTTAAAAGATGTAAAAATTTAATTTATTTATGTTTTGTGTTAGTATAGGAATTACCCTAAATTAAATCTAGATCTCCCCTTCTGCATGTTGTGAAATTGCTGGTAACTCATTTTTTTAATGATGCTGGTAATTTTACTTAGTTTGTGACTGCATGCATGGTACTTCCTTGTTTCCGAAAATACGATTTGATACTATTACGGCTAATGGGACTTTGAAAGAAAAACATCCAAATATTACCTAAACAAATATGAGAATTCGCTTAACGTTTTTTATCCTTCAATGTTTTCATTTTAAGTTCAATCTCTTTGGTTATGCTACATCTCACATAATGCATAGTTCATAATTATTTTCTTTTCGGAGCAAATAAAATATAATACTTTTAATCAAATTAAGTGTTCGAAAAACAGATTATTAAGTGACACTAATTCCTACGTCTATAAAAATATATTCGCGCGGTATACCACAAGGTTCAGTTCTTTCACCGACTCTGTAAATGAAGGGCGAAAATCCAAAGTAATAAGATAGGATGAATATATACGGAACATGTAGTTATCTGTGACAATTCTAATTAAAAACTTTAACCTTAAAAGTAACAAATTCTTACTGGAAAACATTCTGATTCAAAAAGTGACACATCTCATCGAAGTTTACCTACGCTTCAGTGATACAGACCTTTACTAAAGCGAATTCAGACAAAGCATTGTTTAGTTATCGCTGTCTGTAATTGACTGCAATGTTGACTGTTTATTTATGAGAGACACAAATTTACATACATTGATCCTAAAGCTTTGCAAAATACTCAATTTATAAAAAGTGTCCCAAAATAATTTTTATATTATTTTTGTTTGTTTAAAGTTTTTATATTACAAACAAATGTATAAGTTTATTGAAAATTTCTTTTTGTTTATGGATAACAAAAAAAAATCTATTCTTCTATTGTTTAAATAACTTTGTAATTTATCAGAAAAAATTTATTTCTTTAATCATTAATAAAAATTTAATAATGGGTGTTACCTTCTCAGTTCCAGATGTGCTCTCACACTTTCAAGTATAATGAGATACGTACGAGTCTCATTAAAAATTCCGCCCATAGCATTATTGACCAGCTCTGATAGCCCACAGTTTCCAAAATTGCTCCACAGATTATTCCACAGCTCCATTGGTCAATTAACGTAGTGACGTAGGAGAAGTTTGAGAACCCAGAGCCCAGCGAAACGCTCTAAGGCTTCTTTCAAAGTCTATTTTTCAAAGTTAAATTGTTTTATTTAGCTTCACCTTCGTATATCCGTTTGTTTGTTTGTTTTAAATCTTACATGTTCAATTCTGAGGACAATACAATATTGTAGTATCATCTAGGGTCATGGGTGGACGGTGCGGGTGGGCATGTAAAAATTATCGAAACGAGTGATACTGGTGTCGAAGCTATACTTTTTGGGGCGGTAAGACGAATAATGACACTTCCGATGCCTTTAAAAAGTGATATCCACCTTGCGAATCAGGATTTGATTATCACTTCCCCCCCACAAGTCGAATCAAACCCCGTGATTACTTACTTATTCCGCTGGTGCATCGACCCAAATTAGGGATGGGCGATCTTCGATTCGATCTCGAGATACCGATCTTTAAGCCATCGATCTGCCGATTTTTGAATCGATTTTACGCGCGACCGATTCAGCTCGAATCGATTTATTTATTTCCGATTTCGATCTATTTAAGCCGTACCTAAACTTAAACAAGTTCAGTACTGAATTTTTTTTTGCATTTTATCTTTAATTTGTGTAATAATCCGACAAATGTAAAAAAATGTTAAAAGAATCGTAAATGTTAGATGAATGCGTTTGTGATCGCTATTATATTGTAGTGTTAACTATGTAGTTTAGTGACTACTGCATGATTTTGTCAACGGAGGCTTTTATGTTTTATTTCTGGTTTGGTGATTCCACAACGAGAAAGGATTAAGTTATTTATAGAAAAATCTAAAATAAGTGATACTCCAATGTGCGATTTTAAGTTTTTATACAAACTATTGTTTTTTGCTGCGAACTCAAGCCCAGTAAAACAAATCACGAGGAGTACACGATTCGACGTGGAATTACTTCGAAAGTAAGTTGAATTTTGTATACAGATATCCTAGACGTTATGCTTAGCTTGTATTAAGTTTTTTTATAGCTTGTATTAAGCTTAAATAAAGAAATATTAGTTTACGCGGAATTGCCACATCAACTCCAAGTGGAATATAACTAGTGGAATAGACAAGTATATATGCCGCCACGTATAATACTAGTCAGAGACTAATGCGGAATACACGTAGATTTAGATCTTAATCTCCTGAAAGAAGCATATATATTTTTTTGAGTTCTGCCCGCTTTTGCTCTATCATAGATTTGACATTTATTAATAGTTTTTTTAATCTAAAAATCTCAAATTTGGCAGAATTTATACTTTTAAAATAATATGGATTTAGATATTTAAGCAATGGTGAGTGATGTAAGAAAACCTTTCTACAAAATAAATTAAAAAGATGAAGAATTTATTTTGAGTGCTTTAAAATCTTACATAGTCTTTTACTAATACAGTCTTATATGAAAAGTTTTAAAGTTTTTTCGATCACAATTACCACTTGAATAATAAACCCAAACTGCGTTCATTTGTTCTTTGGCGAGGTGAAGACAGGGAGGAAAATAAAGTTGAACTGTAAACTTTTGTTTGCGGTGATTTCCGCTTAAAACGAAAAAATTAAACATTCCCAGAATATTTTCAAAAAAATTTCCCAAGATGTACATTTTTAGGGCTGAGACCAGAAACCTTCACAGACATTTTACGAGACTGTTCTTCGTACATACTCATAAAATGCCCTGGAATCGCTTCTGAAATCAGACAGAAATGCCTTCTGGACGTTTTAAAAATATTCCTGGAATGTTTCTGGAACATGCTATGCTATTAGTAAAAAAAATTATTTTTTCCCTTGCAAATACGTGACACAAAAGTTGTGTTTCTCTTTTACTTTTGGGACATGTATTTTTAGTTGTGTCCGTTTAATGAGGACCAGTCAGTATTAGTACTTTCAAAAAAACTCTTCAATTATCGCACTTTTTTTTCGATTAAATAAGCAAAATTTATTAAATAGCCATTGTTGCTTAATCAAGATTTTTAAGCTACAAAGGCTGTTTTCTATTATTTAATAAATTGGTTTACTAATGATCCTATATTTTTATATATAAAAACAGTTTTATTTGCTTGCAATTTCAAAATGCTGAAATACATTGAAATGATAAACTGATTCGATCAATGGATATCGATCTTTTTAAGGCGATTAATCGATCTACAAAATCGGAAAAAAATTACAGATCGATCCGTACTGAATCGATTTTCTCAATTCGATCCCCCATCCCTAACCCAAATTGGATCTCGGCCTACTGCTCTCGGTCATATCCGATTTCTTACCATTAGACAGTATGCACCTATATCTCGGTATCTTCTATCTTTTAGTATGTTAAATAAAATCGCCTACCTTAAAAGTTTTTTTTACCTATTTGATAACTTTAATAAAACTGATTGAAATGCTCAGAAACATGGACAACAGAAATTAGACCAATTACAACTTGATCACGAAGATAGTCAAACTTCAAACAATTCACAAAAAAAACAACGGCAGAAGTATTTAATTTATTGTAAGTACACAAGTAATAAATAAGATTGATTGTGACAAGCGTCATTAATGTAAATAAATGCAATGCCACTTGAGAAGGGTGGGCGGTTAATTGCGCCTTTTTAGGGTTCTTAGGTAGAGAGAGGAGCAATTGTTTTAAGAAACTTTTGACATCCTGATATTTGAATTTTGACTATTGTTCGTCCATTTAAGCCGTTAAAATTGCCACACGCAATGTCCTTCTGCATTAAAAATTATTCATTTCCAGCAGATGCCTGAAAAAATTATGACTGACTCTTTCAACAGCAAACAGTAGCACTCTTATATTAGATTTTTTAATCAATTGTTAATTTCCAGTTGATGAAATATCTGGAAAATCACCGCTTGTGAAAAAAATATTTCGGGGTAACGCAGGATTAATTTTTTTACTGAACTTTTTCTCACTTTTAATCTCATTAATAGCTTCGCCGTCTATTTTTAACTAACTTCCCAAAAACAACGACATGTATTTGTATTTAAACATTTTTTTAAAATACTATTTTATGAGTACCATTAGACGGGAACAAATTATTCCAATAGAAGTGAGATCTACAAATGGTTATAATTCAAGTGGCTAAGTGAAATTATTGCTTTTTCTATAGGTACATCAATACTCAACTTACACTTAACACTGGTAGGGAACGCTAGTGTATAAATTGCCCACACCAAGGTATTGAATGTAAATTTCTATACTTTTTCAGGAGAGCTAAAAGAACACTGTCGAACAAGCGATTTTTTTTTTAATCAATCAAGCTTCCGGAAGGGCTCTAGAGATTCGTTATACTGCCACAAGTTGCGCCAAGTAGAATGATAAACTGCTGAATTAAATAAAATAGTTTTTAAAAAGAGGTTGAACCGACTTTACAAAAAGCGCTAAAAAGCATAAAATAATTTTTAATTTTATATCTATTATATATTTTGATGTCGGTGCAAATTAAACAAATAAAACAACTACCCAACCACAATTAGATATTATACTTATATATAACTGCCTGAAAGTTTAAGTTCACGGGATCATAAGGAAGGACGATTCAATACTTTTGTTGTAGTTGTTTGGTTTGTTTGATTTGTACCGACTTCAAAATGCCGTAATAGGTATAAAATGAAAAATTAGTTTATGCGTTTTAGCGCTTTTTGTAGTCGGTTCAATTTTTTTAACAATTTTATTTTTCACCTTTGAGTGCCTGTACAACAAAAAAAGAATCGGTCCACGTGTTAAAAAGTGAGGCTCAACCCCCTACCCTCACCGCCATCCCACCAAAATGTTTTCTTTCGTGGTATCAATCAGGGAACATACTCTACCCAACAGAAAAAGAATCATCGAAATCGGTCCACGCGCTACGAAGTTAGACTACCCATCCCCCTCCTTCCCCCCTATAGGACGAAATTATTGTGCAATTAGCAATGGGGATCACGCTCTATAAAACCGCAAAAGAACCATCCAAATCGGTCCACGCGTTAGAAAGTTAGGTTAAATTTCACCCCACCAAAGCTTTTTTTGACATGGTACCAATCGGTGAACATACAAACAACAACAAAAAAAAAGAATCATCAAAATCGGTCGAACTTAGAACGTCTTTGTTTTTGGGAAGTCGGTTAAAAACAGATAATTTTTCACATTAGTTACTTTAGCATTGTGACACCATATATTCTTTTTTACTAAAAATGTCTTTAATTCTTGAATTTCTTGAAAAAATGTAAGAAATATTTCACTCCATCTGGCTTGTTTTAGCAAAATTGCTGCTATAATTCATTGAACACATATTACCTGTCGTATCTCAAACGCTTTAAATCGCTCTAACCCCTATACGGTCGAGGTTAAATTTGATAGTGCCGCAAATGCTGGGTAATGTTCTTGAGAAGATCGATAATCCGGTAAAAAAGAAACTTTCGGATCATTAGGAATAATTTATGCTATACTAGCTATGGGATTATTAAAACGTATTGTATTAGGACACCATATATTGACAGTATTAACGATGTATTGACGATGACTGTGGAGCAGTTTAACATTTTGAATCCCAAGCGCTTACGCGTAGTCAAACAACTGCTTAATCTACGAGTATATTCCTAATATTTAATTTTTTACCTATCAAAACTATACAATCGCATCATAGGACATCTTTTGAGTGCTCTTAGTACCTCACTTCGATTATATATTACTGGACTGCTCTGACCGAGTCGAAATCTTATGGATCAATTAGACCGTAAAGCGCATACGTCGAAGCAGCGACAGGATGTCAAATTATTTGTTGATTTCTAAAAGTAAATCCCTGTTTCTACGTACTGTTTACGACATATGGTTAACTCTTCCACCAATTGGACTTGATATGTTGGTTACGATATTTTTATTAGACGAGATATGACTTAAGCAATCCAAGAGTACATGCTTGAATGTGTCATGGTTGAAGGGATTCAATTTCCACACACCGTAATTTATATTTAATTTATTATTTAATTTAATTTAAATTAAGCAATAAACACCTTATAAATGAAACCAGACACGTTGTTAACTGCATGCGCGCTGCTCCACATTTTCTTAAAAAAAACTTAAATTATTTTATTGGTATCAACAAAAGAAGAAATACGATAAATAGTTCTGTCAAATCAAAAACATGGCAACATCTTTATTTTGCAAATGCAAATGTTTTCTTTAAATAGCCCAACAAACTTGTTTATATATCACAAAAAAAAACTTTATTTTCGAAACGTGTCGCTTAATTTTCGGTATTGCTGTGAAAAGTTCTAAGCAGATAACAAATAAAAATGAAACTCCGAAAAATGAATGTCGTTAACCGTATTATGCAATCGATTGATTTTAATATGACAAATTAAAAAAAGTCGTGAGAAAGACCGTGAAATAGTCTTTCATATCTTTTTAAGGAACATGTTTTTTTCACTTTCAATTTCAATTCTGACTCAATCTAGCTTATTTTATTTTACTACTAAGTTAGTCGTTAAGTCGTTTTTTTCAGCCAATTCCTTAATAACATTTTCAGATTCTTAGTTAGCTATGCAGATTTTAAAAGGGCACGTGGGAACATCAAGAGTTAATTGATTGTTGCCCATAAATAATATTACTAAATTTTCGATTTCTTTAACATTTTTCTAGAGGCTCATGTAATCAGTTGAAGTTCTTCTGTAAATTTGAATAATCGCACGCAGCAAGTATTACGCAATAGGGTTCACGTGAACGCACACCTTACCAAGCCAAGTCTTTTCTTATACAAGCCGATAGGCTGCAATAATTCGCTGTTTATGCCCAATCATGCTAGGCTTTTACTTGATGGTTGGCTGGCTTTTCGTCTATTTCAGTTTCATTCAAAGTTTCATGTCTGATACGCAAGGTGTGGCCTATAAACACATATATCGTCTGAACAGGTATCGTAACTTCCTTTACGGATTTATGTTGATTAATTATATGATTGCATTACTTCGACTGTGACATGACATGGAATATAATAGCTGATTTCGTGTAACCCAAATTTGAAGAAAATTAATAGGTGAAAAAAGTGAGAAATAAAATCGTTTGATGAGGAATTTTATTGCATTCGATTAATAATCTAATCGAGGTGAAGATGATCTAATATCGTTTCAGTGATACCTAAGTTAGAACAAATTAGTTTTGAAATGAAAGCGCGAAAAGTTTAATAGGTAGGGATTAAGTTACGTTGAAAATATCAGCAATAGTAGCGGGACAAATTTACAATATAAGCCAAAATGCCAGGTAAAAACCTTTTTAAGTTAAACGGTTGTAATTAATATTAGATAATGTACTAAAGCTACAAATAATTATGGGTCACAGATGTGGGCCTTGCCGAGATATTGGGACTGCCTACTGGTAAATCGCGTAGGACCAAGAACAGTGACATCCTCTAGTGTCGGAGGCCAAGATCTACTGTGGGTTAATGCATCAGAGGAATAAGTAAGTTATCAATGGCTTTCATCAGACTGAAATAAAACCGTGGGGCCAAATGATAGTCAAATTCTGATTCGCATTTGTTTATCGAAAATTAAGAGGTGAGCGGCAGGAAGCTAAAATGTTTATTAATCTTTAATATGTTAATAATCTTTAATGTTCAGCTCGAATTCCGCTTTAACGTTACGCCCAATTTTCAAACCCATACGTCGCTAAAGAAGTTTCACGTCAAAAACGGCAATAAGGAGTTTAAAGAATATGTTGGATAAAAAATTGATAGATAGTAAATGTACTGGAACCGTAAGTAACTTAATAAGAATTATGTTCTGGGGATGAAATTTGTTATACCAATTTCTTACGCTTATCACGCGATGACATTGAAAGGCAATCGACTAATTTTATAAAGAAAGAAGGCATCTGTATGAAGAAAGCGATACTCTCACCGAACAACTAGCTATAACGCTTAGCTCATTAGCAACATTCCTTTAAAAAATAAAAGCACTGGTAATTTTAAAGAATCTATGACTAAAATAAAATAACTTATCGCATAAATTTTATAATTCCCTGAAAAGTGAAAAGGTGTGCTTCCAATTGCTTCTTTAAGATTGAGAACCGTAAGCGGGTTTTTAGGCTTTTTACTTTAATAATTAAATAATTATTTTTAGGTATATACCTTAAATTGATGCCTATTTCCATTTATTAGAAAGCAACAAATTACACATACGATAATAATGATGATGGTCACCATGTTTCCTAAATTACTCTCGAAATTAAGAATGTAATGATGTTTGGACGTCAAAAAAAAAGGGAAACA
Source organism: Leptarthrus brevirostris (assembly GCA_964036015.1). Classification (NCBI taxonomy): domain Eukaryota; kingdom Metazoa; phylum Arthropoda; class Insecta; order Diptera; family Asilidae; genus Leptarthrus; species Leptarthrus brevirostris. The sequence goes on from OZ038372.1 coordinate 125,615,857, forward strand.
TAACTCTTCCTTTGCAGTAAAAAGAACAAAGAAAGTGTGACAATTGCTTTTTTTTATAATGTAGCTAATGCCCAGGGGACCAAATATGATTCGTTAGGCTGGAAGGGAATAAGGGTAAGAGGAATGAGCGAAATTGACTGTCGTGTTTGCTGTGAGCTAGACAACAGCTCAGAGGCGGAGTGAATTCCCTGCATCCATGGGTCTCTCATCAGTTCAAGATAAATCGAAATTTGGTACGAATATGATTGTGGCGTGGAACGAGGAAACGTACCTTACAGCACCTGGCAGCGTCTATCTCCGGCTGGAGGGAGTGGACCTTTTCCCCTCGCGCGAAGCTCGTATTCTCAAATAGGTTTTACAAAATGCGCTATAGATTTTTCAATTTTTATCGCACAAACTTGAAGGTATGCTCATTCGATTCTACGTACTTTCTTCATGCAGGTTCATTAAAAACCTGAAATTCGATTTTTGGTGCTGTAAGGTACGTTTCCTCGTTCCACGCCACAATTATTAGAAGAGTCAATTTTTTAACAGCTTCTTGGACTTTCGACGAAAGAACACAAATTTCCTCCTCGAAGTACTGCTTCATCAGGATTATTGTCCACCGTGAGCAATCGCGTCACCTATAGGGCTGGCATCTCTTTCCCTCCTAACGCAACATGTAAACTATTAATTAAAGTTACACGACGATTAGCGATAATCATTGAATAGACCTTTTCGACAATTTCCCTAGCCTAGGCATTCCTTATTAAAAAAATTTCATAAATTGATCGGCCACGTTTGAGATCGTTGAACTAATAAGTTACGGTTGTCATAGTTGGTAAGGGGTATCCATAGACCGTATTTAATTTTGCTTTTATTTCTTCGCACGTCCAAAAATAAAAAGTAATTCCGTCAGGAATGCGACCTGTCATTGAAGACGGAGGTCAAATTTTACGTTTTACCTGTCGTTGCCTTACGGTGAAAACCCACAAAAATATGGTGAAAAATTTTCCTAGAGACTGTTTTTTTGTATTCTTCTTGTAGAATATATATTTCCTGTAGATCAAAAAGGAATATAAAATAATTGTTGTTGTGTTGGAATTGAAATGTTGGATATAAGATTGTTACCACACATACTCGAATTTCTAAAAGTACATTCGATAGTTGAACTCAAAGTTTTTAAGACTTTAGAATATTTGGGCATTCAATGTAACTCAAAACTTTCAAAGCATTTTTCTGGAAAATAATTTAACTGCCCGCCAAAAATCTCGAAAACTATTCAACTGATTTCCTTTTCTCTGCTGCGTAAAACTAAATTATCTAGATTTTTCGACTTTCCTCGCGCATTTCTGTCCGATTTTTTTAAACTTTTTTTAATCAATTTTTATGATATTCTTAACCGATTTTTGTTTCGATCCAGGACATAGGAAAATTGGTGGCCAGGCAGACTTCTCGCCTGTTTTTTTTAGCGGGAGAGTTGCAAATCTTCTAAAAGACACCGAACAGCCCGTAACCTCCGGTAGTGTGAGATTCTTACTCACTAAAAAAAACCTCTCTGTGAATTAGCCAAAACAGATTACAAAGAATCGGGTCCCTTTTCGTCCCCTCCCAGTATCCTTTAGTAGGGACAACTGAAACTGTCGCCACTAACCTCGGTTTCCTGAGTCACTGCTAGAATCCTAGTCTATCTGCAGGAATCCATCTCCAGTGCTCCTCCGTGGTCCATGCGTTAACTACCACCTACACCCCTTCTCTGCCCACATCATTGAAGGGTTCCAAGCCATAAAGCTTTAGTCCAGATTCAGGACAAGTAACCTCCTCCGGATTAACCGCAGCAAACCCTTCGGAAGACAGGTCTGCATCTTCTACTGGTGCGTGTACCGCGGAGATAGCCAACTCGTTAGAGTCTACCATCTCTGCCACCGCCGCACCTGAGTGCTATTACTTTGCCAATGGCCCCTTCTTCCAAGACTGATACAGCACTTTCAACCGACTTAAGTCAGCCGCAGAACATTCTGTTGTGTTATGGTCTACCATACCCTCCACCTCCACTCCTGCAGAAGTGCCTGAGGAGACACCATTCAAGACCCAATTACACATGGGTCCTGTAGAGAGGAAGACACCACTGCAGACTCCCTTGGCATGGCGTACTACAACCTTGGAGTTAGAGGGATTATTCAAGAGGTTATCTTCTGCCGCATTAGTTACCTGGCTACGTTCTAGGATATATTGCCCGGTTGCTACCGCTTGGAGGTGTAACTAACACTTGATAATGTCCACATGAGGATCGCCGTATCCTAGAAGGCTTCAACTCTTCCGCCCATCCTCCAGCAACCTTAGTACGAAACTCTCCTGACTTCACAATATTTTATTCTGAAAAAATTGGTAATAACAGTACAAATGTAACTCTACAACATGAAAAACCCTATATTTTTATTTCATTCCTAGTATCACGAAGAAAATTCATTAAAATTGACTCATTTTCGTTGCTCAGAGTTGGTTCCGCTCTTAAATTAGGGGTTTGTAAGTAGCGGTCGAATTCGAATAGGGTGGACTTGAAAAAATAATCAAATTATTTAACTTCTCAAAGTAGCTTATCAGATTTTCCTGAAATTTAGGGAGATTACGAAGAAGAAATCGAACACGACTTTACTTACATATAAATCATAGCATATATGCAATTGTTAAAATGTGACTGCTTTTATATTTGAAGGAAATGCGTTTATTATTTCCGTGTACAGTTTCGTTGACGGATGTGATTTTAAGGCTGTACGAGAACATCAAAGACTGCTTTCGAACAGATATGAGAAAAGAAACTGGAACTGTTCATAAAACTAAAACGAATTAACAGCATAGAATAAATTATATGTCAACCTAATTAAGGCATCAGTCGAAAAGCAGCGCGGCTGTAAGTTTATGTAATGAAAGTACAAAAAAAAGAGGGTAACATTATGTATTTTTTTCCTAAAGCATATGAAAATCCATATATTTGCCACATCCTGCTGCCATACCATTTTTATTAAGGGCAATTTATACCTTAATCAAGTTATGATTGATAAACAACTTTGACAATTTTCTTCCAAAATTATAATCTCTCTCTGTAGTTTTCGTAACAACATGGGGCGAGAGAAGTTTACCCGATTCAAGACAACGATTGCAGCTGGACCTACACTTTAATGTAGATTCCGTACCACTGACGTTCTTTCTGCAACTCCCTAATGAACTTTTTTTATCGTATCCGTTGTCAGCAGAAAATAACTACGGGTCACCGCCGGTGGAATTCGAGCCTTGGACCTTCGGATTTAAAGGCCGACACGCCATTGACAACTTAAAATCGTAATTCGAAAATATTAATTTATGCATCTCCGTAAAGAAGACAAATTAAGGATTGTCATGTTGTATAAAACAGGGATACTAATAACTTCAAATTTCGATGAAAAGTATTTTTGTAAAATTAGTTTTAGAAAATTTACTTACAGTTTGACATTAAAGTGTACCTTGTGTCACCTTTCACTTGGTTTTCTGTTCTTTTTTTCTCGCTAAGTTGCTTCCGTATAATAATATTTTAAATAAACCGGATTACATCCCTTCTAATCCTGCAATTTATTAGTCACCCCGTAATTCCTAAATTGTCCCCATGAATATGATCATGTCATGATCTCAAATGAAAACAACCTGTATAAAATGATTTAGAGCTTTTTCAAATTCGAGTCCTTTAACAAATAATGTTGGTAATTTTTCAGTGTCTTGTACAGTTTGCATTTATAATACATAATACATAACTTAAGGGTAGGTTCTAGTCGAGCGCACTAAAAAATCGCTAAAGTTTATGGATTTTTTCTCACAGAAGAAGGTTAATAATGTATAATTCAACTTTTTCAGCTATTAGTACATTTACTTAAGTTCACAAAAAAATGTTTTTTAATTCTTTAAATTGTAAAATTTGCCAAATATCCCCGCGCTTCTGGAACCGTGCAACGCGCTGCGCCGTGCCGGATTCCGCCTTTCTCTTTTATCTGAACCACAAAAATCAAAGTTATTTGCAAAGTAAAATAAATTTGCGGGGCCATTGACCATGTTTAGAAAAATTCCATGATTTTTGATAAAATGGCGACCGTTTGAAGAAAAAGTCGATATTATGGCCCTTTTTTGTTGTTCATAGTGGTTAAAAAATAGTAAATATTAATATTTTTTGTTGAAAATTGTCCATGGCCTTCTAGATTCAATAATATATATTCAAAGGAAACAATTAATCAATCGGTTGAACGGTTCAAATGCAGCTCTGCAGGGCGTGTCCAAAAATATGGTTTTGAGAAAAACGCGTTTAAAGTTTGACAAAGAAACAAAGTGGGAAAAATCATAATTTTTTCTTCTCACACTAGTCAGCTATTCCTGGACCTTAGAGCAATCCTTCCTCTTCCTCGTGAAATTGATTTTATTGGATAGCCGTAATAGAATAATAATAAACATAACATATAAAAGAATTGTTATACCTGCTGAGCAAGCAATACGGCACGCATGCAACTGCCTTTGGCCCGACCGCGTATCCATGATTTTCGGCCGGTACGTGTTCACACTAAATCGGCTGTAACTTTTACATTTTTCCGAACTTCGTCAAAACGTTTTAGAGACTTATTCCAGGCACTATAAGGATTTCAAATATGCAAAAAAAATATATTTTTTAAAGTTGCTCGACTAGACCCTACCCTTGATTCTAAATTTTAAATAATTCAGTCTGTTTTTATATTAAACTTAAGGTAACCAGGTCACGAATGATGGTTAAAATGGACTTTTTCACGCGTTTAGATATTTTGCTAATGTTCGGTTTGTATTTAAGATATAAACTCGCGGTTTTAAGCATGCTTCAGAAGACAAATTACGGATTAAAATGAGTGCTAAACTAACCCTGTGACTATATTGGTGTAAAAGTTATTAAAATTACAAAATGACAAGAAAAAAGTAAAACATGATAAAATTAACTTATTTAGGTACACTTTTCTCCTTAACCACTGGTGCTATCTGCTCCAAATTGATGGTGAACCTGAAACAAGAGTAAGACAACATTGTATACCTAAAATTTTCAACCTTTTGCCTAAATTGCAATTTTTGTACCATTTTTTTTTAAAAAAGGTCAAAAATCACTCTTTTAAAAAAAATGCATTTGGATTTAAAATAAAGTTAAAAATGGAATACAAAGATGAATTTAGGTATAACAGATGAAGGACATAAAGGATAAGCACTGTGCAGAATTTCATCAAAATAGGTTGAATAGTTTTTTTGCAAATGGTACCTAAAGGTCAAAAAAAGGAACTTACGGGTTGAGACGAAAATCTGTCGTGACAACTGTGCAGACGAAGCGTAACCATCTTTTAAAATATCAATTTTTGGGGTTAAATAGTCGCGTTGGTATGACATGTCATACATTTTCTGAAAGGGGAAAGCGCGGGCTTGCAAATAGAACTGTTTTTAAAAAATCGATTTTTTTGACCCCATTCGCGACCTGGTTACCTTAAGGGGGGAAGTACATGAAGACGTTTTCAAAAATCGAATTTTTTTTATTGTCTTAATCGATAAGTATATGCTCTAAGAATATAATTCCAAAATTCCATAAGCCTATCTCGAAAATTATGAAAGATATGCCACTTGAAAGTGGTCGGCGCCGATCCGGCCCAGCGCGCCTGGGATCGAGGATCTCTGCTGCGCGCGTAATTCCGCTTACCGGATTTTTTTTCTGCTCTGGAATTTAGAGTGATGAATGCGACTTTGTTAAAGAACGTTCTCGACGTTTTCAGTCCAAATACCGATTTTTCTGGGAATACCCCTCCCCTCTTACCTTCTCCTTATCTGCATCTTTTTCGTCAGTTTTTCGGGACAAACTTTAAACGGCGTTTTCTCAAAACCATGTTTTTCAAATTGGCGAAAAAGATTACAAAAAAGGTAGTGAACCGATTTTCTTCATCCAGCACTCATTTTAAAGGGCACAAAAAACTACTCTAGATAGACTACGGACATAGAAAAAAAAAAATTTTAAGATCATTTTTGACGCGAAAATAATCAAAATTTTTGCAAAAAAAGCCAACTTTTTTTTTCATGCCCGATTTTTATAGTTAATGTTCGAATTTCAAAAAAATCGTAGTCTATCTAGAATAAACAACCCCCTAGAGTATAAAAATGTTTGGTTTTTTGATTTCAGATGAAAATTGCGGCCAGGAGAATTTACGCCGATTTCCATGTCAGCCGCAACACGAGTTACGAAACCCACCAAAAGTTGATTAATTTTTTATTTTTCAAAATGTAAAAAATGTTTTTTCTCTTCTTAAAACATTGCCCTAAATACATATAATATCGATTTCATGTGGACCTTTTTCATTTTCCCAAAAATAAATCCCAAAAAAGTCCTTTTTTTTCGACCTTTTCATGTACTTCCCCCCTTAAGAAAGCATCGGGTTTTCCTTCTACAATGCTTGCATTGGGTTGCGGTCAATTTATTAGAATTGGTTTTCAGTTTATCCGTGCCTATAATATATTCGTGTAATACTAAAGCGCTTCAGTTCTCAAACATTTAATTGCCATTAAATATAGTAACGATGTGATAAAGTGTTGAAGGACTAAAAAACTCTGAAACATATTTAATAATTTGTTAAAACTTGACAACACGCAACCTGAAAATCCTTTTGTTTCAACATTGTGGAACTCCTTTCAAAATAATCAACGACAACCACCTAATTCGCGATAGAAAAATTCGTAAATAAAATAGAAAATGCAAAACAGCAGCGGACGGTTATGCCTCGTTGGGCAAACTGAAAATCGTAAGTGTTGCGGTAATGTGCACGTAATGAACAATTTTGAAAGAGAAATTACCTGTGCACGATTATTCCACTTTCGGTTTCATTAGTATACACGGAATCGGAAGAATACGAAGGCGCATAGCTCTGAAACTGATAACTGGTCCCATGAGTTTTCTGAGGCGTTAAAATCGGATAGCAAGCAAATGAATAGGTTGCCACCAACCAACCCACCACAAGCAAAATCGTTCGCATTCGTTGAATATCATTGAACTACGTGCGATATTTCGCTCAGGTATTTGTGGTTAACTAACACAGTTTGCGTTTCATCGCACTGGCATGGCGACGGCAAAAATTGTTATTAACCCATTATACACCGGTTTCATCTTGATATTTGCATTATTAATTAGAAGAAAAAGAGTTTTGTGGAAATCAAAGAAAATGCAAAATCGTGTAATCAGAGGAATGCTGATTTACAGAGAGCAGAGAAAGTAGCGAAATTTAAAACAAAACATAAAAACTCTCAAAGGTTATAAGTCAGGCGTCTTGCCTTGGCAACATTAACTTGCTAATATTATCTAAATTAGTTTATATATACAACATGCACAAGTAAACTAGATTTTGTAATGGAGAAGCAATAAATTAAGGCTTGAATGCCAAATTTTGCGTATGAAAAGAAACTTATTCTAAAACAAAATACCTTTTGTCCCAAATATTGAGACATTATGACAAACATTCAGTCTAAGGTCATTGTTAAAAATTCCCGAGTTTTTCAACTTCTCATATAATTTATTCAAATATTGCGCAAACCTGTCTATAACGTTGGAATATATTTTGATAATATTTTTTAATTTGTATTGATACAAGCTTTACATACGAGACGTTTTTAAACTCTGACATTTCACTGCACCTAGCGACACTCGTTTGAGTAGATAAACGGTCCAATTTGCCAAAATTTATCAAGCAAAATAAAGACTACGAGTATTTTTAGTGCTTGACCAAAAAACTAGTCTCGTTTATTGATGCCATTGAACTATCTATGTTTTTTTATGTTTTTGCTAAAACAAATATCTTTTCATGTTGCTAAGTGGTTGGTCAACTTGTTTCAAATTTCAAATCTTGCTAACAAGAATAATAAACATAACCACACAATCAAGCAAGTTAACAACACGTTTTTATTCAGTATATTCTTAAATTATGTGTTCGCTTATCAATTTGGCGGAACATTAAGGCTTGAACGTTGCTCTCGACTTAAAATCAAGCGGTAATCAAACATTAGAATCATTAATGAATAGCTAACACATTTATTTGAATTTAATTTCCATTAATAAGAACAGCTAACACAATAGAGATTGTAATGGACATATATACAAAATTTCGAATAAAAGTAATTGTAATAAATTTTGATAAAAAAAAGTTACATTGGAACTTTGATTCAATTCTTACTCTACATTTCTATTCTTTTACTCGACGAGGTTTTAATATTCTTGGAATAATGAAGACTCTCCAGTATATTTTTTACAAATTATGAGCACACATAAATACGTGATTAGAATGTTAACTGTCTGAAAATTACTTTCTCCAATATGAACATGCACACTGTTTTATTCGCCTAAAGTTTTTACCAATTGTACCCAGAAGAACTGAGGAAAGGTTAATATCTAGTGGAAGGTTATGATCTTATTTCAAAAAAAGACAAAAATTATAGAAGAACGTTGTATTTCAATAATTACCTCTGTATCTCAAAACACCGGGAGTAAACTATTAATAACCTCAAAACTTTTACATTTACCCTTCAACCGTTACAGGGTGGATGTTAAATGTGTCGGCGAAGTCTCTGACTATTTTACGTGAATTAGGCAACTGCTCGCATTTACATATATGTAGTGCGTTGTTTCACTTGCAACTTAAAATCTTCGTCTGTGGCGTTTACTAGCGGGAATATAGGTAGTTGAGTTTTAACTGTTTTAGTTTGAGTTTTAACTGCCCATGTACCTATAGTACAGTGAGCGAAATTTCTTTAAACGGACCCGATATTGTCGAATATTAAAATGGAAGATGCATTTTCTGCTTAAAGTAAAAATACAAAATTATATTAACAATATTAATATTTATTTTTATTATAAAATTAATAAAATTTATTTTATATATTTAATACTTCGTTTGCCCTCCGTTATTTTGGATAACAGCAAAAATCCTGTCTGGCATAGAAGATATAAGCTTATTTATGCATTCTTGGCTAATGCTTTCCCAACAACTTTTGATTTCTGCTTTTAAACTAGAAAAGTTTGCAAATTGACGACCATTTGCATAAACTTTTCGAGCCATGATACCCCATAGATTTTCTATGGGGTTAAGGTCGGGACTGCAGGCAGGCCATTCCAATAAAGGGATGCTACGGGACCGAAACCAATCTCGAGATGTTTTGGAAACGTGCACAGAGGCGTTGTCCTGTTGGAAAATCGCTTCGCGCGAGCCGACTACATCATCCAAAAAGAAGATCAAAACGTCATCAAACATTTCTATATACATATCACAATTCATTTTAGTCGGAATAAAACATAGCTGAAGTTTTCCCAACGATGAAAACGCTCCATACCATAACACTTCCTCCACGAAAATTTCGACTGAATTTTGTTAGATTATTTTTGCGAAGGTCATGTTAGTAAGAAGAAAAGCCATCTGGTCCGTCCAAACAAAACTTTTTCTCATCAGAAAATATTACATTTGGCCGATTTGCTGGTCCAATCCATATGCGATCGTGCAAAATCCAGACGGGCAACTTTGTGGTGTGGTTTCAGTAGTGGTTTCTTGAGCGGCTTTTTGAAGACAACGTTCGGATTGGCATGTAAAATCTGCTGGACACGCCTTTTTGTAACTGGAAGGTCAAGTTTACTAACAATTTGTGACGCAGTAAGTCGATTTTTTGTCGCTTCAATTGTAATTTGGTTTTTCTGTCTATTGGAAAGCTTCTTTACTGTTATTTTCGTTCCATATTTCGTTCCCAGTTTTAAAAAATGGCGAATCACATACTCCGAGTGTCCTATTTTCTTAGGTATTTTCCTGTTTGAGAGTCCTTCTTCCTTTAGTACTTTGATTTTTGTCTTTTCTTCTTAACACAAAAATTTTCCTCTTGCCATCTTCCCCTTTTATATTCCAAACTTAAAAAATATATATTTTATTGTTAATAGCAGTAATAGCAAATTAAAATTAAAAATTACCTTTGAACAATTAAAAAATTTCCAGGAAAAATCAATATTCAAACGGATGCGTTTAAAGAATTTCGCACTAACAACGGCGGCGGTAATCACTTATCATCCACTGTTAATTGATAAACGCAGCTGAAAACAATAACGCTCGGAGAATGCAAAGTGGTGATTAACAGGAACAATTAACGGTAATATCATGACACTTTGCCCACAAGATTTCAACTAATTCAAAAATATTGCAAAATATTGCAAGTGCGTTTAAAGAAATTTCGCTCACTGTAGTGCTCAATGAACTTAGGGGGACTTTTCCTTTCAAACAGTTCAAAATATTCGATTTTTTCTTTTTACATAAAAGTGTTTCTTAATATGACAGAAATACTGCCCTTAAACCGTTTTAAGAAATTCGTATAGGAAGAAAAGTTTCGGCTGCCAAATATAATCATCCCAATTCTGGTTTGTCCAAACATCTTGTTAACACAGGCCATAAAACCTCAATTAATAATGTTAAACTTATACATGGCTTAAGCGGCGGAAGAATATTGGACAGAAATGAGATCGTTGAAAAAAAAAGCAAAAGATATAGGTTCATTCCTGGTAAACGATCAATTAGATTTCAATAATAATAGCCCTTTACTTGATCCTAAACTTCTGAATCTTTAAATACATAGATGATGTCAAACCAAAAACAGCTAATAGAATCTACCACTAGAGCAAGAATTCAGTACCAGTTTAGCCACTCACTTGATAATGCCTTAGTAGGGCGAAACGCGTCGTGTAAATCTATTTAATAAACTGTGGAATTTAGCAAGTATTGTTTATATTTATATAAAATGTTCCCGAAAAGTGAAAAATTTCACAAAGTGCCAAATGTAATTTCGATTAATTCTATAAAAGAAAAGTTTAACCTATATTTGTAGGGGTCCCTATACGCGTTTTATATGCAAAAATTAGGTTACAAAGACTTTAAACGCGTTTTTCTCAAAATAATGTTTTTTGAATTGGCTCCACACTTTTCTCGAAAACTACTCTATGGATTTGAATAATCCAAAAACCATTCGATTTGTTATACAAAATACTAGTAATTAAACCTTTAATAATATTATGTTACATAGTCCTTATTTTTTGCCCTCAAAATATGGATTTTTTTTATTTTTCAGGAAAATGTTTATAAAAGAATAAAAAGATTCAAAATAAAATGGTTTTTTGGTTTAGTTACTAGTATTTAGTCTTATGAATAAAATCCCGTTTGAATTTTTACCCTATCTGTTACGGGCAGCCCAAACACTGTGGAGCCGTTTAAAAAGTATTTTTTGGAAGACGCCCTCTGCAGTTGTCAAAATGTACTTAAACTGCAAAAAAAAATTTTTTTTTAATTATGAAAAGAAAAGTCCTCTTAAACTTGAATAAAATCAATCATTGTCGCTAGTTACGTTTTAGTATAAAATAACTTGTTACAACAAATTTTGCATTTTGGGCTTAATTCTGCTCACCTTGTTTTTTTTTTTTTGTTATACAATGTGGAAAAATCCTAGGGGACAACCCTTTGATGAGTTAGCATGGTTTTGGCCGGAAGGGAATAGACAACAGCCCAGAGACAGAAAGGATTTTTTTAATTTCTTAATAATTTCTTAATAAAAGCATCATTGTTCCACCAGAGAAGCGATATAATTTTAATTATAATTTTGGATTTTAAATTAGTGAATGAAAATGGTTTAGTATGTTGTAAAAAAAATATGGCATTATAGCTAACAAGCAAAAGGAGAGCTGAATTCCCAATTCAAAGAGCTTTTGTTTCGCTCTTTTAATTTCTTGAAGAAAATTCAAATGGAAAAAATGTTTATGTATGATCATGTTAGCTGAATCGCAAGTAAGATAATTATAATACAAATATTCATAAGTTTTTTCAATATGATAAGGTTAATCGACGAAATTTTTAAATAATTTGTTTGTAACAAATTTTGAAATGAAAATATGTACATGTAAGCAAAAACTATGAATACTACTCATATGGAGGCTTTTAATTGTGTGCATTTTTCTGGCTGCGTTGCGTGACAAGTTATTTGAAATGACCTGTGACGCTGTTCGCTAATATTTATTTCTATAAAAATAATCGTCTAATTTGGTTTTGTTCTAAAGAAATTTCAAAACAATCGCGTGTTTAACTACAGCAAATTAGATGCAAAGCTTTGGAAAAAAATTTTTAAAAAACTCAGTAGGAAAAATGAGGAATGCTCCTTCAGGGAGAAATAAACGAGCACAAAAAATTACAATGTTTCTCAGATTTCTCCAAGGAATCTCCAAAAGAGCTGTAAACGAGCACAATGAATGAGAGTAATATGTATAACGATATATAAGGAATATGTGCAGTGCATGAATCAACAATGCGTCCAAGGTCTACTTATTTTATTTTTTGAAGCTGCATTTGCTGTTATTGAAGAGAAATGGCGCTATAGAGAGATGATACTCTTTCAACAACAAAACCAATTTTAGTTGTTTTCAGATTGTCAAATATCGTTTTTTCGTGTTCCGTTTTCATAGCTTACAAAAAGAGCTAAATTTTTGCCCAGTATGGAGCTGATAAACCAGTTTCAGAACTAGAATGGATAAAAACGAGACCTTCATTTTAACTCAATTTGGAGCAAAAAGTTGATGCTCGGGGGGTGGGATCCTAACGCACCAACACACGTTTCCGATCAGTTTTAAATAAATGTTACTTCAATTTAAAAGTTATTATAGCGAAGCTAAGAAAAAGCGATTCGGAGGAGGGGAGGGGGGTTAGGGGGAGGGGGTTAGGGTTCCGGAGCAAAAAGTAATCTTTATAGTTTTTGTTTGTTCATCCGTCCTCGCTCTCTTAGCCGCAGCCCTCCTTTCCTATTAACTATTAAAATGAAATTTGGTATACAGATGGAACCAAAAAGATATTTAATTGTTTGAGTGTGTGTGTTGTGCCAAAAATGCGGAGAAGCGCGATCGCTGCTGTGTGTTAGTATAATTTGCATTAATTGAGAGCAGTTGTATTGATATTAATTTCGGTTTTTATTAGAATCATTCAATTTTCAACCCATTTCATCCTGCACTTTTAGCATATATACAAGAAAATTCTTTAGCACTCAAACGGTTAATATTAACACAAAACCGAAAATTTTAAATTGTCTATTCCACTAATTTACCTTACTAGGGTACCGCGGTTTCGACTCCCTCCCGCAGGCATCTTCAGACCTACTGAGTCAACTACATCTCTGGGCCATAACATCCATGGTTGAAGGAGCGGTTAATTTAATACAGGGTGATCATTTAATGTCTCCAAACTATAGTCCCTGAATAGCCTATTAATTTCCAGGGTCTCAAGAGCATCCATTTTATACCCCTTATTGAATTTAAAATTTTCGGTTTTATTTAAATATTAAAAATGGAGAAAAATATGGATTACGCCAATTAACATGTTAAAAAGAGATTTGGTGAGATTTTTGGAAAAATAAAACTGAACTGGCGAGAAGTTCAAATGTTGCTATTGATACAAAATTTATACGTTAAATATATTGAAAAAAGTACTTTTACCAATGACATATTTTCCGAACATTCATTAACAAAAAAAATAAATACGGTCTACTTGGAAGGTGGGAGGGGCGGGGGGGGGGGGGGAGTGGATCTTGAACCCAAACCTACGGAACCCAAAAACCTAAGCTTCACCCACATAAGCTCACGGATGAACTTTTTCGTCTTTGTCAATTAAAAAATTAAATTAAGCGGTTGAAAAAGAGTAATAAAAAACATTAAGCTTCAAAAGTTATAACGGTTACTAATAGTTTATGGTAACTAAAGAGTCATACAAATATTGGTGTATTTACTGTTTGTAGATATTTTATAAAAACAGCTTCTACGGTCTGCACGGGCAGCACCTTGATCCGCGCCTAACACACAATGTCTTAATAATAAATTTCGATGTCCAACGAAGTATAATCTGCTATTTCTTAATTTTACCTTTAATTTTTTCTGATTTAAAACAAGTAGGTTGAATGCAATTTGCGTCCAGTGAAGTGCTTAAATGTCATTATAACGAATCTAAAAGGAAGCGATAAAAAAGTGAAGAACTAAAACTTACATTCTTTTCGAATTCATGAACTCTAAATCTTTAAATTACACCCATACCTATGCCATCCGTTAAACCTTCGCAGACCAGTATAATCCAAATTACTTAATTTTTGTATTTTTATAGTTGCGTCTTTGAGAAAAATTATTTGAATTTTTACTGATTTTAATAAGACTCTTGACAACGCAAAGAATTCTCGTGCAGCAATGTTCATATCTGTTATCTTACTTGACATACTACATACACGAAACGAGATTCATTCTCCTGTATTCTCTCGATTTAATTAACACCTCAGGCATAACACAATTTATATTTGACCACTGCATTTTAATATTTTATATTATTTCATTTTATTTTCATAAAGTAATAATTTCAACTTTCTCCAAAACTTTTTATAATGTCAGCTTTTCCAGCACTTTTCTTTAATACATTCTCCTTAAATCTAAGTAAAACATTTTCCATAAATGATGCGTTATCAATTTTCTACCCCGTAAATGTATCAATACTTCAAAAAAATACTGAAATGTAATTTCGCTGACTTCTCTCGGAACCGTTATTGTCGCACTAGCTATTAGCATTATGGTTTAATATCCTTGATATTACATTCTTAACTAATAGAAATTATCAGTAACTAAATAGTTTATATTGATTGTGTAATTGGTCTTGCAAAATTCAAGAAAAAAATTGTGAGTGTGGGCTTACGAAAGTTTTGTTTTAATAAGTAAAATTTTTTCATCATTATTAATGATATAAATATATCTGAAATTTCCTCAGGGAAATAAATAAAAATCGTAAAAATCGTAAAAAAATATGGTAGCAAACCTTCACTATTTTTCACTGAGTTACTTATGCTCTGTTTGGCCTACCTTTTTCTTGCTGAAACACGATTAGCTACAATTCGAAAAAAAGCCTGTGAAGAGCCTTTCGAAATGTTTACACCTTTTGACAATCATATCATACCATGCAGAGATGAGCACTTTTGCGGATTGTCCTTTCCTATCCAGCTGAAAAAGAAGCCTATAAAATATATTCGAAAAGCCTTCCACGGAAGTATATATGTAATGCCTCCCCGTTTCTCAATAGATTTCAGTTTTGTATTTTCCCTAACAACATCGTCAATAAGGGAGATGGCAAGTAACAAAACTGTTGGGCACTAATTCGAAATGCATGATATTATGTCAATATTCAAATTTTAAATGTTCAAGTTTAATAATGCTAATGCTATCACAGTACAATTTTCATAGCTACTGTCCTTTCAACATATCTTACAGAGTTTAATTTCTCCTACATACATACCTTCCAAAAGAGTGCCTGCTTCGATTTCCAACTGTTCTTCGATGTTTTGGTTTTTTTTTTCTTTTATCTTCTTAAATTTACCAATAACAATTCATTGCATAATTTCTTTATCTTTTGTGTCGAGCCAGAAGAAAAAGAGAAGGTGATTTTCCGGTTCACTTATTTTGTCGGGTAAACTCCTGTGATAGCCAACACCAAGGTGCATTATACCTACCTCTAAGAAATCTGTCAATTCTGCAGCAGTAACTTATTTGGCATTTTCAACAGATTCAGTAAAATTTTTGGTAATTTTACACTTTCGCGGTCACCTGGTTTTTTGGTGATAAAAGAATCAAAACTAGACTGATCTTCATGATTTTTTTTGAAATGTTCGTTTTTACGGCGGATTTACGTTGAAAATCTCAGAAATTAAAAAAAGTTATGTTTTTTAAGCAGCGTCTATTCGCATCGCGGAGTATACGGTATACACGGATCCGTGTACTCAACACGTTCTGTAAAATTTTTACTACACTTTCTGGGAGGGAGAGGTGTATTAATCAAGCTTTTAGTTGCTTTATTAACTGAGGGGGAGGGGGACTGCCGCAGGTATTTTCAAAACAAAGAGCTATTTAATGAAGGTAACTTAATATTTTTTCAGTTTCGACGTCATTTTCTTAATTAGTTCTGGCTTTTTGATTCATTTTTACTTCTTCCTGCTAGACAAACCTGAGTACTCATACATTTCCCGTTTACTTTGATTTCATTGTAACAAAAAAGCCAATATTTCATTCTTACAATTTCCTATTGGGTATAGTTCAATCATTCAATGTAAAAAGACTGCTTTTCGAATTGACAGTAAAAAATACCATCATATAATTACAAATTTGAAAGGTAAACATAACAAGCATCATCAGCTTCATTAATTTTAGTAATCGGGAGTCGTTAAGGTAAACGGGGTCGTTGTCTAAACAAATGTTCAAATGTTACTGCACACATTAAAACTTATCTGATAACATTCTCAGGAGCCTATGATTAATTTTTCCTCATTATTAAAAAGTTGTTCAGACCTTAACAATTTCCGGGCGTCAAAAGTTTAATTTAAATATAATTGCAGTGTTTTAAAAATGAGGTAATATATTAACTGGAAAAGTAGAAAGGAATTCAAAGTGATTACAAGATGTTGCATTCGGAATCTGCGAACATATATGCCAACGTTACATAAAAACCTTTCAATTATTGTCTTTCCGAAGCTTAAATCTTTGTAATCGGGTTTTTGTTCTTCATTTGTGCTCTGGTAATAAGAAAAGATGAACACGCCAAGACCTCCAGCAATTTGTCTGAAAATAGCAATCTAATTGCGTTAGCCTTCTATCCATTGTACTAACATAAAATGAAACAATTAAATGCGAAAGTGAAAATTATTGTTTTGGATGAATGTTATGCAATGGAAAATAATCTGATTATTAACAATTTAACGTGGTTCCTTTATATAACGTGTAGTTCAGTCTGATCAAAAAGTATTTGGAATTGGGTTAGCTTGTGAAGTGCAGAAAATGGAAACATAAATTATTGTTACTTACACTTTTTAGTATCACTTTAAAAACTTCCATACAGTCGTGCAATTACCAGAGCACGAAAAACAACAGTTTTCCATTTTCTAATGAATTCCGTCCGTGATCACATAATTCTTAGAGCCAAACTATTACGTCAAGGTAGTTATTTATAAGGCAGAATGGATTGCCTGTTGAATTTTTAGACATTTTTTTATTTATTAGGGAATCGGAATATAGCTAAATAGCACAGATATATTTTAACTTTTAACATATAATAATAATAAAGCTACTCCTTTTTAAATATTTACACTAGTTTTGGTAATCTTGGCTTAATGAAGTGAATGTAAGATTTATTTGTAATTGGGACTAAGCACTCTCATATGTAAATACCTTTAGAATACTTTGACATCTTAAACTACTGGAAGAACAACTGAACTTATGCACGAGTGCCGAGATGCCTAATATTAAAAGTTAAAAAGATTTCCTAAAAATATTTGTGATTGTCGGAGTTCATGACATTGTATTCAAAAATGATTTCTATATATAAGCTGTAGTTCTGGATAGCACTGACCCTTTTGGTTTAAGCTAAATTCGCTAGTAAATGTCTTCTTTTTAAATAAGAACACTCATATTGATAGTTAAACCTTTTATATAATAGACCTTTCAGGCCCGTAGAGACAAAATTCGGGCCCGGGGGGTACCACATACGGGCCCCCCGCGAAACGAATTTCTGGCCCGTCACTTAGCGTTTACGGGCCCATATACAATCGAATGATTGACTTGCAGTTTAAAATCTGTCCAGTATAGTACACTTTTTCAATCGTGAAGCATTTTTGTTACATAAATAATTAAAATGGAAAATTTTTTCTGTTGATGACTTAGATGACGGGGCCCCTTTCAAAGCCCGGGCTCGGGGGGTTTACCCCCTTCGCCCCCCCCCCCTGTCGGCGGCCCTGAGACCTTTGCTTAAGAGCAACATACATAATTTTTCGAATATATCTATGCTAGATTGCTTTCTATTGGTCACATATGCAATGGGCACTAAAACTGAAAACCTAAAACGCACTTAGGCAGAAAAATTTACAATGGATTTGACCTAAAAGACGCCATTTTGGATAGCTTATAATCTGAGCGTTACTTAGACGAATTGAATGGGTACTTATTTATTACAGCGGTTAACTGCTTTAAAAATTAGGACTTTTCGACGGCTCCACTTATTTTGAATACCTATTTTAAACATAATGAATCAATTTACAATCAAAAGGGTAAATCTCAATTGTTTCTGGAATAGCACTCAAACTAATTTCTAAATATATTTCTTGCAGAAAATACGCTACATCACTACTTTTTTTTATTATCAGCTAAACACTGACTCATTACTGTTTTTTAAGTGGTTAACCCAAATTAACACCAAACTAGTAATCAATGATGGTTTTTTTACTTTATTAACAATTAAATTAATAATTATAGTATTAAATTACCCTAAGTTTTATTAAACAAATAATTCCTTGAATTTTGTGATTTTTCTATCAATTTCGTGCTAAATTGAAAACTTTAAAAATATTGGGAAATATTATGCCAAGCGAGTTGCCGTTCTGTTACAGTCATCGATTGACGCACAGCATACTCTAGATAAAAGCCCGGAAGCTGAAACGAACAGCTGAGTATTGGTGGTGTAAACAAACCAGAACTTCCCACAACACGCAATTGGAGAAGGTTGTGAAATTCTCGTAGTATTTCTGAAAATATTTTTAAAGCCTCAATTTGTAATTTACTTGACATGAACCGACAAATGTTCTGAACTTATTGTCACCATAAAAAGTTTTCAATTTTAATTTTTATGTGTTTTAGAGGAAATATTCTATCTTGTGTTCGTCTTGTTGAAATATTGAAAAAATAATGCATCAATGACATCAGAATTTTTCTTTGGTTTTGGTAAGGAAAGTGTTTAGTTTTATTTGTGCTCAAGAATTTCGTACAAGAAAAATAATGACGAAACGCTTGGCGGTGAAATCACCGATGGCTTCTATCTAGAGTAGGCTGTGAATGAAGTGATGTTAGCGTAACATCGCACGGTTTCAGCCGGTCTGTGGTTCTTGTTATTAATTTGTTTGAGAAATATATAGGACCCTAATGAACTTAACAAAATTTGTTTTTTCAATTTTTGGTGTAATAGTAATATGGTGCAACTCTAGGCAACAATTCAGTGATAAGTTAAAATGCATTACTGATTTTAAGTAAAGTGTTATTTTAGTATTTACAGGGTATATTTTGATATCGATTCCCTGTTAATGATCTCAGTCCCCTGGGCAAGTTTTTTTGCTATAAGATAAAAAATTGAGATCAAAATTGCTGATTAAGATCAAAATTGAGTTAATTGGTATCGCTACTTAGTGCCTCATTTGTTAAACCACTCACATAGAGTTTCAGACACATAAAATTTATTTTTGCTTTGTGATAGTAAGGTAAAAAAAAATTAACTCACCCAGTCCATTATTGCAATATGTTAACTGAAGGAACAGTTTACGGACATGCAACAAACAGAGGATATACAGTTGCAAAACTACCGCAGAAGTTGACTTACCATTGTTTACAACAAGTAGATTAATGTCAATTCAATTCACCCTTTACCTTGTCCGATAACTAGCTTTTCAGCTTCAGTGGAAAGAATTCCCTCTGATTGCAATAAGATTTGTTTGGCATTTTGCAATAGTTTCCTTACGTTCTCGCCGTTCCTAACAAATTAGAAAGTTGTAAAAATAAAACAAATTAAGGAAGGGGTTTTTGATGGGCTACATATTAGAGAATTGATCATGGATCCATAATTCCCAAAAAGTATGTTGACGGATGAAGAAAAAGCGTGGCAAAGCTTCGTCAAAGTTTGTAAGTACTTTCTTGGCAACAACAAAGATCCGAATCATCAAAAGATTGTAAGTGACTTTATCCTGAAATACGTTTGATATTTAATGAGCCTGAAGCTCCACTTTTTGGGTTCCAATTCATAAAACTTTCCAGAAAATCTAGCATATTACAGCAAAGTATATGGAAAAACGTTACTAAGGATTTTGGGACGATAACATGATGGCAGAGTACTGCTGGAATCTAAAGAGAGATACTTCAGTCAAACACAAGAGGATGCTGCTGAGAAGGTGTTTTTATTTCGTACAGTATCTTAGGAAGTTCTTTCTATGAATATTTCTTATTTACACATTTAATGGTCCAATATTTTTTTTATATTTAGCAAAACTAATTACGACTGCTTCCACAGATTGAGGAGCAAGAACACTCATGTTAAACAAGCACCCCAATGTAAACGGAAGCTGCAACGTCCTCGTCGTTGTTCCTGGGTAACGCCAGTAATACATTTTACGGGTTCATCATTTTGCTATAAAAATCTGCCTTAGAACTGTAAAAAAAGAGTAATTTCACATTTATAGCTACTGCGCCATCTCGTCCGACATATTAGATTTAGAATGACTTCACGCAGAAAGAGGTAAAGAAAAGGTAATCCGCCATCTTGGGGCGTCCGCCATATTAGATTTAGAATGACGTCATATATTTTATTGTATTCTACTCGTCGAACCCTTTCATTTGATACCCATACAAGGGGGTTGTGAGGAAAATGTTATTTTGTCATCTTAGGGCGTTCGCCATATTGGAATAACGGATTCATTGCAAAATTCTGACGTGACCCGTAAAATCGAAGCCCGGATTCGGATTCAGCGCACCAAAAGACATAAAAATGACATGGTCTTGTCAAATATCCATTACTTTTTTTTTGTAAACTTGTGTTATTTTACTTCTAAACAAATTAATAAAAATTGTTGTTACCATTTACAATTATGTAAATTTATTATAAACCTAATACAACAATGAAATGAAACATTTTTGCAATTGTTCTTGTTCACTCTGTTAGCGATAAATAAAATAACATAGACAAAAAACCCTATGCACATTTTGTAGCCAAGGATTCTCCCTTTAAACCCGTATATTTTGTTCCGATATATTTTTATTGGCCCATTTAACATTATGTTCAGCTGATGGACTTACTGGTACCAAGTTTCACAACCTTGCATAAGCCACAAAAGACGTATTAAAAAAATCCTTTGATGGTGCTTAAATATTTCATACGTAATGCCCGAATGCCACTTAAATGTTTCGAGTATATTTGCCTGCTAATTAAGTGATTTCATGATTTTACTCTTCAAAATGGTAATAACTAATTCCTCATCGATGTCGCCGATAAATCATCACGATTGTATTTCAACATCCATCTAATCTATCTATTCTATCGAAATATCTGTATGCGCATAAAGAAAGCTTTAGAAATATTGCATAATTTTCTATCATACCTTATACACCTGACTTAAGAAACCGAATGTCGGACTGTTAAGTCATATGCCATTAATTTTGAATTCGTTACTGTCGTTCATTTCCTTATTGACTTTTTTCACCTTTCCATGTACCTATTCCCAAACAAAAACGAAATGCACTTTACTTTCGTCAGCACTTCCTAAGCCAGCTGGAGTAAGTAGGGTACATACTATCCACGGCCAATTTCACAAATAAAACGATTCCATTTAATAATCACAACACAACGCGGAACAACGTCGCAAAGTTGCTCAGGAAAGCTTTTTTCTTTAATTCGAAAACAAACACGACGTTAATTAAATTTTCGCAACGTCCCGGTAAACAGCTGTTTAGCCCAAATAAAAATATTTTCATTAAAATAACGTTACTCAAGCCAGCATACCTACAATATGACAGTAGAATTTCTTAAAGGTTTCATAATTTCTGGGTCTCTAAGTAGTATAAATTCCAAGAGTCTTCTTGGGTTGACTAAAGTTTCGATGGCACAAAGGGCTCTTCTCTTTATGGAATTTCAATAAAAATGACGATAAATCAATCTGTCGGGGAAGAGTAATGTTTCACTCCCAGAAGTTTTGCAATATTGTTGTTGTGTGAAAATGAAACAGCGGCATTTACGCTCAAGGAAGATTAATTGCCATCTGAACCTTCGATGCTCCCATGTCGCTCGTTGAGCATTTTTGTATGCATTAAAGCTTAATGCGACACACTACATTACCCATTTCTTCACTTCGAATGCACCTTTATCATTGCGAATTTCATTTGTAAAAAACCAAAACCAAAAATATTATCGCAATTCGCAAACTAATTAACCTTTTAGCTGTATTTATTGTATTGTGGAATGGTGTATCTCCAAAGGTCGCCATGCTCATTTGGCAGGTGAACAAAAACATTTATGGGACAAGAAGGCAAATAAATGATTCAATTTGTACGAGAAAAGGAAGCTAAATTAATGCCATTGACAAACTTTGGTAGGCTTAGACTAATTAATTTTTTCTTATTTAGACGGAGAAGTTAATTTGTGTAAAGGATTTATTCAATGACAATTTGACAATTTATGCAAACAAGTAGGTTAAAGGTAGTAATTGATGACCTAATTGATTTAACAAAAACTTATGTACTAGTTTAGATACAACAAGTTAGCACGTTTATCTTAAGTCTCCACAGATGCTTTCCTGTCGGGGACACTTATTATTGTTCTCTTGCGGACTACGGATTAGGAAGTCGTCCAGTTCGGAGGTCTCACTCGAGGCGATCCATGGTTGTCTTCTGCTGACTACAGATCGCAATAAAAAAGCCACGGAGATTGCAGAGAAAATTTCAGTGGTTCGGAATTCACTTTAAATTGCAGGTCCACTTGCAGTCGTTATCTCGAAACGGATGAAGTTCTTCTCAAGTCCCATGTACCACAAGGAGTTACGGGAACTAGAGAGATAGATCAAGAGAGAAGCTTTGGAATCCTCAGCTCCATTCATTTAATGTTAGTGGAAATAAGAAGTTTTTAAAGGAAAAAATTCGAAGAATAAGGCTGAAACAAATTGCAAGCAACGCGAAAAACTCGCTGTAAAAAACGCCAACAAAACACACGTAAAAATACGATGACGGCTAAGGATAAGGATCGAAAATCGATTAATCGCCTTAAAAAGATCGATCTCCATAGATCGAACAGATCGATTCAATTTATTATGATATTTCGATTTATTTCAACATTTTGAAATTACAAATAATTGTAACTCTTTCTTTTTTTAAAAATATAGGGTCAGTAAACCAATTTATTAAATAATAAGTATAACACAAATCTTAACTAAGCAACAATGGGTCCCTCTCCCTCGCTATGGCTAATGGTCATGATCAAGGTCTTGCTGAGACCTTAACAAGCGGGTGTTAAGGCCGTCGGTTAATGAAGATTTTTGAAGGTCCAAATGGTGCTCCCAATAGTAAGCTATCAAATTCGCTTGCACCAAAAAGCAATTTGTATGAAAACTTAAAACCGCATATTCTAAAATCAATTATTTTTGAAGTTTTGTTATTTTAACTTGTTTTTTTTCTCTTTTTCGTTGTGGAATCACTAAACCAGAAATAAAACGTAACAAGCCACCGATGACAAGATCATCCAGTAGTCACTAAAATACTCAGCTCAGTAAAGAAATCACGCGGAATAAAAGGTGAATTGACGTAGAATTATTTCGAAACTCATGTTTACTTTATGGTCCTATTAATACACCCATCGAAAAAAAATCAGTTTTTTTTTGTTTTCACATGTTTTTTATCAATTTATCAAAATCTAAATAACTGTGTAACTTTTTACCTTGGAGCTTTATCGTTTGTTCATAATTTTAAAGCATAAAAATGCAGATTGGGTATAATAAATAATTTTTATTTTAAATAAAGACCAACACGAGATTGTCTCAACATGTTATCAATCCCCCCTTGACCTAAATAACAGCCTCGATTCTTCGCGGTATGCTTTCTATGCAAACCAAACCTGGATCAATCAATTCCCTATCCGTGGTGGCTGGAGTTTTGCTGATCTTCCCTTTCGTCAGCTCCCAGTAAATCTCTATGGGGTTCATATTTGAGGAATTGCCTGGCCACGCTTTTGCCACTAAGGAAGGCTGAAACTGATTTCGCCTTATGACAAGGTGATCCATCGTGTATTAATATGGTTTTGAAGCCATATTAATACACGATGGACCACCTTGTCCTGGGGAACCATCGATCCAACTACGGCAGTAGACCCTTTTTAAGAACTTCCTCGTATTGCTCTTACTTCAATAGGACCAGTCCCCAAGTAATTGATCACTGACCATACCATGAAGCACGACATAGTACGCATGGTACTTTTCGCCGTGATGCCTGCATACAAATGTTGACTTCTCAAACATCACATGGAAGATCACCTTAAATAAACCAATGCAATTATGCAAAAATACCTTCTTCCAGTCATCCATAATGAAACTTTTGTATTTGTGTACCCATGCTGGCCTTTTCTTCCGCATGGCTTCTGTGAGCTTGGGCTTCTTTACAGGCTTTTTTTGCCAACTTTCTTTGTACTGAGATTTTGATGCCATCATCCTGTATTTACTTATTTAAAAGCCTTGCAGTCTCCTTTCGGTTTTCGACACAAATATCCCAGATTTTTCGATCTGCGGGGCAACCCACATACTCCCTTTCGATTGTCGCCAATATTAGCATTTGTGCTAGACCTACTCACACCTATTCTTTCTGCTATCTGGTACTGAGAAAGCGTTCCTAACTTTTACAGCCCACTTAATTACCCTTTCCTCTAGGTTATAGGTTCGTAACTCTTCCCATGACGTCTCCTACAAAAAAATATTTAGAAAAACATGAATTATTAAATTCGATTTCTTTACCACGAATGCTCCTATTTTGAAAGATATAAATTCAAAACTTACCTTTAATACCAAAAGGTTTTTTCGCCCAAAATATTCTACTTCTAGATTTTCACACTCGCGCGACCTGGAAGACTATCATTCACAAAATAACGAACATCTTAACATAGCAACTGATAACCGTGCTGCCACCACTAAAAGAAAACTGAGAACTGCCACATGTCAAAATAAATCAATTTTAGATCATAACATGTTCTAAGGTCACTAAAAATAATTGATGCAATTATGAAATGCTTAAATTTCACAATGTGTATATGAATATGGAAAGGGATGGTATATAGTCAAACCTGGGTGAGCGAGAACTAGATAAGCAAGAAAACTCTACAAGCGAGACTAATTGTCAGGTCCCGTCATTTTATCCCTCTAAAACCTCTACAGAAACCTCTATAAGAGAAAGGTGTTTTTCACTCCTGGGCCTTTATAACTGAGACTGTTACCTGCCTGTAAATGTTAAATAAGCTTGACTGTATAAGTGACAGTCGAGCGTATTTAACATCTACTATTCATGACTTATTCGTAAATCTCGTGGAACTAACATTATTGTTGTTTTCTTAAAATTCGAGGAACTAACATTGTTTTTTTTCGTATTCTATTCGAACTTACTACAGTTGATAAGTATCAATTGCGAAGAAAGGTTCTATAAGTGAGAAAGGCCACTCCTGTGCCTCTATAAGCTAGAAACTCGGGTTAGTGAGAAACCTTCATAAGCGAATAAAAGATTGCGGTCCCTTGAACTCTCGCTTATCCAAGTTCGACTGTATTTGTAAGAATGATTCTTGAGTATGCTGTTGAGTTTGGTGTCCATTTTACAAAGTTCATATAAATTGCATAGAAGCCGTCCAGTGGTTCGCTCTTCATGGACTACCTTTAAAAAATGATCTCATTAGTTCGTTCTTGTTTAGATAGACCTCTTCTTTTAAAAACATGAATCTCTCTCGACCAAAGAAAACAATGACAAAACTGTTTTCTTCTTTTGATTAAACTATTGACTCCTATGCTTTGCGATTTCGATTTCTCACAAATTCCTCATCATCGCACTAATTGTGGCTTTGCTGTAAAATTGATTTTATCTAGGAATATAAACATAAACTTATTCAGTTTTTCGAAATTAACTTTTCTGCATATTTTTGTTACTTAATTACTTTTTAACTTGATTAATATTGGTGTTATTCAGTAGACGAGATTTTGATATTTTCGGTTTTCCTGTACGGTTCGGCCATAAAAGGCTGTTAAGAATTGCTGAGTAACAGTGGTTTGGAATTCACTCAAAGTAATCTGTGTAATCGAATTAAATTAAGTTCTTCTTTCAACTTATGCCTGACAACTTATGCGTTATGGAAACTGTGTATGTGGAAATAACAAGGTTTAGATTTGTCATAAAAATGCTTCTTCATTTCAAATTTAAACTCGGCTGACTTCCACTTAAAAGTTGATTTTCAGTTTAACACTGAACCATAAAAACTACGTAGTACTGTAATATTTATTTATCGCACTTACCGTTTTTGCTTTCCATAGTTTTGAACATTTTTACATAATCACGACCTTCTTTCATTACATTTACTCCAAATTATTTTCGCACATTTGAATATCAAGTTCAATTTAAACTAGGTTAATGGGCAAATTACTGGCTATTTGCTGTAGAAAATGATCATATCTTCCTTTTTAAGGTCTAGCAAAATATAGTATGAAATTATTTCCGTAATATATGCACGTTTCCATGATAGACTTGACTATTAAAGCATAAAACAGACTAGAAAAGGGAAAACCGTGTAAAGATACAAAAAAACAAATTCAGACCTGTTTGAGTTTTTCGCAACTCTAAGAAATGTGTCATCGTTAGCATTACCAGTAGTTTGTAATTAGTACTTAATCAGTGCAAGTTGCCAATTTGACAAAGAAACAATCCCACAAGAGACAAGCTGTCATTCCGTCTGCAATCTACCATCCAGACTTTTCTATTTTGTCGGACAGCCTCATTAGAAGTAACTACCTTAGTTGAGAACCTGTCTAACTGCTTGGTTACCCGCTTCATGTATTGAGTAATGGAACGTAATAATGGAATTATGGTCGCGGTCAGAAAATCTCAAACTGTGACGAAGGGTTACATAAAATTATTAAATTCTTTTATTTTATTTTGCTGTTGGCTTGCTTGGTTTCTGGCACATTGCATTTCTTCAGTACAACCAGGTATAAAACTTTCGAAAATATTTTCGTTTTAATTCTACTAAAGTTCGTTTCATATTAACGTATGTAAGCTACAGCGATCGTACTTTAGTAACTCGAATTTAATTATCGGTTATCGTCGTCGTTCTCTATAGCAGATGTCATGTAAATTAAATTTGGCCAGATATCGAAAATCCGCTGCAGTTTTTTTTTTTGCTATTGGAGCACCAATCTCATTAACAACGTGTGCGGGTGAATGATTTGATATCTTGCTGAGAAATTTCATTAAAAATTTTCTGATTTCAATATTATCGAAGATAGCTTTTGAAGCAACTGTCATTTTTATTTGTTATTAAAATAATTTTCCTTTGAAATTATTCATATCTTATTTAAATTTATTTTTTATAATATTTTGCAGCTGCTGGATATTACACAAGATGACAACACTTAGGATATTATTGGCGACATGGACTCTGTGCTGCACATGTTTAGCTTCACCAGATGTAAGTACAGAATTATATTTATATTACTGGCATTCGTTCACTTAGTTTTAAAAGCATTTTTAAATTAAACTCAGAGCTTACTGCGATTTATTTTATTTATTGAAAAATAATGTGTCATACTATCACGCCCA
This sequence comes from Leptarthrus brevirostris, assembly GCA_964036015.1. NCBI lineage: Eukaryota > Metazoa > Arthropoda > Insecta > Diptera > Asilidae > Leptarthrus > Leptarthrus brevirostris. The sequence goes on from OZ038372.1 coordinate 125,643,329, forward strand.
ACGTAATTCAATTTTTTTAATAAATTTTCCTTGATGAAGTATTAGTAGGATTTTAGTTATATAATTGCAGTAGGAAATTTTGCAACCCATACAATTTCATTACATTTATGAACTTATAAGAAAGAGGTTGTGATGAAAAAATAAGGCATATATAGCCGTGACGTCTTAATAGTGCGGAATGCATTACATGCTTTTATTGACTTTGACTTTCGATAATGCAAAAAGTAGCCCTTAAAGCTCTCAGGTAATCATATTGCAATGCTGGAATAACCGATGTTGTCTTGCAAAAAGTAGCTATAGTGTTTTCGGAATAAATAACTGCATCGACTCCAGAACGAGAGTTGGAAACAACTTAAACCTAGAAATTTCGTTAGAGCAAGACTGTAGAAATACCAATGGAAGAGTAAGAGTTAACTGATATTCCGTTGATGCTCCAGAGATTGTGAAATCGCCAATAACTTTTAAATAGTCTTTTTTTAACATTGACTAACGTGGACAGGGCGTTATGTCGAGCCTCTGAGCAAATATGGAAATAATATTGCAGTCTGGGTTTGATTTGAGACATAGATGGAGTGAAGTATTTCGTATACCTCTTACAAGTCACAATAATTTCACCGCATTTTTAGCGGCCGAAAATACAGGGTGTTTCACAGCGCGTGTGCAAAAATGAATCTGGTAGATCTAGGTGAGAAACGGAAAAAATTGTATGGAAGGAGGGGGGCGGCTATCTCTCTACCCCCTCTCAGCTATAGGGGTTTGAAATTTTCATACAATGAAAAAAAACCATGCTACTAAATGCTGTGTAATTTTTTTTACTGCTAATAGTTTTAAAAAAATTTAATTGAAATTAATTATTTCAGATTTCTTTTCATATATTTATTTATCCTTTTTATATAAGAACTTATTTAAGTTTTTGAAAAAAAAAACATTTTCGGGCTCGAAAGCGCGTGAAGTTGAGGCGCTCGCAGCGCTGGTATAAAAGGTGTCTATAATTGCAGCCCTCTGTGGTGTTTCACATATAAATTTTGAATTTTAATTAATAAATTAATTGTTACCCTGTTGGCTATCGACCGTAGCGCCGAGAGGTTAAAATATTGAAAATTACTAAAGCTATGCAGTGAACCCAAAAACTGTGCGAGTTTTGTTTTTTTTTTCCTTATGAAAAAAATCGTATCAACACAATCGCACTACCGTTTTCAGGGGCAATTGTACTAAAGTTGCTGTAAAAGTGAATCAATTCAGTAGAACTCGACATATCGGCAGCACGATTCGAAAAACGTGGTTCCGCGAAAAACGGGTTTTAAGTTTTTGAATATGATTACACCGAAAGTACTGTGCCATGCGCATCAAACTGCTAAGCCCTGTAACTGTTCTTAACTTAATGCTTTTTTCGAAACCGTTTTTCGGGTATAATCTTCAGGGTTTTCGGAATGCAAAAATGTAAAGGAAAAGCATTTTTTCAAACCAGCACTATGGAATACCCCATTAAGGGAGGGCTAGGTATTTTTTAACTGACTGCATTAAGCCTTTCATCCATTAAACATAGCAGGATTTACAACGCCGCAAGCAAGGATAGTAGAAAAACGGTTTTCTAATGATTCAAACATGTTTTCTCATATGGTTTATGTAGAGTTTCCACGCTAAATTACACGTACACGTGATTAAGGGTGTGACGTTTTTGAAGTTTCAAGAGCGCTTCGTAAGAGCCATTAGTAAGGCTTCGGAGTGGATAGCGCGAAAACGGTACTGCCAGTCATTGATAAGATAATTATTTTGTAGATAACTGAGAGTTGATTACTCATTCAAGAACTTTTATAAGGAAAAGAGTAAGTGTAACTGGGAGGTAGTTAGCGGGGTAGATGAGAATGAGCAAGTTTCCATATAGACGGAAAGCAGAGATGCAACAGTTTAGAATCAGGTCCGAGAAACCATTAGGCACAATAGCTTTATATACGTTGAGTTTTGAAAGAGACTTAATAAACTTACCGCGAGCGAAAGTGTAGCGTCTTTTACCTGCTAGTGCAGTGCGATGCAGTTGGAAGAAGATGCAATAAAAGTGGCAAGAAAGAATTAGCAACAAAATTAGTAGCAAATATTCGCTGATATAATTAACGTCCCTAATAATTTTATTTAATCCAGTCAAATCAACATTTTTATAATGCCACACTAATCTTTTGGTTTTAGGCATACACCTGATACAACGATACTATGCCTGTTTATACCAAATCGTGAATAAGGGCACAATTAGTGTTATATGTTGCTATGATGCACTGCATTAAATGGCATTGTGCATTAAATTGCATTGGCATTTAAATTAAATAAATCCCTTATTCCCTTTCGGTTGAAGCATGCTAACACACTATAGGGTTGTCCCGTGGGCCTTGCTCATATCATAAAATAAAACCCTCCTTCTCTACGGATCTTCTCCACGTGTTGCGTCTTCTTTAGATTCCTTGCTGGTTCCAATCTAGAGCCTGTTTAGAGCTGTCTTTTGACTCTTTTCTTAGTGTGTCTCCTATCTATTATCACTTTCGTCTTCGAATATCAATGCTTATGTAGGTCTTCGTTGGTAATGGCTGCCATAAAATGGTTGACAAGTGCTTGTTGTTTACATGTTATTTGGCAGGCCAATTTCCATCACGGTCTAGAAAATACGAAGTCTGTGCAATAAGAAATGTCAAATGATTTGACGTCAGTTGGTTACCAAAATTGACATTTATAAGGAAAATATTATTCATAGTTTATTTGGAGAAGATCAATAAAATTTTGTTCAAGTGAAAATTAAAAACTGTTAACTCTAGGAGTAGTAAAGCCTCAGACTCTTTAACAAGGAATTCAATAAATTTCTGCTAAAATTTGTTGCAAAAAGCAAATAATTGTGTTTTCCTTCAGTTTCCCTCTCTCTGGTTTCTTTAACCTCTTAAGGAACATAGGTCGTCTACTACCCCGACTCTTCACCTGGTTCGATTCTGCACCACAAAGCTTGTTGGCACTTCCTTTTATGCGGATGTGCTCTACGTATTGCACAGACGTCCGATTTAGCGTCTGCCTTGAGTCACATGCGGGTTCCAATTTAGAGTCTGTTGAGCGATGTTGTTTGGATCTTTTCTCAATGTTTGTCGACTTCCACTTCCTGCAGTAGTCGGAAAAATCTTTAGGACATTAGAACAATTTTAAATTCACTTTACTAAGAACTCTACTGGTCCATAAAACCTTAGTTATTGCAAAATGAATCCCTCACTTTCATAACATTGGCACATTATGACAATAATGACAAATTGGCGTCCATCCATAGTTATTACGCAGACGTTGTATTATGCAAACCGTAACTTTGCATATCGAACAGCCTTACGAAAACTTTACTTTCGATTCAACAGTCCGGAGTTTTCTGCAGCTGAATATCTCATTGGTCCGTATTTCACCAAACGTATTAAATGCAACTCGAGCCTTGTTAATGCGAGCGTGTACATCGGCTTCAGCACCATAAACATAAATTACATCTTAATAAAATATTACCACATAAAATAAATTTAAAAAGTATGTAAGCCCATAAAAAATATGTAAGTTAAATGTCCGTACCAACAGACAGGACAATTCATGGGGTCATAACCCTGTCGTTTAATCGAACATTACCCTTTCGTTCAACCGACTTCCTAACCTACTGAATCATCATTTTAAACCGATAAGTACAATCTGCAATGCTCTTACCAGCTGCAATTACGAGTATTAAACAGTTTTCTTCTTGCTTTTTTGGTGAATGAATTTTCTATGAGCGAATGAGATAGGATTTTAATTTATTGTTAAACAATAAAATGTATTCAAATAGCACTTGAGAAAATTGGTAATTAAATTTAAGAAATATAAATAGTAGAACTTCCTCATTATTACCGTCTCAGATATATTTAAATTAAAAAAGTACTTTGATGTAACCGATTTTCTATCCGACTATCCGTCCTATCTCCTCTGTTCCAGCTTTTTAGTCCAACTAAATAAAAATGAATTCTTTTTTTAAATACCATTAAAAAACACATTATATTTTGTTTATGATTCACAATTCAAATTTGTAATTTCACTTTGATGAGTTTTTTTCCAGCTAATGAAAGATTCTTAATCACGGAACAAAGTAGATACGTTCCAGCAGTTAGATTTTCCCAATTATTTTAAATTACCTGAAATTCCATATCTCGCACGTGAGAAGGATTTCTAATTTGAAGATCTGTAAATAGATAGAAGAATTTCGTGAAAAAATTATGGAGTTATTCACATATCTTGATATGGTTATACTGCATAATTATGTAATCTTGTCATGCACCCACGCAACGTATATGTAATTTCAGAAATTTTTGTGGAGTGGAGTGGATTTTTGCATAAAAAAAACTCGTGTGCAGGCCGAGACTTGAACCTGCATCCATGGCGTACTATTGATCCAACTTCCATCCATATTAATTTTTAATATAAAATTTTTTTGATACCCTTCTATTGTCAATTTTAATGGACTCTTAAATTAAAAATTCCATTCTACAAATCAGGACTATACTATATTATATTACGGTTGCTGCTAGATCTCGTATTGCAATACGGATAAGTTTCTTAGAATGATTTCTGCTCTGTGTGGACTACCGTTGTCGTGCAACAAAATAAGATCAATTTTATTGACCAATGAAATGATTTTTCAGCTGACGAAAACCAAGCAGTCCAGAGAATTTCTTTTGATTGTCATACATCATCAAGTTTTCGTCACAGATGAATTTTCCGATAGTCTTTCATCTTTGAAATATTATAAGATTTTTCGATGGCGTTAATTATTTTGGTGGTCGATCTGACAATTTTCTCTAAAGTAAAAAGTGCTGCTTATAAATCTTAAATCTTTTAACTATTGAACTATTGAAGGTGAAATTTGCCACATTGAATTATTCTTATTCGGATTTTATAAACAATGGCAACTTTAATGATGTAATTTTTACACTAATGGCGCTATGATGAACGTTAATACTTCACGCAACTAATTAAGTTTTTATTTAAAAAGTTTTCGCCACTGAAATATCGAAGTGCGATTGATCATCAATGGCTCTGTGGGCTGCGTAACTTATACTAAAATATAAGAAGCAATTGTACGGGTAAATCTGGGAAAAGGGTATTTAGCGCAAATTCTATTAAATTGAATAATATACCAAAGATATACCAGTTCTTAAATATTTTATTATTATTGTTGAGAAAAATGTTGAACGTAAAATCTGGATATTGTTAGGGTTCGATACCAAAATGGTAAAAAATTAGGAACCCTTATGGTGCGACTTCGTCTCTCTGTCACAGCTCTGTATTTCAGCAACTACTATTACTATCGACTTGAAATTTGGAATAATTTTAAAAAAATTATTTTTGTTACAAAAGGGGGCCGGAATGGGGGGTCAACATTTTTTTATGTGGGGTTACTAGGTCAAGTAAGGTATCATATGATACCGTATAGTTTTCCACTTATATAACAACTGTCTAAAAAAATACTTTCGAAAATAATCAGAGTTGATAAAGTTTTATGTTAATATTACAGGAAAAATAAAACGATGTCTCTAACTAGCATACTTTTGTAGAAATCAGCAACCTTCCAAGGTACGGAACCATCGGTTCGACTTGCATTTGGTCGAAATTTATTTTTTTGCAATTGATGAAAAAGTTCCTTTTTAGAAGAATCCCCTCTTAACAAATATCCTAGATTTAGCCCAACCTAGTACTAGATTTTGTCTCCCAAGCAAAAAATAACTAAACCTACTTGAGGTATAGGTAGCCCCCTACTTGAGCGAGTTTGCTGTCGTCAAACAGCGAGATCAGAAACTTAAATACAAAGATTGGTAATTCCCAGCCATCGAACTAAGTATTATTTTTAGCCAACTTGCACATAATGGCAACTGCAATAAATTGCCTGTGCAGGAATGGGGACTAAAAAAAGTTCAACTATAGTAGATAATTGTTGGTTGTGGTCTGTGAGTCGCGGTAAAAGATCATCATGTTATTCATCCTTTTCTTAGCAAATCTCGTCATCGTAAATCTTTTAAGTGAAAAGTCAGCTCTTCTAGTTTCCGTGCGAAAATCGTATAAAAATGACTCTGAAACTTTACATTCGTCCATGTTTATCTCTCTTAACCAAGTCTCGGCAGTTGACGTTAAACAAAATTATCGCTATCATTTTCTTTCGTACACATCACAACACTTCAAGATTAAACCCCGAATCGTTAAATCCGCATGTTTATGTAATAGCATTACACATAGGAGCCTATAAGTAATTAGCTTGAAATAATTTTCAGCATTTTGCAGAAATCAACCACATTAGTCTTACCCTTAAGTGGTTTCTATTAGCCTTCACTTGCTTGTTGCTCAACGTGCGTAACTGAGTTCAATAGTCACAATTAAATAGGTAAATCATTCCTCAACTAGGTAAGCATGCTATCGCGTATCATTATGCAAGAACCGAAAACCTTGGCCGTTGTTGACGTTTGGATTAAATAGTGTGTCGTAATTATCCATCATTATCGCCTCAACTATGGGCATCCGAATGGATTCATGTGCATTCTGCTCAAGTTTTCAAGCAAGGGCATTAGGTTCTTTGTTTTTGAGTTTCTTTAAGTTCGATTTTCTTATGAAATCAAGATGTTTCACCTTCTAGCCGCGGTAACACGAATTCTAGTTCTCAGCAACCAGAAAACCACAATTACTGGTATTTTGGGTTTAGCTATTCGAGGCTTTTCGTATGTAAATAATGGTTTGCATTCGACGATTTGATTCGAAATCTCGGTCAGATAGAGAATGAAAGTTTCAATAATTTTTAGTTGATATATTGAACTGATTACGTATTCAGATTTTAGGCGCCTGGCTGATTTTGCAGCAGTGTCACAAATCTTCGAAACGCATAATTTCAGGCCGGTTGAACAGAGGTGTTTAGTAGCAGCAGGTTTAGCATAAAGTAGGGCATACTGTCTAATTACTAATTGAAAGCCGGAAATTAACCGTTAGGTAGGATACAAATTTGCATAATCAATCAAACGTTGTAGGAACCATTCGGAGAGTAACAGAATATCACCTTTCTTTGTGACACATCGCACGAGATAGTTATTAGTCATAAGACCGTCTTTAATATATGCCTACCCAGCAATGAAAAGATTTCAGTTAAAATCAGAGATGTGGACTTCTGACTTAAAGTGTATTCAGTTTTTAAAACATTTTTGATAGATATTTGCATAAACTCAATACAGTATGTCGCGAAATTGTGAATGGTGTTTAGCAACAGTAACCTGATAACCTTAGCCGCTTGCACCCTAGACAAGTTTCCTTTTGTCTTATTATTATATAATCATGGACGGCGAGGTACAAGGCCGTCTCTTAGGAAAAAGCAAGGTAATAATAATCAAACAATAAATCTTATACGAAGTAAACTACTTGACCAAGGAGGTGTGCTTGCATTCCGTTCAGAAATCGTTATATAATACTAAACACCACACTCTGCATTTGTCTCAAGCGGATACAGAACTCGCCTCATAAATTATTGAAAAAAGAAATACTTTTTTTACTGAAAATTTTCAAATATTTCGAAATATGAAATTTTGTCTTAAATTTGTTAAATTTCCGGTTGAGTAGGTCGCTGCTGCGGTGCAATTTTAATTTTTTCCACTTCGACCACTAGCGTCTGGGTTAATACACCTCGAAATAAACACCTTACCTTTGCGCGAGAACCATTGCATTTCAGCATGCGCGTGTTGAAAGCTGAAAGAATTAAAAATAAACTCACGTAACTTTACGCTGCCCCGCATGCGTAGCCTCATATTTTCCTAGTTTAATTAGATTTCAGTTAGTTTTTTGTTTTATATGGTGCCTTAGGGTTCATCAAGGCTTTTCTACATTGTAGATGAAGGCGATGTAAACTGATTAATTAACGTGAACTCTTTACATAGACGTTCTTTCTCCTATAATCAAGGAGCTGTTCAATAAATTACAATATCACTTTCGTGCAGCATAACACTTAATTTGTCTTAAGCTTAGTGATTCGATTAACACTTGTCGGACTTAGGAAAGTGCACTTATTCAAATTTGTTTATAAACAAAAGTAAAATGTTGTTTACCTTGCATACTTTTAAAAGTGATGTTGTGAAACCACTATTTAATATTAAATGGTACTTTCCAATGTCTACGTGCTAATTCTGCAAATTGTCAGATTTGTTATGTAAATAAGGAAATGGGAGGAAAACTTTTAGTTAGACTTGCGGAAGGGAACTAATTTACGGATGGTTGAATTGCATAGAGGTTAGAATCAGAAGGGCCAATGAACTTAGACCAACGCTAAGCCCATTGTTCACATTTCGATGATCCTGACGAGTGGTGTTTGTGTTATATGCCAACCTGTAGCCTTTGTAGACTTGATGTTCCTATACTCTCGTCTCAGTGAGAGTCCCAAAAAATTATTCATCTTGGTGTCAGCAAAATAAGCAATTTCAAAGTATTTCACTCTCTTGTCCATGTCTCCAGATCCCATATTCAAAGTTGTCAATACGTCTAATTTTAAAAAGGTCTCTCTCTAACCCCTTGTGCGGCATAGGGTGGGAGAAGAGCTTTACCCGATTCGAGACAACGATTGCAAGTAGACCTACAATTTAAAATGGATTCCGAACCACTGAAATTTTCTCTGCAACCCCCATGGCCTTTTTATCGTAATTTGTTGTCAGTAGAAAACAATCATAGGTCGCGAACAGTGGGATTCGAACCTTTGACCTCAAGATTGGTAGGCGTACACTTTATCACTTGCTCCACCGACGACTTATATTATTATTTTAAAAATTTAACCCCCAAGAAAGGCGGTTTACTTGTAGTGATTGGTGTCAGTATCCTTAGAAAGGACTTATAAAACGAAAAAAATTTTAAATTGAATCTGCGTCCACCTTGCGCCATAGTAACTTTATGGTCGATGAAGCCGTTTCTCATCTTTTTTATCGCCGAGAACGATGTTGTGAACCGGTCAATCAGCAATCAGCACGCCATTTTGCACAGATGCAATAGGGCTGTCCCTTGTGCAATTGTTGGGACAATTTATTTACACGAGTTTGGGCAAACTAACCAATTTTTGTTCTCTGCGTAAATTTTTTTTAACGACATCAGATCTCCTTCAAGCACTAAGTTGTCCAAGAGATTTATTTGTGGCACACTTTCGTACAGCTTAATGCTATGTAATGAAATGTAATTTTTAGCGTGTTCTTCTTGTATTTAATGAATACATGCGAAATTCATTTCTTTACTTTCTTGGTTCTAAATTAGTTTTTCTCTTCACTCAAGTAAGTTTTTATGCAGAAAGTTTTTTCTCCGAAATCAGAGGAACATTACAATCCCTTACTGCTCTCGAGGTGACGAAGGGGGTTTCTTAATAGTTTCTTTAAAAGATCAATTTTCACTTGAAATGTAGAAACTATTATCACTAATACCTTAGGAATTAAAACAGCTATGTACTTAGGACGATGGAGCTGTTACTTAGCCCCTTCTAATCTTTAAAACTGCATTCAAGCTTAAACGATGTTCCTGTTTTCTTTCCTATGAAAGTATAAATAGCCTCTTAACAATGTCCTTTAGGCTGCCTCTTCTCTCTGTTTTTAAAGGATTCTATGATACTCGCTCTTCGAAAAAGGTAATAGGAGCTATATTTCAATTTACAGGCTCACTATTAACTTATACCAAGTTGCGAAGGTTTTTAAAGTCTAACTTTAAAAGAAAAACTGTACATGTACATGATTTTATATGAACAATACCGTATACTGTCAGCAGGCCAGGCCCTCCACGGATATCTTACAACATAAGAATTATAATTGATAATATGCATTAATTACATTATCACAGCACAGAGATCGTGAACGTATTGACAACGCTTGTCAAATTCAACTCAGTTTTCAGTGTTTTCGAAGATAGCAATGATTTATTTCTACTAATGAAATTTTGGAAAGGAAAAAGCAAAGGCCCGCAAATAAAAACCTTTCAACAACTTCAGGACCAAAATGCATGCCACTTTTCTGCCAACTGAATTTTTTAAAAACGCAAAGTCGGTTCCGAGCACGATCGACTAAAAAGTTTCAGGCTTTAGAGTTATATCCGTTTTTTTAATGGGTCTTCAAATATTGCGATTTTTCGAAAATATCGCATTTGCAATCTGAAATATCTTAGAAAAGGGACAAATTAAAAAATCTTAAATTTTCAGGAAATTGTAAAGTGACAATGCTCATTACCAAATCACATTGAGTTTCAGGACAGACCAACAAAAGCAATTGCACTATTATTAAATTTCGCTCCTTGCGCCACTCAACGACTTGATTCAACTCTGTCTTATTTCTGTCGAGTCAAAAATGTATATAACGTAAACTGCACAAAAATGTTTATAGCATGACTAATGTTATAATCCTTCACAGAACCAATTGGTCAACCGAGATACATTTGTACATACAAATTTACCGAGAAATAAGAAAACGGTTGGTAAGTTGTTAATAAATAAACTAACATAGAGTGCTGCCAAAAAAGAACCCTGAGGCACCCGTGATTTTAGACTAACCCTGGACAATTTTAAAGCCACAACAGAAATTCACTGCCGTCGGTCGGCTAAGAATCCGCTAGTTAAATGAATGGTAGGTGGACTAAAAACAAAAAAGTTTATCAAGAAGTTTGCACTTAAAGGTTTTTGTAAGATCCAACATGACCAGTATACTTACTGATTATAATCCATCTAAGCGCTGGTCGATCTAATTTTTACAGAACTGTATCACAACTTTGTCTAAATCGGAAACGAGGTTACCATTTACTAGGTGATCTGCATTTGCAGGGTACAGGGAGAGAACAATGTAAGTAACATTAGCAGAAATTGTATTTATTTGTTTAACAAGACTTTTGTTGAAACTTGAACAATACTGATGGGCCTGTATTCACTACGATCATTTGGAAAGAAATTCTTTGGGATCGAAGCAACTAAAGTTATTTTTCAGATATATTCAATAAAAAGTACGGAAAGCCACAGTGTCACTGTACTCGTGTAAAGGAGCAATAGAAAAAATATGGTGTATGGAGCCACGTATTGTGCATTGGCTCTACACCAGTGCCATATGACCCATAGTCACGAAGGGTGGCCGACACTGGATATAGTGATTCACACAAAGCACTGGATAAGGTTCAAACGATGGCAACACTACTGCAGATGCGCTCAGAACCACCTTTCCTATAGCCTCAAATACTATTGTCTACTTTTTACCGGTAGATCTTTTCGGTAAGCAACCAGCATCCTCGGCTGCCATTAGGCGTAACTTAGTCCACACCTGGAAACGACCTGACTCCCGTCTCTCCGAAATCCTGGATGGAAAAACTGCTTCTTATATCGACTATACTACACCCAAGCCTTTCTTTGGAGCGAAATTTCATTTTTCTTTTACCACCAGATCCGAGTGAGAGGAAGGTCCACCTCAATAGGGGAAGTCATTACATCTCTACAATGACAGCTCCAAACTGGCAGGCAAAGTAGTTGGAGGTATATTTTCGGAACACCTTGATCTGGATATTTCATTTCGCTTTCCTGACTACTGCAGCGTGTTTCAGGTGGAAGTCATGGCTATAAGGGTAGCCGCAGACTGTCTGATACATTTAATGCTGCCTATGGATAACATCTGTATCTTCTCAGATAGTCAGGCTGTTATGTAGTCCCTCACGGGAGTAAATACAACCTCCAAAACGGTTATAACATGTCGATCAGCTTTAAATTACATGGCTGAGCATCAGAAAGTACGGCTCAACACAGTGAAGTTCCGGGTAACTGCAGAGTCAACGAACTAGCGAGGATTGGCACTACTTGTTCCGACTCGGACATTAACCGCCGGCTTGGAAAGCCTCTGGCCATTTGCAAACTGAAGTTTACACAGGAATCTTTCAGGATTGCAAACGCCAGATGGCAAGAGCAACACACCTGCCTGATCACCTGACAGATCGTATGACCGTAAACGGTCAAGAGAGCTCATCACCCCGAAATCGACTCCACTGACGTTAGTGACCTAGTTCGGTTCATCAGGAGCTCTAAATGGTTCCCCAATTCATAATAAGTCTAAACCGTTTCCGCCCCAGCCAATATTGTATATTGGCTCTCCGAGAACTAAATTCCACTGACAACAGGGAACTAGTTGGGTTCACAGAGAGTAATTAGGTAGGCTCTCCTCTTTTCCTAGGGGTGAAATGGGATCTGAAAATACAGCCTCAACTGTGATATCACAATGGAGCACTTTGACCTATTTAGGTGCCTTTTTAGGCAGCCACTCTAACCAAACCTAACCTACCTTTTAGATTAGATAATTTAGTTGTAGTTAAATAAGAGTTATAGATATAATAAATCTTTCTACCTCTTAAACAAATGAAATAAGTAAACTTGAACAAAGTTACCAAAACTTATGTAATACAAGGCATATTCATAAAGTAAGTAAGTAAAAAATAACATAAGAAAAGGTTTTTATTTTCAGTTTTTATTTGTAAAATATCTCCTTCAATTTTCCACATAATCGTCATTCAGTTCTAAGCGTTTTTCGTAACGCTACAAAAGTTTCTTTAACCCATCTGCATAAAAGTTCAACGCGTGGGAATTGAACCACCTGACCACGGCAGTATTGAGTTCCTCATCGTTTTCAAACCGTTGTCCCCAAACCACTTTATCAAATGCAAGAATAAGAAGTAGTTGCTACATGGACTAAGCGTCAACCGCCAGTCACCTCGCAGTTTTCAATTCGCTTGTTCAACGATTTCGTCGGCCTGAATACTAGGCCTGTCACTCCGCTCTCATGCACATTCAGGCGACCATTTTTAAAGTATCGACAGAACTTTCTCACCTCTCCTTAACTGATTACAGTAGGTCCATAAACTAGGCACAACTCCCAATGAATTTGAGGAACTGAAGATCCTTTCGCACAGAAAAATGCGAAACACGCGCACTTCACTAGGCGGGATTATTGTGGATATTTCAATGTGTATTTACCGTCAGGCATTATAGGAATGGACGATCTTCGATTCGATTTTTGAATCCTTTTGAGTGTAACTAAAACATGTGTATTTCGTGGATTTTTTAACCTTCACAGTGTGAAGTGCATTGCGGACGATGATTTTAATTCCACCAATAAGCATAGTTTCCAGTGAAACCCGTGCTGTCTGAGAATCTGCCCTAACATACGCAAACATACATATTTCGGGAAAAAAGTCATACACGTTAACGTTATCTTCTTTGCAGGACGTTCTTACGGAATTTTTCAAGATTGCAGAAGCAGGTTACTGTTCCTCCTCCTGAAATTACAAAGAGAAGTACTGAAAATCTATATTGTTTACAGAGCACCGAAGTGGTGATTAAAATCGTTCAAGTTCAAGGAGGTTATGTATTGCACATTTTGGCATTCTTAAAAAGGGAGGTAGATTCAATTTGACCATCGATTCTTCTCTGAGGAGATCAATCATGAGCAACTATACTGCAACTCATATCTTCAATTATTCTCTGCGTTCAATCCTCGGTAAATAGTTGGACCAGAAAAGCTCCCTCGTCGCATAGACTCAGAAATTCCCGGACAATGTGATCAAGGGGAATAGACAAGTTCACTGCAAGGAAACGAAGTGAGTCTTATTCTGATCATGTGAGAGTTGTGAGCATCGGCAAGCCTGTGGGAAAGTTGGATAAAAAAGTCTAGACCCGTATGGCGTGACCACTCTAGCGTGGAATTCTGGGGGAAATGTGAGTTTGCAACATCAGTTTGAATTCCATGAGCTTTTAACTTTTAAAAGAACGAAGACGTTTTCGTTTGTTATCAATTTAATGTTTGTTGCCCCCGTTTTAAAACCAGGAAACAGCGATATTTTATTATAAATAATATTTTAATGTGGATATTTATTTTTAAACCTTATAAATTAAAAAAAAAAAATTTAAAAACCAAGATCGGAAGATCGATCTACTGTAATCGATTATTCCGATCCGATTAATCGATCCTTAAGATCGTAGATTTCCACAAGATCGATCTTTCTCCATTCGATATCCATCCCTAGCAGCAACAGTTTTGTAAACAACTGAAAAATTGCCCTGCATGCGTGAAACTGTGTTCAGATTCGCTAATATTTAAATATAAGCCAACACCCTTACGAATATGTCTCGTATTATCCCAAAGAGAAAACAATTAATTCTAGGATAAATTATATGATATATTTGAAAAATAAAATTTAAAAACTAAATATGTGTACTAACGTTAGTAATTCCTAACTTTTGAGTTCATTTGTCAGCAAAACCACTCTCCACTTTAATTGGCTATTTATCTCTGTAGTTGTGTTATTGCTCTTATAAACAAAGGTAGCCGAAAAAAATACGGCGCCTGTTTTTTTTTCTCATATCATCGACCACACCCATACTAATTTGCTGAGATACCTTTTGCTTCTGAAAACTACAGAAGGTGAAAATTGTTACATCATATCGTTCGTAAATTGTCTGCAAATATCCATCGCAGCGAAAAGTTTATCTCAAAACTTAAAAAACGAAATTTAAAAAAAATGGAATAAATTTGGTCTATCGCAAAAATGTTCGCAAGAGTTAAAAATTCACGATTTCTTGCCCAACATAAATCATGAACAATAAGTCATAGAGTAAAAACTGCAAATGTACCCAGCATTGTTAGAAATACGCGAGTGCTAATCAAAGCAAAAAAGTATGAATTTCCTTAAAATGTGTTGACAAGGTAAACCAGATTGAGTTTGGTCTGTACACTGCACAGGTAACCGTATACAGTAGGTACATTGCCTGAGTCATCAACTTTGTTTTCTTATTTTCCAGTCTCCTTATATTGTTGAATTTGTATAGTCTGCGAGGTAGGTAAACACTCCGGCAGCGCTACCGATGATGGCCTGCCGCTAGTCTGACCAACCGGCTATATAAATATGACCACCATAACTGCGCTCGAGATTAATTGAAACCAACTTCACTTTCATTTAAGTCGAGGTGACGGCGAAAAACGAATTACTTTCTTTGTAAAACCTTTTTATCGGTCTGCACAAAATTTCATCATTTTGACAGCGACGAGAAGAGATTGAATTAGCCAATTCAGCATTTCTTCCGGATCTTTATCTTCTTTTTCAGTGAAATGAATATTTAACGAGTTCATGATAAAATGTCTAGCTTTCCTCGTTTGCGGACCGATTGTCTTTAATTTTTGTGGTAATCCCTGTCATTCCAATAATAAATCAGCTGACGTGAAAATTACGGAATTACATGATTTTTGGTTATATTTTTTATATTAGCTAAATTTCGTCCTGTCCTGAACCCCACAAAACTTCTACTATAACCGCATATTGTTTGTATATTCCACTCTTACCTTTCAATATATCATTGTAAATATGCCCGGTTTTTACTGGTCAAAATTACAGTAATAAGTTAAACTTGCTCATAGTTATAATGATCGTAAAATTGAATAATGTCAATAGTTAAGAAATTCAAGCCACTGAACATTCAACATAAGGTCAGTGGGTTTGGCAGATTACGTAAATGGTTGCCCGCTATGATGAATCGACAAAGTAAATATTTTGAAAATCGAACTGAAGATCTGCAAATCACGCAATAATCAATAACAAAGAACATGTTTAAATATTACGGGTCAAGGGCGGTTTTACAGCAATTGTTGCTAATTGAGCCCTTGACATGTATTGGAAGAAATAGGCACTTCTCAAGAACTTTTCGCGAAGAACAACCAGTCAAAAATTACCTGGTTGATCTCGTCATAAGTTGTGTTGAGATATATTTTTGGTGGCTACCATATGCTGTCAGTTATTGCTGAAATGATTTTTCTTAAGTGGTGCAATAGGTGTAATCAGAACTACCCCGCTTCTATTGACTTTACCTAATCGAGCTCTATTATATGGGGCATTCCACGTAAAGCGGACAGGTAAAAAATCTTGATGTTTCCGATTTTAGAAATATTTGATTATGTTATATCTATATATGTCCTCGATCCAGATACAAAAATTTTTTACAGTATTAAGTCTAGTTAACCAGCTAGAGGACTTTGAAAATGTGTCTAATCGGCAGGTATAGTAGCGCATCCCATTACCCAGTTTGAAAAAGTTACAATAAAATAAATAAAGTAGTCACATTTATACTTCATTTAATAAGCTTTTTAAATGCATTTTTGGATACGCTACGCTTCAAAACTGTAACAGGTCTAGCTCCTAAACGACTTCTACGCCCATTATGAAACTTGGCAAGCATTGTATATACACTATTAGCTATTTTTAGAAAAGAATTAAAAAAAACAATTAAATGATCGAACTTTGTGAAATTCAAGTTTCAAAAATTTATATATATTTTTTTCCAACAAAAATTTTTTTTAATATCCAAAAATGCATTTAAAAAGCTTTTTAAATGAAGTATAAATTTGACTACTTTATTTATTTTATTGTAACTTTTTCAAACTGGGTAATTGGATTCGAAATAGCGCATACCTGCCGATTAGACAAATTTAAATGACATAACATATATAGGTATAACATAATCAAATATTACTGAAATCGGAAACATCAAAATATTTTACCTGTCCACTTTACGTGGAATGCCCGGCCTTTAAAAATATCGTCAACTTCTTGGTTATTACAGTTGAATGAAAATACTGATAAAATTATTAACATCATATTTTTTTTAATACCATAGCTACTTAACCTTAAAATTGCTAGTCATCTGTTTATTGCAAAAACGATTTAGGTACCGGAAACCAAATTTACCTCGACATTTAGATACAATTAATGGAGGTAAGGAATTTGAAAGCTGTAATAATAATAAGATGAATGATATTAAATTAAAGAAAAAGAAATGTTCGTTTAGGGCGTAAATTTCTGTCTACAATTCTACTCATGCCTGATAAAAAGCAGATTTTGGTATCTTAATTCGATAAATCATCCAAATGCAATACATTCTCGATATTTTAGAATGCATTTGTCGATATTGGTGTATTATGTATATTTCCAGGCTTCACACAACATGGATGTGGATCTGCTTATCATCTTCTGTTTTTCCCTAATCTGATCGTCAAACTTTCAACCAAGGTACATCGTCATCCCCTTCACTCAACCTCTTATCCCATATCCCTTACCCTTAATTATCTTTCCTACAAAATATGTGCTGAATTTTGGCATCATCATATAAAATATTCATATATACCGCCAAACTAAACAAACAAAATTTGATTGTACTTCTTATTCTAACTCTCAGCAATAGTGTTAGTCAAATCCACTTGGTTAAACGCAGTGTCCTACCCCTTATGACTTCTAGACACTAGAATACATAACAAAACTTCTATACAAACTATGTCAAACTGTAACTTCAAAATTTAAATTGTTTTTTATGATAATGCTAAAGTTCAGGCCTTTAGCATCATAGGGCATAGATGCTAAAGACCAGCCTTAGCAGGACGAAAATTAAGATCAAGTGAAATGGGAGAAAAGGTTGAGTGAAGAAGATAACAATGTACGCTTTGTTTAAAAGTTTCGGGCTCATAAGACGGGAGAGAACAAAAGATGGTAAACTATTATATTCCTGTTGTTCTGCCAGGTTATGTTGTTCTGCCTGAACTACCATTATTTTACACATAGAAATCATATTTTGATCTTTTTATTTTCAATTACTGATAATCTTAATCCTGCAAAAGAATTACTTATCTGCGATTCCTAAAAAGGACTTAAAAGTAAACATTGAAAAATTTGAGTTTCTAACAACAAGTAAGATGCTGAAGTGGCGCGGATGATATGGTGTATTGTGCTCCTTTTTTTAAGCAAGAGAGGTGAAAATCTTCCGTAAGACACCGGATATTCCGTGCCCTCCGTGAGATTCTTACTCATCAAAAACACCTCTCCGAGGATTAACCGAAACAGACCATATAGAAGCGGCTCATTTTTCATCCCCTCCCAGTTTCACTTAACAAGGGCCAACTAACCTCGATTCCCTGGGTCGATGCTAATCCAAGTGCTTCCACCATCTCCAGGGTTCCTTCCTTGTCCACACGTTAATCATAACCTTCACGTCTTACCTGTTGAAAGCAGAGGAGGTTTCCGGGCCATGAAGATTTGCAGGCACCTACTTAACTACTGAGCTTGACTACCAGTCATTCTTCCAGAAAGTTTCTCCAGTTGAGCCCGAGTATTCACCTGGATCTTAAGAAAGGCCGTTACAAAAATTGAACCTTCGGAAGGTAAGTCCGCATCTCCTACTGGTGTAAGTCCCGCGGAGACAGCTTGCTCGTTAGAGTCTTCAATCTCTGCCACCTCTATATCTGAAGAAGTGGCTAATTATAATTTTGCCAATGGCACCTTCTTTCCACCGCAGATCCTTCGTAAGGTAATCTATCCAGAGCTAATTCCATTCTAGGTACCGTGGAGATAGCCAACCTGTTAGGGTCTATCATTCCCTCCACCTTCACTCACAGAAGTGCACGGATTTCTTGGAATTATTTTGAATTTTCCCATCTGCGTTCCCCAGTTTTCAAGGAGAAATAGGAATACTACCCCATAACCCCCCCCCCCCCTATTCAACTGGAATACAACAGGAGTTAGAGCTGCTCCCGAGGAGGCATCATTCGCGACTCCTGGTTCCTGCAAAGAATGAAAGCACTCCAGACTCCCTTGGCATAGCCTGCTACAACCTTGGAGTGGGGATTTTTCAAGAGGTTTTCTCCTCCCGCATTAGTTACTTCCCTACGTTCTATGATGCATCTCCCAGTTGCTACCACTTGGAGGTGTAACTAACACTTGAGAGTGTCCAGATAAGAATCGCCGTATCTGAGAAGGCTTTCAACTCATCCGCCCACCCTCTAACAACCTTTTCGACCATACTTCTTAAATCAAGCTAGTTCCTTTGAAAAGATCAGACAAATCGTAGAATGGGCTGCTCTTTGGGATGTAAAAAGGGCTTCCCAAAGATAAATCTTAGCTTCCGGCAATAGCCGAGCAATCGAATATTATGTGAAGAGGAGTTTCGTCCTCCGCCACAGTCTACATACGGGGTCAGTTCCTTTGCCAATCGTTGCTATGTGCACCGTTTGTCAACAATGCCCAATGATCAAACCGATAATCAGTGAATTGTTCGGCTTACCAAATCTTGAGGGCTCCTAAGCTCTACTCAGTCATGGAGCTGACGTCGATCTTTTAGAATGAGCTTGATCCATGCAGGGTCCTCAGAAGCCTTTGTATTTTTCGGATGTTTCATGGTGTGCAATTTCGATTTGGTCATGGAAGTGCCGATTACTTTAACCACTGCTTGACTGTCGTAAAAGATAAATATATCAACGTAGAAGTAAGCCCTTTGCAGGCTCTCATATACACACGCCAGTTTGGCATAAACTTCAGCCTGCAAAATAATGGCAACTTTATCTAGTGGGAATATTTCTTTTAATTTAGGTGACTGACCCCAGATACACGCACCCAATTCCGCATTGGTTTTCGAACTGACTGTGTACCAGAAGGATGTCTGGAGGTAGGAGACAACATCAAGAACTCACTTTTCTTCAGCCTAATAGTGAGTGGTTGTTATATTGAAAGTCTGGCTGGCGTCTGGAGTTCGGAAGCCATACTCAGGTCAGGCATCATATCTAAGATTTCTCTCATAGTGGTGTGGGCCTTTCATAGGAGACCTGCCCCTCTAACATACAAAATTAATAGTCGCACACTCCACCTCAATGTGAAAAGGTGAGAGGTTCAGCAGGGACTTCAGTGCTACTAAGGTAGGCCATCCGTTATATGATGCTCAATTTGGCTGTGACTATGTGGTTCGGAATCCACCTTAGATTGTAGGTTCACTTGCAAACGTTGTCGTCGAATCGTTCTCCACCTGCCCTTTCCTCACCAAAGTTTTAAAGTTAGATATTTTGCCTAACTATTCTTCACTTAATAGTAAGGCAAAATATCTAACTTTAATACTTTAGCGAGCCCCTTTAAGTCTTAACCACCTTCGGCTTTTTACCATTATCTGTTTTTTATGAACAAATTATAGTTTGATGTTTTCAAAAAATGGAATAAAAATAACCTTTCCAAATGACTTTAATCTAAATTAAAATTGATCCATATCACCATAATCATACTATTCTCTTATTCCAGGTTCACAAACAGATGACAGTAGATCAGCTTCAATCAATATTTCACGTAGATGATGTTAACTCTGTGCCGCAATACGAGTTAGTAAGATTAGAGCATCACAATTCAGAGCATAGAATCCGTCGACGAAGTATAAATAATCAGCAAGAGATTAGCGCTAAGGAAGCACATCATGTGAAGAAAGATCTGAGCAAATCTCCGTATTACAGTGAGCTTAAATTATCCGCTGACCCACATGGTGGCAATAGTTTTAGTGATCATAGTAATAGTGATAAAATCAAAAATTTAGATTTAAGTGAAATCAAAGAGCATAATGTGTCATTCAGTGCGTTTGGTGAAGTGCTTAATTTAACCCTAAAACCAATCGACGGATTATTTAAGGATGGACCTCAATCACTTCGGATGTGGACAGTGCGCAGCGAACCAAATTCAACCCAAGGAGTTGAATATGATGAAGTTCCCCAGGTAAGTTTCACACAACGCTTGATTTTTATTGAAAAATTAAGAATATTAAATGCCGAACACATAAAAAGTTTAAAATTTATAAGACATAATCAGCTTGAACTGTCGCCTTCCCTAAAACAAATGATTTTGTAAACATACCTGGAACGCACAATTTATTATTTGTCTTTTGCCTTCTCGATATAATCAATTTAAGTAAAATAAAACATAAAACACCGTTCCGGTACGTGAGCATTAACATGAAGGCTGTTATGTGAAATATGTTCGCAATACAAGGAAGACGCGATTTAATATAAACATCGCGCACTTGACAACCGGAAAATTATTTCGTTCTTCGGATTCTTTCAGTTGTTTTGGTTAATCAGTGATTACTCCAAGGAAATTAAGTCGTATTTTCACCTTTAGTGGTTTTAAATTGGACGTTTTTAAAATAACGCGCATATAATAATAAAAGCTTAAGCTTTAATGTTTCTAGTAAAGGTCTTGTATCCTATAGAGGAGAGGAATATTAATGTCTTGACTAAATTAAATTGTAAGTACAAAGTTTTGATTTGAGCACTATAAAGATAAAGGTGAGCTATTCTTTGTGTGGGAAATGTTTAATGTTTTGTAAGTTAAAAGTGCCTTATAATGCGTACAATTTATATTTGTTGTTCCTTATCCAACACATTTCATAATTTTTATATTACAACACTTGTTGATCTAAAGTATTTCTTAGGAAACATTTTATGTAGAGCTTTTGTAGCAAGATAGTAGCGTTTCAAAACGTTTCAAAAATCGTTGTTTAAGCAGAACAGTTATAAAACTTAAATCGTTCTTCATGGGAATATGTTTAAAACTAAGAAGTTTTGTTTATAACTGATTACCCTCTAATGAACACGGGCAAATTACCACACGCACTGACTCACGAAAGCATGAATATTTTTCGCGCGAACTATCTTTTTAAACTCTGAACTGTGACGTGCTTCCCCGATTCGGTGAGTTAGATGACAACGCAGTGCGATTTTTGTCGCTATGGAAAGTCACAAAATCAATTGACTCGGCAACTGCATTGGAGTTAAGCCAGGGTGTGAACAACGAAAAGAGAAGAGAATAGGATAGGGTCGTACATTGACAAGACCTTATCTTCGGTTAAACTTAACTTAGCAGTTACTAAGCACATAAATCCTCGTACTTGGCTCGAGCAGCTGGCTGCTTTGCTCTAGCTATGGTCTAGCTACGGCAAATGCGTAACTGCAGATTTGCTTATGGCCGGGCCTGCTTGACTCACATATGCAAACCGGTCTGACGGGAACTTGTCAGATGGCGAGAATATGGTTTGCCCAAATGACCTGGTACAGAGGAGGAGGGGAAACAGTCGGCTGGTAGAATGTTCGGTGAAGGTGATTTTGCCTGTCTAAGGTCTGGCTTATATTTTGTAATTTTCTTAAATTACTTGCGAATTATATTCCAAGAGAAATTATATCTTTCGCTTTATTTCCTCAGTTTAAATTTCTACTATGAATTATATCTTGAGGAGAACTTTGGTCTGGAGTTCCGTGTCCTAGTCTTTTCAACTCTTTTTATTTTCTTATTTAAGTCCGTTCTTATAAATGTTCTACCCAAATTACCATAATTGGGGTTGTGTGAATGGAGGACTTTTGTAATGTTTAAGGGGGTCTTCTAGCTTACTACACCGTTTTGGATATTGTTTTTCGAGATTAGTCGTAGGGAAACCAATAATGCAATTGATATGCGGTTTTTCGGGTTAAACTCGTTTATTCTTATACTTTGAAAATTACCCTTACAAAACGTTCATATCAAACCGGTTGACACGATTCCGCTCATGAAAGTCGTCTAAAACAAAAAATCGAAAAAGTTTTAGTTTTATTATCCTCTTGGCTATCGTTTAACAAACGGAATTTTCAAAATTTAAAAATTTCGCAAAATAGTCAATATGTTTTTTTTTTGCATGTTTTTAGGGCGAAAAACAGCTGTTAAAATTGTTAAAACGAAAAATTTTCACAAAAGCTTTCGTCAGACGATAGCGACATGTTTTTCAAAGATTTTGATAAAAGATTTGAAAGAAATTCTTTTATTTCTTACGTTGCTCGAGTTAAACAAGTGTCGTTTTGATTTTTAGTTTAAAAATTCACTCGGGTCATGTGTATATTTCCTGCACATTTTTGAAAATATTTTACCGCAAGGTTAGTGGGACAGTGAAAGTGATCATAAATTGATACAGCTGTCTAGTTCGGTGTTAAATTTTGTTGGATTTTCATCTAGTTTTCGTTTTGTCGCGAAGGCGTCCAGCAGCTGAAGGAAAGTTAACCGTTTGGTGCTGCTGTTGATAACGAGCCAAGGGAGCTTAACTTTTCTTCATTAGAAACGCCGGTCGTGTTAAGAAATTCTTTTATTTCTTATGTTGCTCGTGTTTAACAAGTGTCGTTTTGATTTTTAGTTTAAAAAGATTTGAGTTACTCGATTCATTATTTTACAAGATATCATGTCGACCAGTGGCAAAAAAGCAACTTTTTGGAAATCTCATTTAAAGATGTTCATGCATGAACCTTGGACGAAAAGTTACTTACGATCAATCTGCAATGTTAGGACCGTAGAGTTCATCTTCTTGTTGCAGAAGAAACTCCCGTTTGTGCTACTTGCCGTTCTCGTTGTTCAATCCGAGCCCTTTTTGTGGTTTGGGATGTCCTTGGTATGTTAAAGAAGATTCCGCGATGAAGGGTTGCATCAACGGCACGCGGAGATGTGTTTGACAGTCTCTGACATCCCGAAATAATAAGAATTTCGTTATATCATCTCAAGGTATGTTCCTGATACGTTCTAGATTAGAAAAATGCAAAAAAAATATAGATTTTTTGAAACCAACAAAGCAGAAGACCCTCTTACGCTTCATAATTCTCAGCAATGAATTTAGCTTCGCTACAGAACAATGAACTGAGAGCAATCAAGGCACTATTTTTCTTTAATAACCCGGTCTTCAAGTTAAGGCAGCTTTTACGCAGCCACTGTTCCTTCTTCGCATAGATAATAAATTAATCTTCAATTTGGTATACTATCAGCGAATTTAGTTCCCCTCCTCCTCCTTTGAACGACGAGAATAAAATACGAAAGTTATTCAATTTCTATGTTTTAAGATTCATTTTAACATTAGATATTATTAAACATACATGTACGCTTTTCAGATAATTTTTAATTTTTACGAAAAAAAAACTCAAAACTAACGCAAATACATTGTATAGGGAAATTTGGGAAGTTTATCTAAATTACCGTTGGTGATGTAATATTGTTTAGGAGATGTATGTCTCCTATCCAACAAACAAAATCATGTAGCCCATCTGTCCGATGCCCTGAGTAGAGAAGGTCGCCGACTCCAGGAGACAACATAAAAGTTATCTGGAAGAGCAGCAAATCGGCGGAGCTGAAGCTGATGTACAGGCTCCAGTTGCATTTAATAGACTTGTTGAGATCTGGCGCAACATGAAAAGTGACCTGTCAAAAAACACCTAAGGCTTATACCTTTTTCAACCGGTATCTTCGGCGCATCCTTAACATCCATTGGCCGGAGGTCATTACCAACGAAGACCTACACGGACTTACAGGCCAATATGGGATAAACACTAGCATTTACATTCTAAAGTGGCAATGGATAGGCCACACGGAATCCAAGGAAGACGCTGAATTGGAGGACCGCGCAACACATGGAGAAGACCCGTCGAGAGGGAAGGTACCCAAATCAACAAATCGTGGCCACAGCTAAAGACGTTGGCACAGACCAGGTGGAGAGTCGGTGTAATAGACTCCCTATGCCCCACAAGGGGTTGAAGGAACCAGAGATAGAATGTAATATTAATAACTTTTTGTGTATGTAAATCTTTGCAATACTCGGTCATCGTTATATAAATTCAAAATCGTGAAAATCTCTCAAACTAGCCTAAAGGTGCACTATTTTCAAAAATTCACAATGTAATATGCTCAAAATTGCTCAAAAGTAACATTAAATAAATTGTCGGTGGAACGTGTTGGCCTTCTGGCTGGTTTGAGATAAAAGAACATTGTGGGTCACACAGTAATTTCGATAGTTCGAAATCTACCTTAAATTGTGAGTGCACTTGCAGTTGTTGTCTCGAATCGGGTGAAGTTCTTCTTCTGTCCCATTCCCCACAAGAGAGAACGGGAACTAGAGAGGAAGAGAGAACTCAAAGTACTCTAATAGAATCTTAAAAGTCAAAATATATACTTTAAGTGTCTCTAGGTAAACGCTACATTTAAGAAATACTCCCAAAAATTTCTGAAAATGTAAATTTTGAATAGTTACCTATAATCTAAAGCTATACCAATGAATAAATAGATACCTGACTCGAAAAAAAATAAAAACTAGATCATCGCTGCATAAATGTCCCCAGATGATGTATGCAACACCGGCAAAATTTACTACATCGAGAACCCCTACTGCGCTTTTCGCAGGTACTCGAACCGAACGAACAAAAATTTGGAAACTGATTCGAATTCCGCAGGACCTATTTGCAGGGACATAAAGGTTTACTCAAAACATCCTCTCTACTCCACAATCCGACGAAATCTTGTCCTTCCCACAGCACTTGCAGCAATTCTAAAAAGGAAAGGCTATTTAGGCACTCATAAAACTGTGATCTGTCATTACCAGTGAATTGGAGATTTCCGTTTTCCACCGATGTTAAAGGCTGCCGGCTCCAAACAAATGTTTTTGGCATCATTGCAACCTACATTATTAATCGCGATTGACCCAAAAGTGTATTGTTATCTCTGACTTTACCTTCGAGAACGAATTCGGCCATTGATCGAAACCAGTTTACCAGAGACTCAAAAGAAACATGCACTAGGACTAAAACTTCATGATTGACTCTCGATGTCAACTTGCTTTCGAATCGACACCGAAGCATTTATTGGATGCATTATAATAATTTTTTATGTATTAGAGAATCGAAATTTTATCATATAGAAATCGACTCGACAAGCAGACTTCAGCGACAATTACGTCCCAAATGCAAAATAATTGGACCGTTTAGAAATTTCATGTTCTAAGCACTACTTAAATTGACTTAAGAATTAATGTTTTGGGTTGTTAATGGTTTTTGATCTGAATGAATAAGGTTAGTAATTACTTCTTAATGATTGTGCTTTAAAGTACGTAGTACTAAGTGTCAGTAAAAGAGGCCAGGGAAACGCCAGCGAAAAAATATACTGAAGACGCATGTGCGCGCCAAAAATTGACATAAGTCTTTCATTTATGTCATATAAGCGTTTTTCACTGGACGCGCTTGGAAATAATTTCTAAAATTGAAGTTTTTGGATAAAGTGATAGTAGGTTTTCATATATCTTGCCTTAGGTTAGGTTACGTTAGAGTGTCTGCCTAAGAAAGGTACATTTAGGTGAAGGAGACCCATTGTGATACCACAGTTGGGGTTGAAATAAGACCATATATAAAGAAGAGAGTCTACCTATTACACTCTGTGCATTGAGCTAGTTCCCTGTATCCAGTAAAATCTAGTTCTCGAGAAGTCAATATAAATATTGCCTGTGGCGGAAAGGGTTTATACTTAACACGTTTCCGGGAAGAATTTGGAGCTCCTGATAAATCGAACTAGGTCCCTGACGTCTGTGTATATCTTATCTTTATAAATTAAGGAATTTGACCGGAAATCCTTGATTTGCTACATTCTTCATTTCACTGTAAACCTTTCATGATTTCTATACACAGGTCGATTGTATTATCATAAATATTAGTTAGGCTAGAATTAATAACAGAGTCATTGTTCAAAAGCTACATGGTTTATTTTCCTTATACCGATAGATGCCCAGGTTATGTTGGAGAGCGCAATCGTAGATAAATATTTATAGTTAAGGCCAACATCGTAAAATTTATTCAAAGTATTTGAGGCGTATATGACATTTCGCACTATAAAACCAAAAAAAAGCTAACCATCTTATTATTGAACTCTAACTGTGTCTTACACATATTCCTTTTTTTGCTTTATTAGTTACGATATTTCGCTGTATCTTACTAGCTTTTTGCTTTAAGAAACATTTTGAAACCGAATTCTCCCATTTGCTGTGAGATCTTCCAGCATGGCTCATCCCACATTGCAAGCCCAATTCCCAATTTATTCTCCCAATCCAATTATTTTCAAATCAATTAATTCAGGGGATTTAACTTTAAAATCGAAACACTTTATTAGATTTCGGTGGAATCAACACGATCCGTGGCGCACTTTTCTCGTAGTCTCCCACTGGTCAATCGAACATGAAACCTGAGAGTTAACAAGGGGAAATCAATAGCGCATTGATTCTAGCATTACATTGCTGTTGTCAAAAAGCCCATTGAACATTTTTTGAAAGTGACACTGCTAAAAAAATAAGCACTGAAACCGCTGTTTGTCTTCTATTGATGGATTACTTCCTTAAATTTCAAGTCTTCACTTTCAATAAAATTGAGTTGCTTACATTAGGTCTGTTCCCTAACGAGCACTAGTGACAAATACTACTCACTAAATGATACTGAAAGCGGGGCAACCTTATGTCAAATCAACTTCTCCTCAAACTTTTTTGGCACTGAAAATATTGTCAATGTGTCAATGTGTTTTGAATTGCCAATTGAATTGAATTGTCAGTTGACATTTCTCATATTTTGCACTGAAAAGTACTTGACGTTCCAGTATCTCAGTGAAGTGTTACCCCCTTTTCAGTGCAACGGGCAAATACTTCAGATTGATTCGATGTTGAAGACCTTAGCTTAAAATATCGGACTGTGGCAAATACGGTCTTTGCAAAATTGGTGAGCCTCAAACAATAAAGCAGGAAATAATTCAGGTTAGGTTAATATGGAAGATCTTCTGAAGTTATCACATCTTGCATTATATTTTGATTAAACTAAACTAACGAAGTTAATTCCATGGTTGAAATACAACTACCACCTGGGCTAAGAAAGCTTGAACTTAAAATTTCAATAAAAAATAAAATTAATTAAAAAAAAATATAAATAAACTACTATCGCATTCACATAAGATATTATCATAACATTGGATTAGAAAACGACAATTTCCGTGGGTACTCTAGCCAAGTAATTTTGTTGAAATTCTTAGGAATGCGGAAGGGGTACCAATTTCTACTTGTATTTTCCAATTACACCAAAAACTTACAATCAGCAAGCACTAATTGAAACCTAAGCACGTACTGAAGTAGTAACCTTGACTTGTGGAAGTAAATTTGATTGAATTAACAAACCTCTGACTGTACTTGAACTTGCTCAAGTCACTGGAACACTTTTTTCTTGTGCGCCATATGCTGGCCTATAAATTTATTACTGTTGCCAAATCATTGACCAGAAAAATGCTTCCGCCGTTGACGGAAGAATATTTAGTCACAATATTGGCAGCATTGTAATGTGTACACATAAACACGTGATTGCACTATTGTTCAAGACAACAAGACTTTCGTGGAAAGGCTACGTAACAATCACTGGAAATTTTTTTCAACTACGTGAAGAATATCAAGATCAGATCAATTATGAAAGCCACAAGAAAACCTCAACTTTTAACTTCAATAATTTAACATGAGATAGCATTAAGGAACAAAACAATATATCTCGCCGAGTACAAATCTATTAAATTATATAATTATTTTCTAATTGCTTCTCTGATGTACTTCCAATTCCTTTCCGAAAGGTTAAATACCACAAAGGCTACAAGCTCAAGGTATGTTATGTTGCGGTGTGAAGATAATTTGTCATAATTTCATGGAAGTGCAATTCAATTAACGAAACGCTGAAGACCACTCTCTAAAATTATTTCCAAACGGCATAAAAATAAAATTTTAACGAAATAACGAAACTTTGGTGTGTTGTTCCAGTAAAATGTGTTTTCACATATTTTACTAATTGAAAATAAAACTTAAAACGAAAGCAATATTGTTCGTTAGTACATAGACTGAAGTAACAACTTAATTACTTCATTTAATCTCACAACTGCTAATTGTAGTAATTTAAAACTCCATTAAATTAACATTTACATCGCTTTATGCACGTACAGGGCTACTGAGTTTTAATAACATTTTCAAAAAAAAATTCTTAGGAGGCAAAACTAGTTTAACGCGAACGATATATTTTGAAAATGTTTAAAATACATTTAAGCTGTACGAGTATGTAGCTCAACAGCGATTTTTCCAAATTTACCTGACAATGACATAATTCTGTTTATAGGAAAATTTATTGACTAAAATTAATCGCTTTTAAATGGGTTCTCTTTATCTTTTTAATCACCAAAGCGAGCGACTTTAACGACAATACAGAATTATCCAAGTTACGGGTATAAAGGTGGACATGGAGAGTAGGGTAAAGTACATAAAAATTAAATTTAATTTGCATATAAATAATGCTTTCAAGGTTGTTTTTACGATGTCAAAGTAAAATCTTATTTAAAACTTTTAAATGACACGTAAAGCCATTGTAAATCTGCCGTGTCAAAACTTCATTACAACATAATTTGTAAAACTAAGCTGCAAGAGCATAAGTCTTTAAGCTCAATATACTCGAGCTCTGCATTGCATTTTGTACATACATATAAGCTGAAGTCGGTTGATTATTTCTCTATTCCTCGTAACTCCTAACCCATTTCGAAGACAAGATTCGTTACCGCTGACATTACTATACAACCAACCATGGCTTTTTAGTGTATTCTATTGTCAGAAGAAACATCCATGAGTCGCCATTGGTGGCATTCGAAGCTGTGACCCATTTTATGCAAATAACTTGGATGTCAGTATGGCGGGCAGATAAATTAACATATGTAAACCTCTAGAGTGCCCCACCCACACTCGGTTTATAATTCGTGTCAGCAAGAGGACCTGCGAATCAATCCTGATAAGCAGCCTTATTTGTTTTCAATTAGTGAAAAACTAAAGGAACCAACATTCTAAGTGACACCAATAGCACTATAAACTGCGAAAAAACTATGAATACTGTATGGGCTTAATAAATTTTAGTAGTTAGAGATATGATTTTGATGCTATACTTAGGGCTTGTAAAAGATTTATTTGATTACCATGTTAACTAAATGGGCGTACAATAATTGAATTTTGTGTTTGTACTTAAATTAAAGCTATTGCAATTATCATTAACCACAAAGAGTTTGGGCAACAAATCTGGCTTATGTCACGGATGTATCCATTTTAAATTTGACGGAAGGATGAAGAGATATGACTCGATAGTAAGAGGAATTGTTAAATAAAACAGAAACTATAACTTATTCATCAAAGTTTATTTTCCCCCTGTAAACTAATCACTACCGGACATAATACACTAGTGCCACGCTACCGATTTTTCTACTCCTCGAAAACTTTTGAGAACACGCTTTTTAATGTAACCTTAACATCGTGTCGGGAATTTGCTTTTATTTTTGAACCAATTCAAAACAGTGTCCTCGAATTGCTAATTTCAGTATTGAGAACAGAAAACGCTATACGGTGCCAAGCCAGGTGCTTGTAGAATGGTATAGGTCGGATAAAGTTGCGAACTAGTAATGAAGTGTAAGCCGGCACATTATCATGGTACAAAACCCAACTGTTTTCATTTCACTATTCCTGTAGTTTTTGTCGGATAGGCTTAATAATATTCTTTATTAACTGTCAGATCCATTGGATGGAACTCTGCGTGCGTACACCTTTATAATCGATAAAAAGCATTGAGCAAGACTTTTACTTTTGACCTTGCTCTATCTCGTCTTTTTCGGTCTCGACACGGGTTCTTCCCTCCATTCTGACGACTGTTGCGATGTTTCCATATCATACTCATAAGCCCAACTCTCATCTCCCATAATACTGCTTTCAGAAATTTTGGGTTACTATAAACGCTATACTATTTTTCTTTTGTGACCTTAATTCAATGCTTTTTTTCAACATAAATCAACGTCACAAGCGATACGATTCAACAGTTTGTTTCTCACTTTCACCAAGTATTTTTCATCAGTTGATTGATGTCCAAATCGATGTTTGTCTTTAACACTGTATTTGTCATATAATAAGCGCCGCATGCTTAAATATCAAAATTCCTTTTACTTTCGGAGCAGAAAGTAGATCCAAAGTCATTTAAGTCCTGCATACCCTGGAGGGCCTAAATAACAATGAAGGATATTTTTAATGTTTTTTATAATATATCGTTGAAAAGATATTTCTTTTCAAGCTTTTTAAACTATAAGTTTAGAAGATTTTTTAAAGTAAAATTTCATCAATCACTTTTAAAAAAGATGTGCGAAATGCCCACACCTTATGCTTAGTTGCAAAACTATATGACCAAAACTATTGAAAAAATTTAAAATATAAATTATTTTGTTAAGATTACTGAAAACTGATAGCTTTTTTAAAATTCCGTGCAGTCGAAGTAATGGACCTTACTTAGAGGTTGTCTGTTTTTTCAATAGTTTTAACATCACAAACAGATATAAGGTCATCCAGTTCTTCTTCATTATCTGTATAAGTGATGCGATAGGTACTTAAGTTCTACCTTACATTTGACCACTTTTTCATTATTGAACGGTTAATTTCACTATTTTGGTGATTGGGTATTTCCTCATTTAGCATTTCTGCAGGCTCTCAGCCGGTTATACTTCGATGAAATGTCTTCTTAAGGAATAAAATCTCATTCCAAAGCTCTATGCAAGCCTCCCAATATGTTATGAAATGTCTTTTTACCTGTCTTTTTAGCATGTCCCATCCCCATAGTTTTATATACGTGTTCCAGAATTATAATGCATACCAAATTGTCTCCTACAAATTCATCACACGGAATAGGTAAGAGTAACGGATGTCAATCGATGGTAATCAGATTCACATAAGCTTTAAGTATTGACCATTGCAATAGTTCCGATATATCTACAAATGAAGAGCAGCTCCATTATACCTTCAGCAGAAATGCACTTCAAACCATCGTGAATTCTCGACTCACTGACTCACTTCCAATGTACTGGAAATCAGCGTTATATTTCTACTAGCTTCCATTCTGCTTAGCCCGAATGCATTCTTTCTTAAATAATTTTACTCATAATTACTTAAGAGTGGTTAAAACAGTAATTAAACAGAATGAATGCGCTATACTCGGTAACTGCAGTGGTTCTTCTGTCAAGAAGTGATAAGTCCAAATTTATTGATACATTTTAACTCTGAACTCTTTCTCTACCCGCAATTATATTTGGCATTTTGGTTATCACTGCAATGTCAGTTAATTGCTTTTCGTACTTGTTTAATAATTGTTAACATATTAATGTTTATACTTTTACTTTTATTACTCTGATCTGTCGGTATCGAGAATAAATGCTTTTATACCAAGATAATGCATCCGCCCTCTCTCTCTGGTTCCTTTAACCCCTTGTGGGGGCATAGTGCGCCTACTACATCGACTCTCCGCCTGGTTTGTTCTGCGCCAATGCCTTCAACTGTGGCCACGATTTATTGCTCTGGGTACCTTCCTTCTCTACGGATCTTCTCCATGTGTCGCGCGGTCGTCAAATTCAACGTCGTCCTTGGGTCCCAATGTTGAGCCTACTGCGATGTTGCTTGGAGCTTTTTTTAGTGTATAGTCTATCCATTGCCATTTTCGCATACGCATACCCGTATATATCCCGTCTTTGCCTGTAAGGCTGTGTTGGTCTTCGTTAGTAATGACCTCCGGCCAGTAGATGTTAAAGATGCGCCGGAGACCCCGATTGACAAAGGATTGTAGCTTATATAATATTTGACAGGTCACTAGAGCACTTGAGCAGACGCACAACAGACCAGATTTTACGTTCAATTCGAAGGTCCACAGTTTTGTTCGTCTGGAGATATTGTTATTGCGCCATCTCTCAGCACAAGTATAAGATGTAACTCGAGCCTCAACATCAGATTCTGTTTCGCCGTCTGCTTTAAATATGCTTCCGAGATAGCAAAAGCCTGCTCTACGGGCTTCTCTGTTAAGGGCTTCAGAAATTTAGGCTACATGACTCTGTTTGTTATATAGGAGAGGAGACGCACATCGTCGGCAGAGTCCAGGTGCGTAAGATAATTAAAATGTTTTTATCTAATCCCTCGCGGTGGGTGGTCGTCTAGGGCGCTACCACTGACATGTATTAAACTGGACTGACTTATAAGCTATCTCATATGGGTACAATTTTACTTTCAGTGGAGGAAAACAATTTTTAATCTCCAACGTTTACTGTGAATTTGCAGCCATTCAGAGTAGAATATAATAACCAAATATATACGAAGAGACAAATTTAATTTTAATCTTCTATATTGTTGTAAGGAAAATGTAAAAATCATTGGAGCTACTGGAATACAAATTATAAATAAAAGGTTGTTTTAGTCTGGATAATGCTTACCCAGAAAGAGACGTAAGATGATTGTGAATATTGTCATCTATTTCTAACGCCAGCATTTAATAGGCGACATGACGTTCGCAATTAAGAAAACCATGTTGAAAAAAAAGATGCTTACCCAGAAAGGGACAACTAGCGAAAAGTGATACCATTTTCTTGAAGAAATTTATATATCTCAGTGGGCGCTACAGTATTATATATCTCAGTGGGCGCTACACAATACGGCAGTAATGACGATCAGGAGATCAAAGGTGACACGATGCATCCTCTTCTTACTTTATTTAGCACTGGGAAGGGCTCCGACAATTTTTCCTTGTGTAGGACATGACATTGAGCTCCTGAGTAGGACTGCTTTATGATGACAATATATTCATTACTCTCTTAAGACTTGTGGCCCTTATTGTGAGTCGATTTGCGTTTGAATCATCTAGAAGAAACTCAATACTTTTTGTAATTTTAAATGAAAGGTTACCTTTTGACTAGCCTATAAAAACGCAAATCCAAGCTCGCAATAGGGTCTAGTATTTCTTTCGGAAACATTTTAGCAAAAAAACATTTAATGCAACAAAATATTAGCACTGAACTTTTCATAGCAGTCATGTCGTGAACCGTATACTATTTTTACCTGCACAAATAACTTTTCTTAACAATTTCAATATCTCGTTTAAACCGAGATTATAAATATTATTGTAATTTATCACAGTTAACCAATTCACCAGCAACGAATTCACAAATAGACGGAAATCGTAAAACTGGACTTGGAATGAATAGGCTAATAAAGCAGTCCACAATTCATCAAATATCTGCAAGCGCTGGACGCGATTCAAGGCAAGCAACATTTCGGAATCGTGAAAAGCAGCTTGTCCGAACGGTTAGGCTATGTGCATACTAAATAGTAGGTGCGTACAGCTTCCTTAATCCCTAAGGTACACCACAAATAACTATAAGAACTACAAAATTGCATAACAGCCATAAGTTTTCAGTGAAAATTTACAATTTGATATGTGGACGAAAGATAAATTAGCTCACCTGAGACCAACCAGGTGTGACATGTCTGGAGCCCAAAAAACACCACAGTTATTTTTGATATAATTCTTTTTAATACTGATGCTGATAATAGCGTGACCCAACGTGGTGATCCGTAAACGAGTTCAGCCAAGTAAATTCGAGGACAGGTAGAAATAATTGAGAGAAAAAGCATTGGCAGATATTTTTCAACGCGCGATCGTGCAGAAAAAAGGCTTACATCAACCTGGGGCAATTTCTGGTGCACCAACGACACTGTCATTGGACTGTCCTTCTCTAATTTACTTGTTTTCTACCAAAAAATGAACAAAGCAAACTTTTCGCAGCCACAACATTTCGTAATTTAAAATGAGCTCTAAAAATCGAGTTCAAGTTACGACTGCAAGACGGTTTTGAATTGGTCCCTTTGTTTGCAGTCGAAAATCACGAATGCAAAATAATTCCCCGTTTATGGGGATATCTGTACCATTTAAGACTGAATTTCCTACACTAACAATAAGCACACCGTTCAGCAAACGTCTATTGATCGCTCTAAGCCATGTTGCGTAATCGCGTAGAAATCTCAAGAAATACGTTAAGTATGCGCGACTGGCGACTTTCAGTAGCGCGATGGTACAAGCTTTCAGACAGAGATGCATTGATAAGTCGCTTAAAGGTACGAGTGTGACTTTTTTTTCCACTTTTCAAGGTAAACTACGGTCATCAGAAAATTTCACTGGACATTAAGCTTTCTGTTTCGAGGACCTTGAAATTAAGATTTAATTCTACAGTGAACAGAGCATTGCGTCCTAATATTAGTGTCAAGTAAAAAAATGCTCTTTCTAAAAGCTACAAAAATGATAATTAACGAGGTGCTGCATTGGATGGTATTCTTTAACGCATAAAGCTAATTATGATCTCCAGCTGGGAAATTGCCGCCAAACCAAATATGTGCCTTTGTAATTATTTACTAACGATAATTATTGGGGTGTTTCACTTTTGTACGAGTGTAAAAAGAGGTTAAAATCGTTTTGTACTAAATGCAATTATATCATTCAAAACCCTCTGAAAAGATTTCAGCTCCAAAATCTTAATTATTTGACAGTACAATGACATTTTTATCTCATTAAAGTATTGTTCTGCCAGTATGAAAGGTAATAATGTGGTCAATCAGTGTCATGGTAGTTAATGAAGCCGTTTTCCACCCATTTAGATATTTCGGGAGATTTACATATACTGAAAATTACAAACTTATTCTAAAATACCAATACAAAGTTAAAATTTTCTATTTCCCCTAACCCATGGTGTGGTATGGGGCAGGAAAAGAACTTCACCCAATATTAAGCCAAAGATCAGAAGGGTATACAACGTTAAGCGCTATCTATTGTCAGCAAAAAACACCCAAATGTTACTACCGTCGAGACCCCAACTGTAACACTCATGCGATAATCTAGCCCTGATGTGCCCCAAAGCAGCCATATTGGACCGTTGCTTTCCATTATTTATACAAAAACGAGAATGATTTGCGAAGGTCCACAATTTTACTATTGTTTCTAGCACATTTCCATAAAATGAACTGATTATTACTGGAGAACTAACAAAAATAAGCATATTTTATAAATTAAAAAGAATCGACATATCTCTACATATTCACTCAATTAAAAAAAAAACAATCTTTCCGACAAATTTTCGCTATTTTAGAATGAGTATACAGCCTAATCATATTACTAAATTTTCTAACAGAAATGGTTTTTTATGTGAGATTAGTAGAGAATAAGTGTAAAAGCAACAAGTTAACCTTGCAGAGCACTATCGTTAGCCCCTATATTAGAGAACTGTTTTTCGCGAGTATTTTGGAAACCGTTGATACTACAACAAATTCAATGCACACCTTTTTTGTTTAGCACAAAATTTCTCATCCTTTTTATTCAAAACTTTTTTTTAATTAGCAATTTTTAAATTACGTTTTGTTGTTTTTGTAGCATTAATAAATTAAAATGTTGTCAATCGATCACATTACCTAGAAATGAGCACTATTAATTGTACAAAAAAAAAATTTAATTTAAATTTCGAGGCAACTTTACGCTGAGAATCATTTCTTTTATATCAACAGTGCCCGAGATTTATGTTAAAAAAACGTTGAGACCATGGATGCAGGTTCAATTTTCGGCCTGCCTACGAGCTTTTACATAAAAAAATCCACTCCATACCTGGGCTATTGTCTAGCTCGCGGAAATGCAAAAACAAAACATTCGATTTTCCTCATTCCGTTTACTCTAATTCCCTTCCTACCATAGGCATGCTAAACGCATCACAGGATTATCCCCTGGACTTTGGCCACACAATAAAAAAATTTTGTTTAAATTTTAATTAAAAAAAAAAGGTCTCAATAAAGAGGGTAGGAAATTTTGTGGTGAACGAAAAAAATCGGTAATAATGTTGTCGTAGCATCAACGGTTTCCGAAACAGCAACTAAAAATAGTTCTTCAATATCGCGGCTCTGACAATTTGTTTTTACACCTTCTAACATAAAAAAAAATTTAAATCTTTGTCAATTTGATTGGGCTAATAACTATAGACGAGTTCCAAGTAGCATGTATAGTGATTTTAACGATTACTTAGTTAGTCTGTGAAGAATGATAAGAAGCAATATTGTTACAAATCCTCTACGCAAGAAAATAAGCCCAACAGCATTACACTTTACTATTTTGATTATTACGTAGACGTCAGTTTTATTACCACAATAACGGAAAACCAATGGAGCTTTTAAGACTTTCCTAAAATACCAGCTACATTTTGTTTTAAGTCAATTAGTTAAGCTCAGAGAATACACTACAGCATGCAGTGATCCAACGACACACTATCTGGGAATTCCAGTGCGATAATTTCTACCCTAGACTTATTTCTCTCTTTTTTTTATTTTACAATGTGGCCACAGCCTTGGGGGCAACCCTTTGATGCGTTATCATGGCTTTGCCCGGAACGGAATTATGGTAAGGGGAAGTGAGGACACTTGAACGTCTTGTTTTGCATTGCTGCGAGCTAGACAACAGCCCAGAGACGAAGTTGATTGTTTTTAATTCAATTTTAAAAACCTACGGGGAGATCTGGCCTCGATCCCGTGACCCATGGCATGGTGATAGTGCCGCTCAGCCAATTGGTTCAAATCCGTCTGCAAGTTCTCTCTGTAGTTCCCGCGACTCCTTTTGCCCCTCCGCTAGAACTACTTAACGACTTAAGGGTTGAATATCATAGTCTCCTGTATAAATGCAATGCAATGCACCCCCCCTCCCCCAAATCGATAAAGACGATGATGACAAAATTTTTACCATAAGCCTCATTAACCACTCCTGAATACAAAAAAAACCAGCCATTTGTCTACCATTTCAGGTCTGGGCGAGTATGGAGCCGTCGAATCGGAATTTTTTCCCCCAAATCAACACTTCCGACTCCACAGGCTGAAATTGCTCCCTCTCTCGAAAAAGAAAAGAAATGGGTATACCCCCTCCATAGGGACTATGATCTTCAATCCTGACATTGGAATAACTCTAGCCTAGGGGTAGTGTTTTTTAATTCCAAAAAATATACTCATCTTTGAATTTTCCGAAGATTATTTTGAGATCGATTTTGATGCGTTCCTCCGCTCGCTTTCAAGTGCACAAGAACAAGCGGATTTCGACACTTTTTCTGCGATTACTCTTTTTTAAGTATATAAGAATATTGTAGAAATAAAGCGTCAAAACATATTATAGATCCTAATTTGTGCACAATACAAAAGCGAATGAAACATATCTCAGAAAATTCTTCAGGTTGTTATTTCAAAATAATGCCCCTTTCATTGACTGGACTATAAACGTACATGTTCAGCATAGACTTCTGCATAAAAAAAATTTAAACGGAGAACTAGCAATACCGCTGGTATCTTAAAATGATTATTATGTGCTGTGCATGATCAACATTCGATCTCGCCAATTGCCTTTTTTTCTCCGATTCCTACTTAGATTTACTTTTTTTTTACTGTAGTAGTCTTTCAAATGTGAATTCATGGAAATAAAGTAAGTTAAAACAAGTAATTCAAAGCATAAGAGACCACGTTTTCCTAACGCCTAACCACAGTCAGGTACACATTATTACCTCAGGCTCAAATACTTTGTAAACAAAAGAAGAAATGATTTATTTATTGTTAAAAGTAAGATTTAATCGAACATATCAAGTCACAAGTAATACATTCGTAACAACAGGTTGCTATTAGTTGAGCGATTCAATGATATTGACAATCACGTGTATTTCCTCGCATTATTCCAAATGAATTAATTTCAAGCAAGAACAAGTTTCGCCCACTAAACTGCAAGTCGAATGAACTGAATAAAATGATAGTAAAATTGTGAAATGGAAACTCTTTTTATATATATATATATCTAGCTAGAATCTTTTCCTTTTTAAAAAGTTCAAATTGCACATGATGATAGTAACGTTAACGGCGGTGATCGATTTTTGTATTCTACTGAATAGAGATTATGCTAAGAGTTCATTGGGGATCGGTGGTTCGGAATCAACCCTAAATTAAAGCACCACTTGTCGAATCGGTTCTTCTCCGTTTCTTGCCACACAGTGGTTTACGGAAACTAGAGATTTTTTAAACCAGAAACACTATACTACTATTAATGATATCCATTATATGAAATACTTTCAAAAATCATTTTAATGTTAACTTGTTTCCTAAATTTAAATTTTTAAAGATCGTCTAGTAACTGTATTTTACATTTTAATGACTCCTATGATTTGACTAAATTTAAATCTGATATCTGCCAAACTATTCGGAATATTTGAATAATTATCCAAAAAACTGATAGATTCCGCAGACAATTTGACAATTTACCTAATCCGCTAAATCAACATCAGTCAATTTTGCAATATACGACAGGTAAGACATGCCGGCACATCAATTCTTCCCATATTTGTTAACAAAATGATGCGTATCTACGGCAAAAAAATACTCTAAAGACGATGCCTAAATACTTAAAATTTTGTAACAATCTCTACATAAAAAGAAAACCGCCTAATTTAAGCAAATTACTTCTGCCTACTCATAATCACCTAAAATAGTCTCCAATAATTAATTGTCATAGAGAACGAGATGCACATTCAAAAAATCATAAAGGAACACATTATTAATGGATGGTAAATTGACAAATTTTGATTTGCCTATGAAAAAGTGACAGCTGTTTTGTGAGGTGCTTAGATTTTATCTCAGCATTAGGTATAACAGTTAGCATTGCCACTGGAAAAAAGGTTTTATTCACGCATTTCATTTTGTAAACGTACCTGTCGTATCTCGACGGGTGCTTATTGGTTCACCTTTGTAAAACAACTATTCGTTGTTCACCTTAGATTTTATCAACTTTTAGCATGTTGCAAAACGATGTTTAATAATAAATTACATAATTTATTGACCATTGACATTTTTACTTCGAAATTATGTGAACAGTTTCGAATTTAATAATAACCGAAGAAAATTAAAAAAAAATAAATGATTTGAAAAATTTATTTAATAATTATCGGATATATGTAGGTGGAAGTTGGTATAAGTTTTTGCACACGTGGTGTTTTAAACTATTAATTTTATTTGTTTCAAAACATATTTACATAACAAGCTCTATTATATTTTATTAGTAGATTGCATTTTATTATCTATTTTACGACGGTATAGATAGTGCAATTCAATGAATAAATGTAAATAGGCTTTAAAGGTGTGTTGCTGATTTCTGTTGCTGTGTATTAACATAACAAAAAAATTATATGCTCAAACTCATTCGGAAATTCAAAAAATATATTCAAAATTCAGTGATCAAACTACGAGCTATTGAAATAGTTATAAGAAGGTTTTCACAACTTCACTAATTTGATAATTTGCTATCAGCTTCCAGAAGTTTACACTTTAACTTCGCTAGGAGGTTAAATTGATAATTAAGAACTAAAATTTGGAAAAAATTGCGCTACGTTTGGCCAGGTGAATTTTTTTAACATCTGTGGAAGAATTGAAGGTAAAGGGTGTTTTAACAAGAAGTTTGCTTTTTCCATGTGTTGAAATTGCAGCTAATGTTTTTTGACATTTGAGTTATGAAAACCCTTACATTTCTCAAAAATACAACGACAAAAATTTTCAAAATTTACTGGAAAAATTGCGAAAATTGCGCGTACTCCTTAAATGACAAAATGATAGCTGCAACTTTTACACGTGAGAAATAGCGCGCAAATAAAACTGCTGGTATAAACAACCTATAGGTAGGTGGAAACCCAGCTTTTATTTGTATCATATAATCAGGGGTGTGCTGGTGAAGACCCAATATTTTGTTTACCGAAAAATTTTTTAAATTGTTCAACTAGGTCTTGCATTATGTAACTTCAGATTGCCGAAGCATAACACATGGTTGATCTGGAGAGCACTTCAAACATTGCAAATTTTTCTGATCTAACTTCCGATTTTTCTTGTCATTTGCTTCTAATTTTTTTAATAATAATAAATAAAGAAAATACTATTTCGAAATACTTGTACTACTTGTACTTACTACTTCTATATTTTCCCCATTGTTTGAATAATACTTCCCTTCTTGTCGCCTGCACCACCTTTACTACTTCGAGATTACGAATCATTTCTTTTCGTTTATCAGTAGTGTCAGTCAATATTAAAATACCTTCTTGGAAGCGTTCGTACAGGCCGTTTATAATAAAAGGAAACAAAATAGTACTCATCATATAGCCTTGTTTGATACCCTGGTTAATTTCATCAGAAGGAGTTGGGTCGAGGGATGAGTGACACGATCACCACGCCATGTTCGAGCCTCGGTCTCCCCGTCAGTTTTAAAATAAAAATTCAAAGCCATGGTAACGCACTTGCTCCTGGACTTTGGCTACATAATAAAAAAAGACGTTTACTCCACTTCCACGGTGATATTAAATAAAGTATAGGCATTTCATGAGACCGATGAGTTTGAAAGATAGTCACAAGTTCCAGAGCTAATGAAAAACAGTTTTCGCGGAATAGAACCGAAACTATCTTAAAGTTTTAAGTTTTTCTTTTCTTCTGTCTAGCAAAGGTGTGCTATACCATGTAGGTTACACATATTATAAGTTATGTGGAAGCTCTCCGGATCACTACCTGTATCACATATACCTTTTTAATAAGAAAGTCGCTTTTTTCTAATTCAGGTTCACTAAAATATCGTATCATCTCCAACAATTTTATCCAACTCATCATTTTGAATCAAAGTACCCCAAACAAAAGAATTTATAATCCACTGAGGAATTCCAATTGAAATAAAAGAGAGCCGTAGCGTATTAAGTCCATTTGTGTAAGCATGTTTAAATCTCTAATTTTCTGCGGGTAATGAGGATAAAAGTGATTCCAGATCGATTTGGAGTCTCATAGCTCATTTTTAATAGGTCGCTGAATTTCTTCATACATATTTTTTCACCACCGCTCCAAAATTTGGAGAAAAAAAAACTGAGTTTGTTCGCAGTTTTGCAGTGTTGGTGAAAAGAAATATGCAAAAAAAGTCTTTGTCCCATTTTGAAATAAAGCTAACGTGGACTAAAGACGGACAACCGAGCTATGGAGTTCCAATCGTGGTACGAATTATGGACAAACGTGGGCTAACGATCGACAAACGAATGTGCAAAACAAAATTCAAAAAAGGAGGTGCCAACTTCACACAACTCAAGTAGCCGACATTTTAAGAAAAGTTTGCAAGTTACAGGATGATTCATGAATTCCAAATTTTAATGGAGTGTTTGCAAAATTTTCTCATTTTCTTGATTAGACAAAATTTGACTGATGTAAAATAATAACCTAAAATGTATATGACCATATTTTTTAATTGCGTAATATATCATATTTATGTACATCCATTTGTTAATAGTTTTCTCTGTATAGCTCCTTTATTTATTTTTAAGTAAAAAGTCTGCATAAATTAAGCACTTGCGGAAAAAAAGAATGGTGCTAATAAATGGTTACTGATGATACCAGGCCAAACATTGAGACTGAATTTATGCTAGAATGATGTCACTCTTGTCCTATGTGAGTTAGTATCCGACCAGGTATGCAGGGTGTGGAAGTTTCTGATACCATCCGTATTAAATTGCCCACAATCCGCCAAAAAAATTCGATACAAAAAGTCCTGTTTTCGATGTCACATTCCAGAAGCCAGGTGCAAAATTCCAATGTTTTCTCAATCTCTCCGAACCACCTTCGAATGATAGATAAAAATAAAACAATGATGTACATACCATGCAAATTTAGAATTTATGAATCACCCTGTAACTACCAAATGGTTAAGGTTGAACCCTTTCTTTGCCATATATTTTTTTGGTTTTTTAGGTGAGGTATATCACCCCACTTACTTTGGAACACCTTATGTCAAGCACCCTGTGTATCTAATTAAAACTAGTGGCAGAGCGGTCGTATAGATACGTAAGATTCGTTGCCAAGAAGAAAATGTTGTCAACTTGAACTCTGTTAATAATGGAAGGAGATAGACACAAAATAATATTCTCTGGCACTTTTATGAATAATCTCCCTTTGAAAGGGTATTCTTCTGTTTGAACACAGTATTTAATCCTTTCAGTGCAACGTTCCAGTAAATGATCACTTTTCTTCGAGCGTAAATTGGAGCTGGGTTTTTTAATACTCTTGGTATATTGAATGATGCTTAAGTACATGGAAACTTGCTCATGTTCAGTCGATGCCTAAAAAAAGAGAAGCATGCGACCCTTTTAACTACAGACCAATTGCACTAACGAATTCAAAAAAATATCAAATAAAATATCCATCTTATCAACGATTGCCAGTATGATTTCTGCGCTACCCGCTCAACCGGAGACTTACGGCTCTAACGGTACGTTGGGATCATTATCCCCTTAATTTTGGTGAGTCTGAAATTGTAGCTATTGATATTTCAAAAGCTTTTGATAAAGATTGCTGCCCTTCTAGCCAAACTTCAAACATTTGGTCTGCACTCTACCCTCGTTAAATGGATAGAGAGTTTCCTGTCAGACCGTTCAATTCGTGTAGTAATTGACGAAGTCACATCTGATCCCTACGAAATAAATAAAGGTGTAACTCAGGGTTCAGTTCTTTCACCAAACTTATATTTTCTTTTATCTCTTACATGGAATCCTCATAGTTTCGCCGAAGCCAACACCTTTGATTTCACGTACTCTCTTGATACTGTAAAGAATTCTCGTCGAAACTGTACAGAAATCAACCGAGAACACATGATTGGATCATTAAAGCCTAGTTGACATTATGCTTACTGACAAGCGCTGATACATCAGCGTCTGGTGCACTAGCGTGCTGATGTTGTTTACATTATACGTTTGCACAACCACCAGTCATTACTGACAAAATGACTGATAGTGCTGATTGTGCGGTTGCATCCATTTTATCTGCTTAAGTAT
Source organism: Leptarthrus brevirostris (assembly GCA_964036015.1). Taxonomy (NCBI): domain Eukaryota; kingdom Metazoa; phylum Arthropoda; class Insecta; order Diptera; family Asilidae; genus Leptarthrus; species Leptarthrus brevirostris. The sequence continues at coordinate 125,686,772 of OZ038372.1, forward strand.
TACGTGCTGATAGCCTGAAAGTTAAACTCGTTTGACTTTCTCGATGCTGGTAAAATCAGCACATATGAGGTGCTGATACTGTCAGCATTGATGTTGACACTTTGCTTATGGTGCGCTGATTCTAGCTGCTGATGCATCAGCGCTGGTTAATCAGCATAATGTCAACTAGGCTTCAACAACGACATTTCTGTTATCCTTGCTTGGGGCAGAGCAAATCATGAAATGTTTAATACATCCAAAACTCATTGTTGTTGAATGTTCCTTAAAAAATACCCAATCCATCCTCAATCTATTCCAGTCGATGAAGTGAATATGCCCAACTTGCCCTCTCTATACATCATGGGTATATCCAGCAATTTTAGGTGCATTGATCATATATTTGCAATCGCTAAAAATGCGATGAAATGCTTGGGTTTTCTACACCGATGTAAGACATATTTCACGCCATCTGACTTGGCGCTGCCCCACAAGTCCCCCGCATTGAAAACGTTAGACAAAGTCCAGCGTATGGCTATTAAGCTTATCTGTGAGCATTGAATCGCTGGAGCATCGACGAAATGTCGATTGCCTATCGCTCTACCCCCCCCCCCTCTTCCACTACCAGATGCCGCAAAGAAGTCAACCACTTAGATTATTGTAATGAGAGAACTTTTCTATTAAGAATGTCCACATAGCTCCACACAAATAAACTTTTCCACTTCTATATTGCCGCGGACAGCATAATGAATAAAAGCTTTCTTTTAATACACGCTTAATCTTTCTTCCAGTCCTCAACAGTCGAGTGTCCCCTAAAATGAATATTAAATTATCGGCCGAAGTAGAGTTGTTTTTGTTTAAATAATAGAAAAAGGGATGGGGAAAAACTGTTGTATTCCTAAGAGCATAAGCTTAAAGAAAATCAAGAAAAAATTTTTGAATTTGAGTAAAAAACCATCCAATGGAAATGAAAATGTCGAAAGAGCAATCGGAACATTGCTAAAGTTAAAATTTCAAGTCGCCCACACATCTTTGTTGGCGGCCCTTTATAATAGTTGACACCTCTATCGATCGTGCAAAATTCAATGGCTCCTCTCTCACCCATTTATCACCTTCATACATGACCTTCCACTTGTCTTGTCGTTTCCGAGTAGCGAGTAGCTTTAGTCGATTAATATACTATAGTTGACTTCAAATGTGAATGATGTGGAATGGGCAAAAAATATAAATTACTTCAAGTTGACATATATATACGATATACCCAGACATTATTAAGAAATTCTCTTAATTTCATAAACTGGTTAATCCATAATTTCTAAGGAACGTCAAATATACGCTAACCTATAAAGATTTGTAAAAAAATCTAACCCGAACCCATCGTACTTTGTCCGCCCATCTGCTCCATGAAGCGATACAGCTTACACGCTCAATCAAAAACCAGTTCAACTAATTTGTCAAAACGTGATCACCAAAAATGGGCTTTGATGATTTCCGAAAACCTTCTGTACTTCCTTTTAAAATCTACTTCCTCCATTGAATGTAACCGAAAATAAATTTAAAAAAATTTACATAAGGGTTGGGCTAGGTACGTCAATCAATCATCACCTCAACTATCGTGACTCAATAATACTTGACATTTTAAAGTGTGCAAAAAATGCACCACGATACGAAATTAATCATCAAATATTGATAGGAAGAGGATTCAACAAAATATAAAAGGCAAAATTTACGTAATAATGCTTGCTTTCTTGCACATATTGCTTTTCATGTTCTCTTTGGGATTCAACCTATAATTTGAAATTTTCTATGGTTTTTTTATTACGTTATTCACTCACAGAGGTAACTGTCATTTTTTTTAATTTATATAACCATAAACCCGGAAATTTTCCGTGGGTGCTTACCTAAATGACATTTTTTGAATTTCATCAATGCATTTGGCAACTCAATTTTAGACACGAATGATATTCAGCATAAGTCAATTAAATTTATTCCACTTACCTATGGACAGGTGCAGTATTCGTCAAGCGAAAAAAATTTTTCAAATTCTTCATTTTTACACTTGTTGGTTCTATTACATCGGTATTAACTAATTAGAAGAAATTACCTGTTACCATGTTACCATGTTGCATGGCGCATTGGAAACCTGTTCTATGCGCTTGGTAGCTGATGGTTTTATGGCTTTCATCGGTTCATAAAAAACATAAACCAAAGGTTGTTTCTCGTCTGTTTCTTTTTCTAACTCGACTCCGATATAGTGAAAGTTCTCTTTTCGCATTCAAATGCTCGCTGCAACTAACTGGAAATGAGTGGGAACCAAATACCAAATCGATTTCTTTGATTTATTTCAACCAGCAGCCAACAGATCTTTAAGGTGTTATTATGTAATAGCAGAAAATCTGCGGTATCAAGTTAATTGGTGAACTAACCTATAAGACTTCTCACATATTTTTTAAAATTTATAGGTTTCAGCCTTATAAGGAGATCTTGTTTTTTTTTCTTTTGATTATTGTGTAATCGCAGTTATGCCACTTAAACAAAGGTGCACTTAAAATGTCAGACTTTTATTAAAATCGTAAACAATGCGTGGTCAACAGCAGATTTTGCATAATAGCTGAGTTCGAGAATTGTAACAAAACTTTTAAATATTATAATCTTTTTGTTTGCTGGAGGAATTTTACGACAGTTCGTTAATTATAACCTTTGCAATATTACCTACATATTTTTAATAAAATCCAGAGTTTATAAAAGCCTATGTAATATAGCAATCCCACATTTTTAAATTTGCGAGATCCAGCATTTTCAAGGATATCTAAAAATTTTATTGTTTTTCTTGCAAAATTAACAAATATATTTGTTTTTAACATGGCTAAGTTTTGTTTTAAACCATGTCAAATGAAAAGCCGGCTCTCCGACTAAAATTCTACCAAATATTATCGAGAAATGGTTATCGATGTTGATGAAACATTTCTCATGTCATTCTTCAGGGATTCTATTGGATTCTATTATCGTATATAATAAAATAGTATAAAATAAACTATACTAAGATGGAAATGCTTTATAAACATTTTTAACTTTAATTTGATATTGATACATAAACTCTTTTAAATTTTACTTCCTCGAGTAAAATTTAATTAGCAGAAAACCCTCGTAGCAGTTATTTCTAACCAACATTTCTCATTCATTACTAATAAATATTAACTAATTAATATTTAAAGTATACAGCGCAGGTAGCAATCGAGGTGCGATATAACAATTTCTCAAAACGTAACACATCTAAACATTCAAATCTTCGCGTTGGACTTGTAGCAAATTAATCGGGATGCCGACGGACGGAGTGCTTTTATGGTGAAGATCGGCAAACTTACGCTTCGCGACTAATACTTGTGTTATTATCATCATCATTACTGGCTTAAGTTCTTAGCCACCTCTACAACAAGACTCCTCCAGAGGGCACGATTTTGGATACGCTCCCGCGAATTCGCAACATGCAACATCCGAACATCCCCCTCCACGTCGTCTAGCCACCTCAAAGGCGGCCTTCCGTGTTTCCTGGTACCCGCCGGATCAACTTTGGGATCCTTCGGTCTACATTTGAAAAACGTGCTCAAACCATCTAAGCCTTCCAGTTTTTATGAAATTTATTATATTGGGAGCCCCGAAGATCTCATATAGGTCGAGATTTATTCAATACAAAACAAAAAAATCAAGGATTTTAAAATATTAATAATACTACGAGTTCCCTGTATTTTGCAGTCCCACCCTTAGCTTTCCCGACATCGGCCACTCGTTTGGGTTGGATTCATACAGTTTTTAAAATAATCAGCTGTTATTTCATGAAACTAACCGGTTTTAATCACTTCTTTCATTTTTGATTCTTTTCTCTAATTTTTTGCTCACATAGTGCCAACAATTTTTATGGGATTTAAGGTGGGGCTATTCACAGGCCACGACAGTGAAGAAATTTCCATAAAATTTTTATGCTTACTAACCTGAAGTTAAAAGGGATACAATAATTCAAAAATTAAAAACAACAGGGCAACGAAACATACCAATTTGGCCCGATGCGATGGCGTAGAGTCGTCCTGAAAAACTTAGTCCGAAACATACTCAGTCAATCGCTCTAAAGTGGGAATAATACCTTCGTTTATATTTTCAATGTATCTATTAAAATCATTTTTCCAACACCGAATTTTGTTATGCCCTCCCCCTCCCCAAAGCTAACGTAAAGCCGCAAATAAATAGTGTAACGTAAATAGGTCTCTACGGGCTCGACGGTTTAATTAAGACACTAATTTACAGTCACAAATTCTCACAATTTTTATTCACTTTACTTCATTAATTCGTTGCACTTAATTCATTCGTTACACTTTAATAATTAACACTTATCACTTCACTGGTTAAAATACAACTAACTATTCGCAGTATCACATATTAACACTTCGCAGTCTAAATCACGACTAAACTAACAAGGCTACTACTCAGCCCTATTTGTACGTAGTAGGAACAAATAGGGCTGAGTAGTAGCCTTAGCTTAATTCTAGAAACTTCTGCCAATTAGTTCTAGATATTTCCGTTACACATTTTCACCTCACATATTCACCATAACTTCGAGTCGTCCTTGACTGTCCCCGTTTGACATTTCCTTGCCTAGATTTCTGCCACCTAGGGCATTCGCATTACACGGTTCACTATTTCCCTTTTCTCGGCCTATCTCGTGCACGTTGCACTACCCCCCCCCCCCCCCCCCCCCCCTTAGAACTGTTCGTCCTTTCATCATTGGCCTTTAAACCTTCTGGCAACTGCTCCTCAGATTTCGGATTTCTCTTCTTTGAACAAACAATTAAGGTCAAGGCTAATAGGTAGCTGAGGATCCCTGTGTACCATGAAAGCCACTCTTGTTGAGAATGTAGACTTTGATTGCATTCTTCCGCCTCCTTCAATTTCTGTCGTTGTTGAATAATCTCAACTTCTCCAACATGAACCGTTGGCATGTTAGTTTCCTCGCTAACGTCTTATTCTTTAACTACTACCTCCTTAGTCGTTTCAGGATCATCTGTTAGTGAAGTTTTCAGTGCGTCCTCTAAATATTGTAATTCTTGATCAACAGTTTGTAGTTTCCGCTTTCCTCTGCTCGATGTCGCCAAGACAGTCAGTCTTCGTACAGCTTCAATCTTCTTCTCTGGGATAAATTATCATGTTTTAAATGTCCAAATTGGTCTTGTACTCGGTATTTCCGGCAAGTTCTTGACTCATTTTCAGTTTGTAATATTTCTTTCTTCATTCGCTGCTCTTCGTTAGTCCTTCGCCATCGATGTCCGCTTAAAACACTTCCATTGTTATGGGCACCTTCTATTGTACTGTACTTCTCTGACAAGTGATCAAGGGTCTTCCTTCTGCAATTGCTTTGCAGGTGACCTTCCTTACCGCAGGACCGGCATCTGTACTTGTGACGGGGCACTTTAGCTTCGTTGTTCCGATCGGTACCTCTCTTCAATCCAAATTCTTCTTGCTCCCTTCTGTTGCACTTTGCACAACCATTCTTCCTCGTGTCATATCCCGGAAGGTGCTGCAACTGCTCTCCAGGCTTCTGTGTCCGACTCCGTAGCTGAAGACGGTAAATCTTTTACATGTGCTGGTTCCTATACCGTAATTCTAAAGCTTGTATTAGAGATGTATAGCTATACCTTTGTTCCGCCGGGATAGTCTGTAGTCGTCACTCCAAAAGTTCATTGCTGCTGCCGTTTCGAACTGGAGTCTATATGTTTGCCAGGGCGTTTGGCCGTCAAATGTTGCAGGAAGTCTTTTGTTCACAGTCACATCTGTAGATAAAGTCGATAAATGCCGTTTCTGGACACTCTCTAGTTCAGTCCTAATTTCCTCGAAATTTTTCTTCATTGACTGTTCCATTTCGCATTTAACTTGTTTAATATTCGTTTGTCCAGAAATTTCTACTTCTTCCAGTTTTTTCTCTATGTTTTCAAACTTCGTATCAACAGCTGATTCTCAAGCCTCACGAAAATTGCTATTTCATCTTTCACTTCGTCAACCGAGGCTTTAAATTCCGCTACCGATGACATCTGTTCTTACATTGCTGATTTTAACTCATTTACGGAACCTTCCATCGCTTTTTTCTGTTCTTGCAACGCTGACGTTAATTCGACTTTTATTGATGATTTTTGTTCACCCATTGATGCTTTTAGTTCTTCCTTATGTTATAAGATTTCATCTCATACATCAGAGCATTGAGAATATCTGTCATGCTAGGAGTATTTGCTTCTTCTTCTTCCAGCTCGCCTTCGAAAAGAAAAGCCTCTGGGTCCTTTCCTTCCTTTTCCATGGCTTCTTGTAGTAACGCTACCAGGGCACATTTATTTCCAATTGTTGGTAGGGAACGTTTATTTATAATTGTATGAAAATAGTCATTACATATTTTCTCGCTTTATGTTGTGTTTAGTTGTGAGCTTTTATTCTTTGAAAAATAATTTATTAAAAAAAGAGAATTACTACTTGCAGTAAGAAGTACAGCAACAATTTAAACTAAAATAAATTTATAATTGAGAATTGATAACAACTCATATTGAGCAATAATTATGTATACTGCTTTGCTTTGAGTAATATTCTTACTATCTGCGAGGTTTATACCGGTCTGGCATTTGTTTAACAATGGAACTTTCGCCTGGCAAATTAATTATAATTCATATGATAGTCAAAGAATAACATACTTAAATTTCAGCTTTGATTAAAAAAAAGTATTATATTGTTTACTTGTGCAGACGATAGTCGCGCAGATAATCGCAGCGTATTTGGCTAGCTAGACCCCACGCTAACTATTTATGGCTCAAAAAGGGAGGAGATATATCAAAATAAGCCTTATTGCTGAAGTTACTTGTTTTTAGCCGTTGCTAGCTCTTAAACTATATGTACAGGCTGACTAAAAATATTTAATTTTTATTTGTTATTAGAGCCTGATTCACATATTCAGAGTAGTTAAATAAATAAAAATAATTTTTTAAATAAAATAAATAAAAATAATTTTGCAGCAACTGCTACACATAACATAAACCCTCCCAATTGCTGAGGATTTCCAGTGATATAATAAAATATCAGTTTTTGAAAATAAAACCACTCTCCTTACAAAATTCCATAGTATTCGACTCTTCCTTCCCCATTTTAGAAGGACATTGAATTATTGTCCCCTCATTTACCTTATAGACAAAAATCTTAACTTCTTATGACTTTTTAAAACTATTTTTCAATATTATCCATTACAAAATATATAAAAACGCCTCCACACCTATTTTAATCTGATAAATTATTGCTTCGTTATTCACTATTGGGTGTGGAACGAGGACGTTCAAGTACAGAAGTTTACGATAAGTGTTGAGTACGTAACCCCTTTTTATTTGAGGCTATTAAGAATAAATTTAGCAATAACTTGTACTTTCCTACTTAATATCTACAACTAAGAAATAGCATTAAAATTTAGCTGACTGTCTGACTGACCACTATGTTGTTTTCGACAGTTATTATGCAAACTGAATAAGTTCTACGCAATTATCATATATTCGAGGTTTATGTCTGCAAAGCCACCTAAAAGCGTACATAAAGCACGGCCTTCCATAATGGAATAGACAGCATTATTGAATCTTACTTAATAGGCAAAGTTTCGTCTTCTGTTTAGCGGTAATAACTAAAAAACCTTCAGTTATGTACTTAATCATGACAAGCGTTATTCTATGATGTACAATTATTTTAGAATATACATTACGGTGGAGTGAAACTGAATTAGAGAAGTCTGTTTTAATTAGTTTACCTTTATGTGGAAAAGTTACCATAAATAGGAGTTAAAAAATAATTTATATTGTTTTGAAGTACCGAGACCCAATTTAAGAAACGAAAAGTCTTTCTAGCATATATAAATTACTTTTTAAAAATAAGGTTACTGTCTGCTTATTTATTTATGAACACAATCCATTAGTGCGTCAGGTGATTGAATATCTAGTTTTACACCTCCCGCCCCCAATTTAGCTGTTATTCCTTTAAAAAATTAGTTAAGTTTTATAAAATAATTAGAAAACTAATATGTTCAAATAAACCCCTTTCGTACTTTCATTCCACATACTGCAGATAAAAGTTCTGTGACTAGTTTGATACATCTTTCTACTGCTATACTGCTACTGAAAAACCACATATATGATTGATTAGGTCAACAAAATCAAAAGATTTACTTTTCTTATTAAAAGGTCTAGTAAATTTCAGTGTTGTGGATTCACTACGCATAAACCTGGAATCTAAATGGATGGGAATTTTGAAAAACATAAAATTGGGTGTAGACTCACTCACCCCTTCACCTGAAACATACATATGATTGCACCACATCAAAGTAAATGCAACTGTGCAAGAAAAGTCTAGATGAAGCTGTCACAGGGTGACCCTATCCTGGTTGACTGGACATAGGGATGTCCCAGGCAATGAGAGAGCCGATAAATTGGCGAAGGAGGGTACTGAAATGAATAGATCTGGAAAGATCGCATACGTTTTTTTTTATACGATGTGACGAATCGGATTATTTTAATTTCTTAATAAAAACCCACGGGGAGATCTGGTCTCGAATCCCGGGCCCATGGCATTGTGGTCGTGCAGCTTACCGAATTGATCCAACTCCGTCTCCGTGTGAAAATCCAGATCAGTAGCCTTAAAGCAGATATTGCCAGTAACGCCTACAGTAAGGCTAATCGTCGTTGAAGTCACCGGAACACATGTTGTATTAGCAGGCAACTGTGGCCTGAGAACAGTAGGGTAAGGAAACTAGGATATTCCTTAGTGGTAGTAGAGCCGACTCCAGGGATCTATAAGGGGTTATAACGGATCACTGGACTATAGGCAACCATACCAGAAGACTGTGTCGGGATGCAAACGATTTCTGTCGTATCTGTAGGGTTTCGGAGGAAATCAAATCAGTTCGCTATTTACTCTGAGTGCCCTGCCCAGGGGACTAAAACAGGTAGGCTACTAGTTAGATACTTCTTCTCGGAGCTTACAGAGCAGCAGAACATAGAACTCAAAGCCGTGCTGAGATTCCTGAGGGAAGCAGACTGGCTATGAAAGCAGGGTAAACAGATTGGATTCCCATGAATGAACCCATCTTGTGGTCTAAGTGGAGCGGCTGATAATACTTCAGCAGCACCCCTTTAACCTAACCAATCGTATTCAAAAACATTCTTCAAAGTGAACTTTCAAAAAAAATCTAAATCGCAATTGTTGCCATGTTTTTATGGTTCAAAATCACAACAGTATTATTACACTACTAAAAAAAAGAAAAAGAAAATTTGGATAGGTTTTTCGGTTATGTTCACTAATTACTACTAGAAAAAATAATGCACCAAGTTAAAAAAATAAGTTAATATTTTTTAAAATTTAAACAACTTACTTTTTAGTGCTGTTATTGTTATTAGTATTCATTCTATTCAATATTCATCATATTGTAAAGTTGGTCATGTGATCCTCAAGATTCGCATTTAAGTCTTTGTCTAGTTTGACATTTTCTTTGGATACCCCCTGAAAATTCCTTTTATTATCCTTCAAATTTGAATTGTTATTGTTCTTCAAATTTTAATTTCATTAATCCAGTACAAGTAGTGCTGAAATAAGAATTTCCGAGTACAAAGTACTCTTGCTGTTGTATAAATATTGCATTACTTCAAATTGCAAGAGTAATGCATTACATGCAGGACATTACTCTTTAATAATACTAATAACGTTTTAGTACATTTCCTATTTTAATGCAGTTGCATTACTTATTTTTGCAAGCCAATGGTAACTTCAATTTCAACGCATATGTGTGGTAACTTTGAATGATATTCAGGGGCGGCTCGTGATTATATTTTTAGGAGAGGCACAGATATTTTTGGGACTAGTCTAGACTAATCTTAGTTTGGGTTAGTTTTGGTCGGACTTTTAAATTTTTTCTCAATTTACATGTATGTAGGTATGTATGTATTGTAAAACTAGGGTAAGGAGCTGTATTTGATCAATAAAATATATTATATTTTATTGTTCACCGAAACCAACAGGATGCGGACTATTAGCACCTTGCATGCTAAAACATCTGGCATGCTAATACAATGTAATTTTTTGAAGTAGAAATTAATGTAAGTTTAATCTAATATACTTTAATGAAGAAAAACATAATGCAGATGTAGTGGGGAGCAGTGCTATTGATATGTACTAAAAAGTAATGCAGTGCAATATAATTCGTTAACAATTAGAAGTGATGCAATATTAAAGTTCTTACGAATACAAGTAATTTAGAAAAATAATGCAGTTCTATAATTATTTTCACGAAATAGTAGAGTTCAAAATAAAGGCGAAAGTTTTAAAACAATGCAGACAGAATCATTCTATTTTACTTTGAATTAATATTGCACTGAGAAATAAAAATGTTAATTCATAAATTCTGTTTAGAGCTTTTAAACATAAATTTTCCTTGACCTTGAGGGTCTATAATTTCGTAAAAATAATTAAAAGTATTATTGCAAGGTAATAAGAATGCGTTGCGAAAGTAATGCAATATTTAAAACTTTGTTCGTAGGTTTGTGAAGGAACTTAATAATTACTAATAATTTCTATTAGAAGCAACAAATGGGTGCCCAGAATGTAGTTTTTTTTTCGGGCAACCTCTTACCACAAGGAAACTTTGCGAACTAATTTTACTACTGGCCCTTCCACTTACGGCATCTAGTCCACAAATTTTAAAAAACGTTAAGACGAACCACCCCGGTACCAAAATGGAACAAAGTAGAGTAAAAAACCTGCACTTATACTGTTATTCTTATAGTTTAACACGCACAAAACCTTGAATTCCCTACTTTCTCGTTATTGTCCAATATTTCTTGAGATATTAAAAAAGTTTCAACATCATATGTAATTGCATATTATCAATAACGTCATAAAATTCTTCTGCCATTCAGTCTGTTTATCTTTAGAATAGTACAATTACGTTATTGTGTTATTGATGAGGAAGCAACCCAAGACACAAAAAAAATTCAAACTAAGTCATGTGCACATTATGATCTTTGGGGTTGAAATCGCCACTGTGTCAGTATTTTAGTGAGTTATTTTGAAATACATATAGCCTAATTAAGAAAACTTAATCCTTAGGTATGTGAAACTTTCCACATACCCTTGAGCCGGAAATTAAGTTGACGGTTCAAAAAAAGACTAAAACGAACAAATCAGCATTATTCACTGATGCAATAATTATTTATTTTCGGTTAAAATAAATTAAATACACACTTTCAGCAGTAGTTACATTTTTGATAATAAGTTTTCTATAAAATGTTCTAATTTCTGAGTTCGATAATTAAGTTGACTTTTATGAAAGATCCTTGCTTTTGTACTTTAGTCTGGTATTTTATAACTTCGGACAGCCCTTTAGAAATGCTGTCCATAAGTTTTAAAATAGTCTCCTTCAGAACGCTCAATCGGATTTAAATCCAGGCTTTGTGGTGGCCATTCTAATATTTCTACATCTGGTAAGCCTAGCTTCTTCGGGTCATTGTCATGCAGTAAGATAGATGATGTACTAAACACTTTCAAACAAACAAGTTCAATTCAAATAAATTCTTACGTTGAATGTTGATGTAATGTACAGCGGTTAATTTCTTCTCAATAAAATAAAGATTGCCAATATCGGAAGATGTAAAGCATCCTGAAACAAAAATTGAGACGCGATATTTTGACGCCTAAATTCTTCTCCGCCCGAGGCGAAGTTTTCGGGATCTCCTAGTATTCTGTTTACCACCCGTCTTGAGATATACCTTGAAGCGTACTTGGAGAACAGTAGGAAAATTATTTCAAATGGAGTAATCTGCTGGTAGCCTTTAAGGTATCGAAAATAGCGCAAATGGGTAATTCTGCAATTTTCGATACCTGAAAGATACCTAGGAGATAACTACGGCGAACTTTTTAAGCGTTCTTTCAGTACGCTCCTCATGTTCTTTTAGTGTTCCTTTGGTTCCCTGTGTTCTTTAACTACTATTTTAGAGTTCTTTTAATACTCTTCTCGTGTTCTTTTAGTACTCTTCTTGTGTTCCTTCAGTACTCTCCTAGTGTTCCTCTTATACTCTCCTCGTATTTTTTCACTATTCTTCTAGTATTTCTTTAGTAAGGCAAGCCCGTCCCCGTAGTTTGGGCAAGTTGGTCGCCGGGATGATGTTTCTCTAGCCAGTTTTCAATCACCATATCAGCGCTCACCCTTTTCACTTGCCTAGTTTCGCACTCCCCGACACATGGAAAAAATTTACAAATGTTTCACTTCGAAAGTTCAAACAAGACTGAAAAATATTCCGACGCGTGTGGATACTCTTTTGTAAAAAATTTTAACTCCATTTAAACATTTAAAAAACCACTGAAGTATAACTAAACTAGTTATCCATTAGGTATCGCTTAGTACTCGTTAAGGTATCTACGCGGCAGGGTATAATTTTTTGATAAAATTTACGCCAAGGAACATCTAAACAACACTTAGACATAACTAACGTAGTTATTAGTTAGATCAGTACTCTTTAAGGTTTTGTACTCCGCCTAGATATCTTTTTTCTGTGAATTAACAAGAAGGAACTTCTAAGTAACACTAAGGGATAACTAAACTAGTTATCGGTTAGGTATCTTTCAGTATTCCTTCAGGTATCGCACGCGCCTGGATATCTAAAAGTCGCGCCTAGTACGCGCAAATTATCTTTAAGTGTTCGAATTTTCGACACAGATAACTTAAAGCATATTTGGCGATACCTAAAACTTCGCCTCAGGCGGGCTTCCTCTAAATATGCTGTTTCCTATTATTTGAACGAATCTCAAATTTTGATTCGTTACTCCATATAAGCTTTGACCAATATTCTGTGGACATACTTTAGTAACGTTTTGCAAAAGCAATTACTTATTGAAGTTTAAGGAATGGTCAAGTCATGTGGACTGCAAAAAGCGTGTGGTCAACTTAACTTTCGGCGCAAGTTTAATTGGTACTCATAACGCTTAAGGGGATCTCCAGTAAAGAAAAAAGTCGATTTTTATCGAAATTTTTTTTGTTAATTATGCTATAAAAATTATTTAATTCGATAAAATGATGACATAAGTAGGTTTATCTAGAGGGATATTCTACTTCATTCCAAAAGCTCAATTTGATCGGTTTAATAGTTTATGAGTAATCGTGCACGCCAATTTCAAAAATGCGGTTTTGAGAAGAACTCGTTTAAAGTTTGCAGGATGGGAAAGCAACAATATTTTATACTTACAGTTGTTGTAGGCTAATCTGCCTAACGACTCGGCCATTGGATGGCAGCTCACGGCCTTGCGTTAGCATTAAGCAAAACAGAGGTCGTGGTCCTGACAAAAAAACGGATCTCCACGATCCTCCCTGTCAGGGTGGGAGAGGAGACTGTAGTGTCGAAGCCGGCGGCGAGATATCTTGGAGTGACGATTGATACAAAGTTGACCTTCTTCGAACACATCAAGCAGACTGCGGATAAAGCGGCTAAGGGCGTGACAGCGCTCAGCATACTGATGGCGAACGTCGGAGGGCCCATGTCAAGCAAGCGCCGACTGCTTATGTCAGCAGTGCAGGCAACCTTGCTATATGGCGCTGAAGTATGGGCGGAAGACCTAAGCAAGGACTCATACAAGAAGAGACTATGCCAAGTGCAAAGGCGCGCGGCTCTGAGAGTGGCCACTGCATATCGCACTGTCTCCGAGCCAGCCGCGCTTGTGATCGCCGGAGTGATACCCGTCGAACTGCTTGCAAAAGAGGGAAGGGCGATCTACCTTAGGAAGACGCAAGTAGGGAGGTTAATCGCGAGCAGAGAAGAGAGGCTCCATACCCTAGAAAAGTGGGAGAAGATGTAGGACGAGGAGAGCAGGAGACGATGGACCGCTAGGCTTATAAAAAATATAGGTCTCTGGGTGGACAGAAAACACGGTGAAGTAAACTACCACCTCACACAGCTGCTGAGCGGGCACGGGTACTTTCGATCGTATCTTTACCGGATGGGGAAGACAGCCTCGGCGGAGTGCATGTATTGCCCGGGAAAAATTTACAAAGCACAGCACACCTTTTTCGAGTGCGAGAAATGGGCCGCACAGAGAAGAGCCCTAGAGGCGGCTCACCCAGGAGGGGTGGTCTCTCCGGACACTATAGTGGAAGGCATGATTGCCGACGAGGAAGTCTGGAACAATACAGCCAGGTAAGTGGAGGACGTTCTTTGACGGAAGAAAAACGACCTGGACCAGCTGGCAACTGCTGAGGGAGTAGGTGCCTGATGGGCAAAATAACAGGACCTAGCCCGAAGTACTGTGCCAAACAGTTCAAGGCTAGTGCCCGGAGAAGCAAGGGAGGTGTTTTAGTCAGTAAACTGTGCCACAGAAGTCCGACACTGTTGGGAAGTAGTTAGTTCCCAGCGTGCATAAAGCATTTCACCTGCCTTTAAAAACAAAAAACTAAATAAAATAAAAAATCTGCCTAACGACGCACTATTCTGTGAACTACATCACACTACTTTCGCCAATGTGTACATTTGTCTAGTACAATTCAGTTGTCACAGATACTGAGAATTTCAAAAAAGGATCGAGCAAATAAAGGTAGCAAGAAGTGAGTTATATCAGGCTCTCAGATAGTTGCTCGACGGCAGGTATAAAATCGTGTATTTCAAATTCGAATTACGCTCAGAAAACTATGCAGCAACATATTCTTGAGATGTTTTTCTTATGATTTATGTAAAAAAAATTTCGATTTCCTTGATCCGATAAATCATAGGCGTTTTGGATAAAAACAATTGTGAGGTCACCATAAAGTTCAGATATTCGGACAAAGCAGTAAAAAATTTCAGTGAAAACAACCGTTTTTCGTTAAGTCTTTATTTGAACCAGTCAAGAAAAAAATCATATTTTCTATGTCATACATGGTACATCACGACCACATTTTTTTATACGGAATAGAGATATACAGCAAAATATTTTGTCTTCTGGAACTCACGTCAGGAGTCTAATCTAATCTAAATTAAATTGTTTGTATCTGTGTAGTTTGCAGCGAAGTAGTACAGGGTTCCAAATTAGGACCCACGCTTTTTAAATCCTTCAAAAACTATGACTATTATCATCTTCTAGGTGAATGACCTTGACCTAAAAACTGATAGCACTATTTTAGCTTAGATACTTTGTTTATAGTAATAGCCAATTTAAAAAATGTTACCTGTGAAACAAATGCTATTCAGTTGTAAAAAAAACAGTTAAATTAATTTCTATTATGTCTAGTAAGTACCACTAGCGGGAATTGTAATAAAATGCTTCATTTCTTAACCGAGCGCCGGCGTCTTGTCATTCGATGAAATATTTCCTTGAACTTGCTTACCGCACCGTCGTCGTCTGAGAAATATTGTCAAATACGAGAAGATGCACGTAACGTAGCGTAAGTGAATGAAAGAAAAACGGCAAAAACTGTTTTCACTTTTACAATCGAATTACCATAGGAAAATTTTCACTTTCAGTGATGTTACAGAAGCATGTGAATTTGAGAATTCCTTACTGTACGAGTGCGATTTCAAGTACCCTCACTTACACGGTTGGCGGTCACACCGGCGATTTGCCGCTTTTCTTTTGTTTCCGCATCAGCTTACCTGTTACCTTCCTCCTCATTAATTAAACAAAACTAGTAACAGTGTTTGTTTGAATTGCTCTTTTTGTGCTACAGTCGCGCGGTGTTATGAATTTATACGGCGCGAATTGTAAATCAACTCTTCGAAGACAAGTGCAATGCCAAGGTTTTCGGTTATATTGATGGCTTTCATCTCTTTCTTCTTTTACCTTTTTATTAATAGCTAATTTTTGCTAAATGCTTTTGCTTAAAAATAACAGTTAGTTTTTAATTAGCCTGCCAACCTGTGTAAATTTATTGATCTCGATTTCTTTTACAATATGCGTCTCAATTTCCGGTTTTTAGTACGCGAATGTCCGACAAGTGACCATGAGACCGTGTACAATTCTACGCATTGCGGTTATTAAACCGCGCACCTATCAATTATGTTTACGTCTTTTATGTAGAGCTCATATTGAAAAAGTGAAACTTTTTTTCTGCTAGTTAATCATGGACTGTGATTGCTTTCTTGTGAATAATAACACCACCTTCAATGGCCAAATTTAACCCGTTTTTACACCTTTTCGTAATTTAAAAAAGTAAAAGACCTTAAAATCAAAAAGAAACTGGTAATTTGCAGAAAATTCGTCGACTTGAAATTATCTGGTTTACTAGAACGGAAAAGTATTCTGTTATTATCTAGAACAACTTTTTCTTTTGTTTTAAATAATTTTAGCTAATTTTTAAATCATACTTAAAGTAATTGTGAAATTTTCAGGTAAATTAATAGTATTTAAGTCAGCAATTGACCTCGAAACGCATGCGCCCTCTTTGTTTTAGATTAGTTAAATGACCAATAATAGGAAGTAGGAAATTTAGAAAGGTAAACATTTTGAAAGAACAAAGAGACTAGAGTGGAATTCATTCCAGTTTAAGTTAGATTAACACCTGCTTAACATTTAACTACATAAATGTTTTTGCCTGTGGAATCGTTGCTCGGATTTTAGGTACTTTTACATGTCACTCACTTGCCCTAGGGATGCTTGCAGTGTTTTACCTAAACAGTATCTAAGAGTGTCATTGCTCAACTCAGAAACTCCGAAAACGATCGATTTGACCCTAATATTGGTCGGTTTTCAATTATTTTAGCACGTCACTCCCTTCCGGCCACACAGTATCTAACGGCCTCGTGAGCGTTATTATTTATCTCAGTGACCCCGAAAACTACGAAATATTTTTTATACATGTCCCTTACTTCTTACCTCCTGGCATTCCAAAGTTATGCTTTAACATACATGTATCCACCTAAATTCACATCAATTTTTATATCCTTTATAGTTTTTCACTACCCTGTGGGAAGTTTTGTTTAAATCCGTTCACTACTTTCTACGCGATACCTGCATAGACAGACATTTGTTGGGTTGGCCTCCATATTGATAATAATATGGCCTATGGCCTATTTCAGTATATACATAATGTATATGTATGACTATAACACCTCTTTGTTTGCCTTAAATCTAGGCTGATTATCCAGTATGAGGTTTAACATCTTTACTTCAAAGGCACTATTGACTTTGCAAGCTGGATTCTATAAGAAAAGACACAAGAAGGCTCAGGCCCAATAAATTGAGAATCGATTCCTTTTTGCCAGACGACTTGTCATCTCAATACCCTTAACTGGTCACACTAAGATGTACAAATTTAGTGCATTGTACCTTCTCCTAACCAGGCCTGGGCATTCGCAGAATAAATGCTGAATTTTTTCTACTTCTTCCTCGTCTAGGGCGACTTCTTTAAAACTCATTGGTGGAGATGTGTAAGCGTTGTACACATCTGGCGAAAAGGTAGTGGGCAGTTGTGAATGCTACAAAATTTACCAGAAAATCCGTTTTTCTAAAGCCCCAATCAGACCGCACCCTTGTCAAACTACATGTTCTTAGATTGCTCCAACTTTCCTTAGCAGTTGAGTTCCTCCCCTTCCAAGCATATTCACCACCTTATTTTTCTGTATCCTGCTGTGACCAGGGAAGCAGAGAGTTACTCTTTGTATTGCTCGTAAGGAGAAAATTTCGATACCGTCACATAAGCTATGACCTTCTTACGTTTGAGCTTTTATTGTCCCTGCCGCCAGGATCTTTGCCTGAAAAACACTACAGTAGTTCGTTGATTTTAATGGGGTGTGTATATTTAGGCAATCCGAGAAAACCGCAGCGCTTACCCCGTCCTCCGATTGAGACCCATCAGCGAAGACCAGTATATCCGCCATGGACAACCTGACCCTTCCACACTCCTCTCTATCCGGAATTCTCGTAAAAAACATTTTCCCAAAGCTCACTGTAGGAGTGGCGTAGTTTTTCTTATATTAGGACGCTTTCAGTCCTACGTGCAGCTTTGCTTTACAGTGGACGTCAAACGGTGGTGGTTTCAACGCCGCATTTGACGTTGCGCAAATTGCTTCGGAGATGCCAAAATATTGATAAGCTTATTAGGGTTGGACAGCATCTATAGAGCGGTCTACCAGATTACTATGACATAAGTAAGAATTGGTCTCACAATAAAAATGTACTAGTGGACAATGCGAAGACTTATCACCATTTTTTGCAAAACATTTTCTCACAGGCACAGAACGCTATCGAAACCTTTGTTCCCTTATGTTCTTGCCCCAGTTTAGTTTGATGTCAAGTAAGACACCTAAGTATCTATCTGCTTTGGATAATTAGTGCAAGGGGATTCCCGCCCAATTCCGTCTTTCGAGAATTGACCGATATGCCACAGCTGATTGCTCACCTATATATTTTAATCAGATCTCTTTTCATTATTTGGCTGATGGTGCTTAGGAGCTTTCCTGAGGTCAATAAGACCATGTCAGCTGCATAAGCCACCATCTTTATCCCATTTTCTTCAAGTGAGACTAGGATCTCGTTAACAACTCAGAGCCAGAGTAATAATGGGAGCCTGGGGGTTGCTTCAAAATATACTGATAAATATACTTCTTAATATTAGCCCTTCTATACAGATGAGGTTGCGTTCCGACGGGTTCAAGTTAGAACCGCTCAGTACCCTTAATGCCACGCGGTGCATAACACAGACAGTGAACGATGCTTGCCATAATATTCGGTAATTTGACGTTTTTTTATATTTTGACTTTATTTGATCATTTCACAAAGTAAGCAGAGCCAATATACTAGGCGAGGCGAGGCGAGAGGAAACGCGTGCAAAAACATTCTATTAAAATTTCTGTACACTTTAATAATAGACATCAGACTTTCAAAATCTATATTTTCTTTGTAGTAATACCGAGTGTTGTTTTCATTACTTGGCAAATTTCATGCTTCCTGGTGCAGTTTACCCTTACCGTAACCCCCCATGGGGCATGCGCACGAAAAAAATACCTCATCCGATTCCAAGACCTACAATTTAAGGTGGTTTCCAAACCACAGATATACTATAACTCCAAATTCGAACCATCCACTCTCGCGACGAAGCTGTGTTAGGTATGCCCGTTGAAAAAGCTTTAATTTGTGTGTTGAATCAAAATCTTTACAATATATATTTCGTCTACTGATTGCAACGAAGCTAAATTTCCGGCTCTGATAAAGCCCAATAAGTACTATTGAAATCCTCTATCTCAACAGCAGCTATCAACCAGCAAATGGGGTGATTACGATTGAAAATTTACAATTGCGAACCAAAATATAGAAAATAAAAAGTGGTGGGTTGACGGAGATTCGAACACGGGACCCGAGTAGAAAAGTTATCTAAAGCGGAGAATATTCAAAGTGGTGTTATGCATACATATATACCAGACTCAAAGCTGGAAAAATCACCTAACCTTACTTCATCTTCACTTATCTTAACCTTGCCTGACCTTGTACCTTTTCCACGCTTTCCCTAGTTAGTCGAGTGAAGCAAAGCGCATACACCAATCCACAGATAAATTTCCGTCATTCCGAATCCAAAAAGTTGCGTGAGCAAAACAGGTTCAGCCACCTAAAAAAACTCCCGTCTTACCAGACCCCGTAACTAATATACCAGTAGGTTAAGAGCAGTTAAGTAAGTACTAGTTTAAGGACAGTTCACTGCTCCGACCTAGTAGGCATGTTGAGCGGTCCGGTCAAAGGGAGGTAACTCCTTAGATTAAGTAGCTTAAGGCCAATTCATTGCTCGGATCCAGTGCGCGTCTTGCACGGAAAGGTTAAGGGCAATTTCTCGGATACAGTACGCGTGTTGATCGGTCCGGTCAAGGAGACGTAGTTACGTAGGTTAAGCAGTTAGGGGCTTGGACCCAATGCGCGTGTTGAGCGGACAGGTCAAAGGGACGTACCTATTAGAAGTAAGATCCCACTATTATTGTTAAGTATAAGATTAAATTGTGTAGTAAGTGAGAAACAGAAATGTTCGAGAGTAAGGATAATAAATTAAGTGTAACAAAGTTCCGATATTTCTAATCAGTACCCCTCTTCAATACCAAGCCAAATTCTCTCTCTCACTGCGTTGACTGGACTTCTTCCACTGCAACTATCCATGCAAATCAAATTCATGAACATGAAAATTTCAAAATGCGATATCTCGGCGAAAAAAAATATATTTGAGCAAACTCAACGGCATTTTAAAAAGGAAGACTTGCACTATAAGATCCCACACATAGTTTTTTGAAAAACAAAAAACATCGCGGTGCGACATAACCTCAAATATGACAAAAAACAGTGTTTTTGCACTTTAAGGTTAGAATATCTGAAAAACCTGACTTGATAGAGCAATTCTGAGCCCGGAATGGGTTTCAACGGGAAAAATTGCTTCGGAAACCACGATTCATTGTCCAGGGGGAGAAACCTCGCAGGCCTGTGTTATGTGACTTTCCCACTACCGTACCGATTAAAAAAAATGTCATTGCCTTGGCGCCCGAAAAAACTACACCGACGAAGTAAGATTAAAATCAGATTTGTTTTCGATACAATCCATTGAGTTCTTATAACCTTGAAAAATAATTCTTTCTTCGATTTTTCTTGAACCTTTGTCATTCGCAACAATTAAATTTTAGGGAATGTATGTAGTGGCACGAAAAAATAACTCTTGCCTGAAGGGATCCTGACCTTAACAAGTTGAGGAATGTAGTAAGGTTATCGCTTACGAAACAAGTTTAGTTACAAACGAAACTTCATGACTATTGAGAATATTCCCTACTAATTCGTTGAATGCAATAAGGCCCTATTCAAATTTGACATCTTTTTTTAATGAAAAATCACGAAAGATCGTTACTTTGAAACTTATTTGTCTAAAAATAAATTTACTTCATTCTAAGGTCATTATCTGTTCTTTGTAATAAATTGCTTCGTGCCGTGATAGCCAGTCAATATTATGGCAAAGAGCCAGAGCACCTTAAAAAGATCTTTTCGTTACTGGAAGTATTCAAATAAATTCGTGAAAGTCTTTACTTCTTTTCTACACTCAGAATGGTCACGGCTAAGCACCAGGAGGTAATGACAAGAAATTTCGCAATAATTTTTTTTATTCAAACGTGTACAAGTTTTCTTTTTGTTTGCTGTTCTTTTTTAAAACGTTTCTCTGAATCGTGAGTGCTGAATTCATTACTGGAAAACAACAGATGTTTTTAAGTTCTTTTGCTTGCTTAATATTTAATTAGAACAATAACAAAAAAATAGCACGATCCGCAAAGTAGACTGTTGCACATGACTGACTCCTGCGGAACATCATATCTTAAAACAATTTGTGATTTATTCTTAAAATTAAATCTTTTATTTTTCTTGTCAAAACGATTGTGTGACGTATTGTGGTACATGGCCCTGCATATGTTTTAACGGTTTTTTCTTGAATAATAATTAGTTTAGCAATTTATGGTAATTAGCATACATATAAACGAGGCGTCGTAAATCACGCTAATGCAGGGGTTATTATAAAGTCCCTCGGTTCAAACAAAGCAATAAACTTTCCAAAAGAAGTGCGGTGTGGTAGCACATATATAAATAAAAATACCTCAATGATTTCGATCTAAGAAAACTTCACCTTCTTAAGACCTTGGCAGCATGAATTTCCAATCAACCTGCTCCGCGTTGTTTTGTTCACATATGCTTCGACCAATTTTTATGCAGCCAATGTCACATGTCGTTTAAAGTCGTTTTAACTTAACCTGCATGTGCACCGGTACAATTACTCGCTAAATAAATCTCAAACGTCTTACAAATTACTTGCAATAACCTCTAAGCCATTTTCAATCACTTACATATAATGTTTTCTTTTATTTCAGGATCCAAGCACAGAGGAGCATATCGGCGAAGTCTTTCAGGACGAAGACAACATGGCTGCAATTCTTATGCGACAACAACTGCAGACCGGCGATCTAATAATGGTAAGTGATATGTCTAGTTTTGCTAATCACTTTGGAGAGGTGTTGAGTAAAGATTTTTTTTTGCTCATTGAAACAAGAACATGTTTTCTGATTGCTTGAGACACATGTGCTTTTGTCAATGATGAATATGAATAAGTCATTTTTGCAGCCAGTATCACCTGGTCTTGCCCGTTTTGTGCATTTTACCTTGACCGATATACGTGGGAACGTACAGAATACTTTCAAGGCATTTAGTTATCTCGATTTTAGCATCTTACCCATAGTAAGAATATGTACTCTCTTCTTACCAGTTCAAGCCATTGTTGGAGCTGCTCAAATTGCTTTTCCGGCGTCGTGCCTGGCACCTTTTGACAAAGTAATTACCAAAAATTTTGCCAATTTAAAAGATAGAGATCTTCTCATTTGTATAGTGGTCTTTTCCAGGGTAGAGCGTGATTTCTATTTCGATAGTATCGTATTTATCTTTAAGTGTTGCTAGTTGTTTTGAAATTGTACATTATTGTTGTTGTTATTCATGCAATTCCGTGAGCACTAAGTAGCTCAATTTTTTGAAACTAATGAATGTAATGTTGTCTGATGTGGGAAAATAATGCCAATCCCGACCAGATGGATCATTTTATTTTCAACAGAGACGTATATTAAAAGTGGGCTTTAAAAGATGAACGACAGTATTTTGTCAAAAAGATATTAGTGTGATACGCAATAAACTTATGGTAATTTTACGTATATAAGTAAGTTTTCATTATAAAATGAATTCATCTTGATATGCAAATTCTGTAAACAAAGAAGTCCATCACACCACCTTCGAAATCATCTTTGCTTACAACATACAGGCAATTTTAAAGGTCTGAAAAAAGAAATGAAAATCTGATAAACTATGTGGGTCGAGTATCGATTTCCTTTATGGCTCAGGTATTTTGCATCAATTGCGATATGTGATCCGGTAATCTTTGGAAATAAGTCTCAGGCTCTCCGTTTTAGCTTTTGGTACTTTCGGTCTTATTTTTGACTTTCGGCAGAAGTTTCAGCCAAAAGTATGTCGTATCTTTTGACCCAAACCGATAAAGTTTTACAGTATTAATAGATTCTGCTAACTGTGTGAGGTTCTTTTTATGCTTCAACATGTGCGTCGGTACAGGACTCTTCGATAATTACATAAAGAACTTTGTATTGCAATTTCGATCTAATCTGACGGATGATTTCTCTGGCGCCCCGACGGCATTTCGGTTTTTTTAAAGATCTTAAAGGTCTCTTGTCCGCATCCTTTGTTAATTATTCAACAAGGTTCTAGCTAAGGCTTCACGATATTCGAGATAATTGTCACTGCCGGCTGGAGACCAATATAATTGGAAACAACTCCATTACTAGAGCGAAATTGAGGTGACAATAATGGACGAGATTTTAGTTTTTATCATTTTATGGTGGACAAGTTTTTAAGTTGTTATGTCGCTCCGGAAAAGGTCAATTGTATGATTTAGGGGCATAGAAGTATACACTCCTTTCTCATTCGCTTCTTCCTATAATACATTATTTCCTTCTTCAGATATGTAGGTTTTATCCCCAATAGCAGAGGAGAGCCTTTGTTACCTTATTTGGGGCGAAGGGAATGAAAAAAAAATTCATAAATATACCGATACATATCACTTACCCTCGCTCTCCATTTTCCCACCGAAATTCCCTTTTTTATCTTCACCTGGATGAGACCCGGACCGTTTCCACATAGTCTGGAAAAACTCCTTCATTATTCCCCTCCATAATAAAGGTATCAAAAATTACCGACCGATTGCTGGCCTTTGGCATTTTGCAAAGATCTTCGGTTAGCATCGTACCACGCTTTCACTGCAAGCCTTTCATTTGTTCCTTTCACAGAACTTCGCGAGTAAGTCAACTCAAATAATTCAGTCAGGTGAACAGGTGGACTGTATATTTACGGATTGTAGCAAGATATTCGATAGGGTTGAGCATGAAATTCTCGTTCAGAAGCTTTTCCTGCTTGGGTTTCCTTCGCGTTTCGTCGAATGGTTGTCGTCTTATCTGTCTGGTCGTACACAGCATATCCTAGTTCGTGGATTTCTCTCAGACCAAATCTTTGTTACTTTTGGGGTGCCTCAGGGCAACATCCTTGGACCGCTTCATTTTATTCTATCTCTCCTATTTCCTTCTACCCAATGCTAAAACTGTAGTTTATGCGGTTCTGCGGATGAGTCCAAGCACTGTTTCTCAGTACCCTGACGGTGATCTACTAAACACTCATTTGTCCATCTGTGAAGAAATAGTCTAGGGAGTTTGAGGACCCCTATTTAACCAAACTTCTGTAAGACGAAATTCTTGAGCTCTGTGTGGGCTACATACTTTGCTAAACATATCAACCGCATTAAGGCGGATTTTAGCGCAGATTTCTAAGGTGTGCTCTTTGTGGTCTTCCCTGGAATGATCCTGTCACGCTCCTGTCTTATTCTGATCGTTTGAGGCTCAGCTCTCTGGACTCCCTTAAAAAGAGGCGTGATGTCGTCGAAATTTCCTTAATTTTTATCTATTGCAGGGATCGATAAAATCGATAAATTCAGCTGAATTACCTAGCGCTGTGAACATCTCTATCCCTCCCCGCTCTCTCAAGAATGACTTCTTCCACCACGTTCCTCATCACTGAACTTAGTATGGCATTCAATGAGTGCTATCGCAAATAATGTATTTGATATCAATAATAACAATAAGGGTGTCTCAACAAGAGCTTTCACTTTAAATTGTGTGCTGTTTCCAGCTGTCATTATTTAATGTCTGAGTAATAAAATCTATACGGTTGAAGAAAATGGAACCATACACTCTTTCAAAATTCATTCAAACTGTAAAAATTCATTACAAAAATGGCGAAAATTTCATGGAGACAGCTCGTAAACCATATAGTTTTTACTGCTCAAATGTCAATGCTGCAACTTTGATAAATAGTGCCCAAATTAAACTCAAGACTCTTGTTGAAACACCCTGTAGCATGGTTATTAAAAACAGTGAGATTGTAAATATTCGTTTATTTTGAATACACAAATTCATATACATACCTATATACTCATTTTCGGGTCTTAGGTAAACAACAGAAATTCAAAGTCAAATTTCAGCTTACATTGACCCTAAGTTCTACTTAAAAATTATGTTGTGGTAGCGGTTTTTGTCTAGAGAGAATTTATCATTTTCACATTAATAAACTGGAGGATATCACGAAACCCAATACTGCAGTAATTCCACGCGAACTAACGCCCTACAATCAAATTTGTTAAAAACAAAATGGACTACCATCTTCTTCCGTGTAAAAATAATTCAGTTGGTACAGTCACGCCCAAATCAAGTACAGAGGTAATTTTTAAAAGTATATACGCTCCTGTTGCGAGCACGAATAGCGAACAAATTCGCTCGATAGTATTACGCCACACGAGTATGCACGCCTCCGTTACAGGAAGAAAAATCTAAAAATACCTCCGCCATAAATGCACGCTTCTGTTACTACGTTCTAGATTTAACATATGCGATACTGGTGAGTGGTGACTCACCGTGTACGTTATATAAAATCTCACCCGTCTAGGCGCGTGTTCACTATGTGGGTCATCGGCCACCTGATATTGAAATTGTTCCTAAGAGCCGATGAGTCACAAGGCCAATAATCTTTATTAACCCGAGTAAAAATAAGACTCAACTGTACGAATTTTGCCGGCTATTGCGGAGATAGTTTTATTATTTTGAATAAGTTAATCCACGAAAATAATTTTACTGTTTTCATTTCTAATTTTAGTCTAGAAGATGTGTGAGCGTAGCGTGCTTTGTTTGGACTATTTCGGGCGTATTTTATTGATACTTGCCTGCAGCGGGCTGAGTTTTGAAAAAGTATAATTTTTGCTAAAGAGTACCGTGCCTCACTTGAGTGACAATCAGGTGTACCTGTTGTAGGCTAGGAATGGGGGATTCTTACTTTTACTCGGGCTGTAATTCATAATATAATAAACTAGACTAGATAAAAAGTTATATAAATCGTGCAAAAAGTTCTTTACAAAAAATGAAATAATATTGAATAGCCAATGATTTTACTAATAATATTCAAACTTTTGGATCTCAGTTAACAAAGCTCCAGTTTCTGTACCAACTTTGACGCTCTTGCGAAGTATGTTGCAACTTAAGACGATAAAAAGTCGCATATAAAATGAATCTAAAAAGTCTGCGAGTCCAATTGATTATGCAAGGCTTACAATCATATGTCCAAAATTAGAAATAAACTTCCCGATATTTCCTCTTATTTATAGACGTCCACAATTCCGTTTATTCACTTGAAATTACCGTAGAGCAATTAAACTTTCTAATAAGTTCAAAGTTCGTTTAAAGGTTACATTTAATATGACAAGGAGTGAAATAAAATTAATTTATCTTAAAATTTATTCCACCAGGAAGTTAATATCTTACTCAGGCCTCGTATCATAACTCAAGAAAACCCAAAGTCAAACTTAGCGTTTTTTCAACTTCCATTGATTTTGTAAGGCAGTGACCTATTATTAACTTATCAATTCATTCACAAATTTTTTTTTCCACCTAACCTATTTCTGCCAATACACAATGTAGTAAATTCAATATTCCAAAATAGGTAGTAGCAATTTCCGCTTGGGTCAATATTTCCTCGTAAAACCGCATTCTTCAGATGATAAACATCTTTCATCCGTCAGCCCAAAAAAAAAACTTATTTTATTTAAATTTTTATTGAGGAACAATAAAAATTTGATGAAAATGGCAAAAAGGCAATAGCACAGAAATTGCACAAAAATCGATAATATCGCAAACGAATGGCGTTTTATTATGGATGGAAATCGACCAAACCAGAAACTACTCCTTTCGGCAAGGTCAGCAACCACATGAAAAGCGATTAACACATTACAGTCTCACGCATAACAATAACTCGGGTCTGCATAATCAGCCTCGCTCTTGGTAGTGCAACATAATTTATGTTATTGTCGCGGTGTATTGTTGATGATTAGTGCACTTGTACCTTAGTATCTTATTACGTGATTAGAATTGGAAATGTGTTGTTTAAGAACAAAACCAGGTTGAGAACGCTCATACGAAATTTCAGGAGTGGTAGAGAGCAGCTAGTTGGTTCTTGCAGACGCTGGGCGCTCAAGTCAATGAAGTTTGCTGAAGAAACGATTTCTAAAAAGTTTTCGATCACCTTGACCAACATGACATTTGGAGTATGCAATTGAATAGATTTATGCAAGGCAGAGAGACATTAACGTGTTACACCCTACTGCAGCTCGTTGCACTCATTAATGCTCGGCAGTGCTTTTAGCTGCACCTCATCAGATCTTTCTGTAAATTAAGACGTTACGAAAAACTCACGCCAGCGCAAGTAATAACACTTCCCGCGTCTCATGTTTCAATTCAAATGAATGCAAATAATGCACGGCGGGGTCGTACACATGTCGTTTTATTCAACAACAGTTACGAATTTGAAGAAAGCGGGAAATCGAAAGTACACTAGAGCGCTAGACATGACATACAATGTAAGGCATGTACAGTTCAATCAATCCGAAGAAAGTGACACTGACAGTGTGACATGAATTTTAACAAATCGTGACAACTGATGCAATTTTGTTCTCTTCCCTGCTATTTTTAATCGAAATTTTCGAGGTAAACATGATTGTTACATTTTGAGACAATGCTGTTTAGTTTTATTGTAGTTAACAATCCAGTTAATGTGACCAACGCTAAAGGTATTACATTTCATTACGTGATTAGTCAAATACTTCAGATAGCTCGAAACATAGAATCATTTTGCTCTTTATCTAGTATTTTTTCTTGAAATTTTCGTCTTCATTTTACTGCCTATTGTTAGACTTCTAGACAAGTAACATAATACTCTTCACAAGGACACATAAGAACAGTGGTAGCCCCTTTATGGAGCCATTTATTAAAAGGAATACTTTTTGAATCTAAAATTATGTTTTATGCAATGATGATAGTCGATGGTCGAGTAAGTAAAGCGCGTCGGCTTTCCCTTCACGAGGTCCCAGATTCGAACTCCACCAGCGGCAACCCATGATTGTTTTCTGCTGACAACAGATTACAATAAAATAAGCCATTACGGGTTGCAGAGTAATGTCGGTTTGCAAACTTTTTAAAATAGCCCTCTGTCCCGACAATAACCTTTTCGTTTTATTTGTTTATCGCAAGCCACGTTTTCATTTAAAAGAGCAAAAAGAAGTAGCAGGGAGCCAGGCCGTGTGAGTACAATGGCATGCGGCAGCCAGGGCTTCATGACACCGAGACAAGACTGATATTTTGGCAAAATTCGGTTCGGGTCTCGCCAAGGGTAAGACGATCTTGTTCTCGTTGCAATCTCAGCGAATCTCAGCGAGATAAAGGTGAATCTCGGTCCGGTCGCGCTCTCGCCGTGATAAAAAAGGGGATTTCGGTGGGAAAATGGCAGGGTATACTTATATGCCCCATAAATCTTACATTGATTTCGGAGCAACTTAAAAGCTGATACAACTAATAAACATTGTCCACAATAAAATGATAAAAGCTAACCACTAGGCCACTCTCGTCGCCTCAATCTCGCTCTCGTAATATCACTGTTACCAATGCTATTGGTTATTGGTTTCGCTGCTGGTGACGGCTTCGCGCCGATACCGGCACCGGTAGCGAGATTTAAATATCTCGTGAAGCCCTAGCAACCATATTTAGTATACTAATTCGTGATCGCGCTTCTTTTCTCCACAAACTGGACCGATGGAACTGTCTCTGTTTTCTTGGGAGCAGATTCGTTAAAGAAAAACGGATCTAATACTCAACCTTTTAGGTGATGCGGTAGCGGGTAGAGGGTACATAAATAAACCGTTATCGAAATACTAAAACTAAGCTGCCCCTAAAATTTCAGCTTGTATCTAATATTTAACTCAAACTTGGAGATATAGTTTTGTAGTACTTAACCATCGAAATATGAGTTGAAATCTCGGTTTTGAAAATTCTTGGCGGCAAGATTGGAAACTGCGTGTGAAACCGAAATTCGATATCTACGAACATTAAATATACGAACATCTGTATCACCCTTAGTTACCATAAACCATTAGTAACCATTGTAAAGTTTTAGACTTAATATTTTGCATTACTCTTTTTCCACCTGCTTAATTTAAATTTATTAATTGACACAGACGAAAGAATTCGGGGCTTAGGTAGGTAAAGTTTAATTTTCAGGGTTCCACAGCACCAAAGAATATTTTTAGTGTCCGTCCGTCCGTCTATCTGTATGTCACAGCCCTCCTATTCTCTCATTTAAAACATATTAAGATGAAAAAAGGGCTTTTTGGAGATTTTTGGAAAAATTATTTTTTGAACCTCCCTCTCATAGAGTGAAGCGTTTACTGAAAACTCTTTTTTACTTACCTCAATGATTGGGGTGTCTTTAGATAGGTCTCCTAAAATGTGAAACTACATACAACACCCAAGCCTTAGAATATAGAACGAGAGGAAAGGATATCACTCGGAAAAATGTAAGCATTTTGCTATATGTAGTAGAACCCAAGCGATGTGTGCGTTTCGACATGAAAGTAGTAAAATTATGCTTGCATACAGGAGGGGCCAACTCATTTTGATAATATTTTAAATTAGGTGTTTTTAAAATATATTCTTATAACACTTTTAATATAATATAAATTTGCCCGAACATATTTTATTAATTTACTTAATTTTACTATTTAAAAACACTTTGCTTATGCCCCAAATATTTCAGTATTACGGAGACGACTTTGATTTCAAGGCGATATTCGGTACAATTTGACATTTTAGGCGTCATTCCCCCTTAACGCACTCACCACTTGGCGATGAAGCAAAAATGCTTATCACACGTACAGGGTTTTTACTTAAGATAGCCTTTCCTCTCGTTCTATATTCTAAGACCCAAGCAGAAAGAAATTGTTTATGAAAGGTTTAGAAATACATTTAGATTGTAATTGTTTATCTCAGCGATACTGAAAACTGTGGATTCGACACTAATATCGGTCGTTTTCGGTTATTTGTATATTTGTACATTGTACATGTAATTTCCTTCCTACCACCAGACCAAGAAAAGTATTGATTCGGCACAAATCATTAATTTCGGTCGATTAGATTATTTGCACATGAACCCCCCCCCCCCCCCCCCTCGTAGTAACCTAAACTACGCCTCAGAAAATACGGAACATTCCTATGAAAGTCCCATCTAAATCGGATTAGCTTCGTTTTTCATTATTTGTATATGTCCCTCTCGTTCCAACTCCATACATAAGGGTGTCTTATCAGAAAATTGTTTAACGGTATCGAGTGTCATTATTCATTTTACTGACCCGTATTAGATTCTTTTTACGTGACGTACTATTCCCCCCTCGCATACCATAAAAAGCCTAAGCTATGCCTAAGAAAATTAACTGAACCTCTCCGTAAAACTATCATCGAAATCGAACTAGCCCCTTCAGATATTAGCCCGAAGAAACAGACAGACAGACAAAAATTGTAAACATAATATATATATATATATATAAGTAACCATGTGAGTTTATAAAATGACAATTATTTTGAAATCACAAAAAGACAATTCAATTTTATTAATAGTAATCCCGGTCAATTATTAAATATCTTAATTACGGCAATACTTACTTTTTACTTTTGTAGCATAACTAAGAAATTTTATTCATGAATCAAGTAAATTGTTTAATTGTATTGTAAAAAGAACGGATTGATTTTTGGAAATAAACCTTTATTTGGTTCCTCCCATCGCTCCGGCTCAGTATAGTAATTTTTAACAGTAAAAAGTATGGTTGATGCGCCCGGGAGGGGGGGGGCAGTAGGTGCAATTGGGAGCCGTACTTTTTGTTGTTTACAAGTATCGTTATAAACTAATCCCCAATAAGACACGGAAAGACACGGAAAAATTACGGCGAAAATCACTGTGAAAATTACCATTGCACCCATTAAATGACCTTCTTGAGGTGAAAAACTTTACTTCTGTTACGATGAAACATGTATTGAACTGTGCGTATCGACACCAAAATTAAATTTCAAAAAAAAACGTTTATAATTTTTTGAATAATATCAATGAAATCTCAAATTTCGTGAATATAAACAACAATCTTCAGACTGGAAGTAATACTTTCATTCTCCTCTGCAGGCAAAAACTTGCCTTGAGAAACTCGCAGCAAACATCGTTAAAAGGCCAATAAATCGGATAAATGGTAAACAAATAAAAGATTATGTCTTTACTGTACATACATACAAAATTAGCGAACGGGTTCCTAAATCTAACAATATGCAGTAGTCGAAAATGTCAGAAAGGTTACATAGTGTCCAAACAATATAATGTATTGCGGTTCAGTGCCTACTTCTTTATCTAGAACGAGACATGAACGTTGTTTCAATAAATGTAACTACAAATGCATGCATTGACTGAAATTATGTTTGAAATCAATTACACGTTTGACCAGAGATAAAAAAGAAGCAGACAAAAATGTTTGCCTTGCGGAGCCAATCTTAGCCAACAATAGTCAATATGTGATTAGATCTAATAGTCTAAGTCCACACTTAAATGTCCAAAGGAGCGGACTTTAAAAATTCTGTACACTATTCCAAGATTTGTGAAAGTTGATTGAATGCTGCCTTCGAGACTTTCGTATTTTTCAATCCACCACCGTAAATCCTCTTGCCCGCGGGGCTTGTAATAAAATTCCAGATGCCAACGGCAAGAGTAGTCACATCAGCCATTGATACATCTTCTTATTGCAGGCAATTTCTTTAAATATCAAGGCTACCTTAGCCTACCTTCCCCTGCCACGATTATTTCAGGTTTTCTTTTAGTTGCTTCTGCAAGAGCATCTATGCCACTAGTGCCATCCGATCAAACAAGGAGGATTACGCAATATTGCAAAAAACACATTTAAACTTGGCTGATGGACTCTGGCAAAGAAGCGCACTTATTACCTGAATACGGCCATTATTGCAGATAAATTGTCATAAAAAAACGACATGGCTTAATCAATTAGCATAAACTGCTGAACCTAGAGAATTATCAATAAGCGGGACATAACCAGGTATGAAGATTAGGTTCTATTTTCTAATGTCAGCATGTTTTGAATTGAACGCAGGGTCGTAAATCTTTTTCTAAGATGGTAAAGCATGCGTGAAACGTGCAAGGCAAAGCGCTGAAATAACAGTTTATTTGCAATATTCGATTCATCATTCACGTCAATAGTTCATTCGGGCAATTAGTCACTGATACCGAAAGGTGATTGTGGCGCTTTAGAACCACACCGTCAATCGACGTTATGCAATCGGACGCGCAGGGAAGTCCACTAAAACATGTTGCGCAACAGTAGATTGAACATCTTCACTGGCTGCTGGTGTGTCGAAATGCAGCGATAATGCCCTTTTTAGTTTTTCTCTTACTCGCAAAATGTATGCACATAAGTGGTGTGTTGAAAGTTGCGTTTTACTGCATCTTAATGCTTGACAGGTGAGCAGGTATCAATGTACTGATTGTGAAACTTCAGGTATACAAATTGCATTACTTATTAAATAAATGTTTTTGGTCAATGTAAAAAAGTCCGTTTATAGTATTTTCATGTGCTATATGGCGTCATTGCGCTTTGAAAAACCCCTAAGTGAATTTCTTTATCTTACAGTGAAAAGAGGTAACGGACGAAATGTATGTAACAACTATTTTGCAGGTACTGCAACTATGTTTTGGTTCTTCGCACAACCGATGGGTACTTGTCAACATTTTTAATAAATCGAAATAGGATTAGACTATTTCATACCAAGACAACTCACAATGTACAAAACTACATAAGCTGAATAAAGGAATTAACCTGCGATTCTCTTAAATTTTTTTTTATTTTCCAAGTCTGGAACCTATTAACCTCAAATAGTTCACTGATCGCTCAAAAATGGAACACGTGTGTCTTTGAACCCAACGCTAGGGTTTCAACTGCATTTTGTAAATGGCTCAGTGTCTTTCAAGCCGATATCTATGCCATAAAACTTTGCGCCCGCAGCAAAGAACTGAAAGGTACTAATATAACTATCTTCTCTGATAGTCAAGCAGCCCTTAAGTCTCTATCCTCGTGGAGTTTTTCCTCGAAGCTCACTAAGGAGTGATTCAACACCCTCCAACAACTAGCGGGCCATTACAGTGCCAACCTCTGCCGGATACCTGAGCAGTTGAACAAGATGGGTTTCATCCTCTCGATGTTATGACGCCGAACCTTATTGCAGCTGGTCGTCGGCGAAAGCTGTGATAAAGATTTTGCTAGGAGTTCACAGCTGCTATGCTGGAGAAATGTCCCCGGACTTACCCAGGCCAAAGCGCTTTTTAGACTCTACGCTTAGATGTTGTACCACCGCCTAAAATAATTTGAATTTCAGGTTACTATTAGGTGACCTATCTGGCCACAATTCATCAGTCGGGAATTTCTAAACCCGGGTGATGTTGTATCATCCACTGTTAAAAACCTCCTTGCATACCTGAGGGTGACTGAGCGTCTTTTGCAGTATTAAGGTTCTGGCACAAAAGATCTTCTTGGTCGTAGTACCCACCATATGGGTAACCCATATCAATAATAATAAATGATAATAACCACCTCTGTGTGTACTATGCAACATTATCTTAATGGAGAAAATATTTTTATTTAATGAAATTCATATTCTCTGTAGATTAGCTAGAGTAGTGTTAGGGAGTAATATAATTGCAACATGTACATGTATATATAATTTATGTAGAATACATGTAAATTACATAGAATTTACACTAGTGTAAAAAACTTCAGAACCATTTTATAGATCACAAAGCCTATCTGTTGTTAAATCCTCGATTCCTGAGAGGAAGATTACATGTTATTACAAGTTTGTTGGTTGGTTTAAGTGGTCAGTGCTGCTCAGCAAGGCTAGCAACCCAATTAGCACTTTACGTGTTGTTTTGATACCACGACCTGTAAGACAAGGTTGTTAGTTTCGGCCAATCCTAGGCAACGAGGTAGTAATACTGCCGAAGATGCGCTGTTGTGCTAAAGCTAATTGGGCTATCTCCATAATCTGTACTCCTGACAGTTCTCCAGAAAGTGTCTTCCTCCCGCCAAAGTTGGGCATTTGCACAGAAGGTGAAGTATGGTTTCCTTTTTATCAGCTGCGACAGTGTATATTATTAGGAGCACCAGCCCTACCCGCATGCCCGCCTATTAAATAGTGGCCTGTGCAGGTTACAACGATTTTCGTAACGACAACACGAGACCTTTTTAGTAACCCAAATGTTTTATTTTTGGTATATCTTAATCAAGTCGCTCTAGAGACGACACAAGCTAAGAAAACACTCCATCTGAGGTTAGCCTTTCTCTAAGAAATGCGAACAACCTCCGCTCTGGGGCAAAGCTCGTGATTTCATCTCTTCTCTATTCCCTCGTATATTTATATAACCCGTAATCCCGAAAAGGGTAAAGTTGAATCTAACCTTTAATTACTGCAGTCTCTCTTTAGCTTCTAAGAAGTGGTTTCTGAGTGAAGCGCCGTAATGGCAACAAAATCATGCCTTCAGAATCTCAGGCACCTCCGCTTGGAATACGTTGCTTTGTTCGGCAGTCTATAAGCCTCCAATATATTTAATGTTTTATAGAAAATCCTCGTTTCGAAACTACAGTTCATCTTAGGGCCGTCAGTGAGTATGACGGTGTCGTAACAGTTAAGCAATTCAACGTTCCTGCATTCATTCCTGTCGTTAATCGGACATTAAAGTTTCTCGTAAAATTCAGGTTAGGTATTGCATAATGAGAAACCTCAGTAGATAATTCTCGCGGTGTTAAATTCAGTATACTACTGTGCAATACGGTGGGGCAACCCACCATCCAGGCTCCTTTACTGGTGAGCACCGCATGAGGCCAAATCGTTATTGTGAAGATCAGGAGGGAGAAGATGTAGCAGAATATTGAGAGCATGAGTTGGCGTATTCGTGCCGCCCCAGTGGCACCAAGACAAGCTATTTTGTGCACCTTATATTCCTTTGCTAATAGCCCGCCACCAAACCAGGGAGCCATAGATGAGGATAGGTCATTGCGGCTGCAGGCATAAAGACCAGTTTTGACGCGGTCTTCTATGTTTGTTTCCAGTTCAATTACGGATTTAGATTCACCGCCAAGTTTTTTACTCTGGCGGATAACGAGAGTTGATGCCTGTTTAATTTGGGCATAGCAAAGTTAGGTTGTTTGGTTTTAGTAATGAAAAGCATCAGCTCCCTGTTTCCTGAGTTCACAGACTGTCCAAAATCCTTGCACAATCTGTTGACCTTGTTCAAGGCAGTCTCCACAATGTCCCTAATTGCATGTACAAATTATTACATGTAAATTACATATTATTTACATTAAATGTAAATTACAGTATTTGATGTACATACATATATGTAGGTAAATATATTTCAATTACATGTAAATTACGTAAAGATTAGATGTAAATTACAAGAAGACTTATGTAAATTACATGTAGATTACATTAAAACTACATATAGATTGCATTTAATAATCAATCTACATGTAAAGATTACGGCTATTACTGATATGTAACATGCAAGTTATTTTTACCCTATCTTGACGATTTTTGTCGATTCCTCGATTTCTGACGCGTTATGGATAGCTATGGTTATATGCAAATTCGAAGGAAACTCTTTATATTACGTTCTGCAGCTAAGTGCATCTTTGGACGGTTTGTACACTTTCGTTCTTCCATTCAATGTCGCTTCGATCAGAAGTGGACTTACGCTCGTTGTTGGGGTCTCTACTTATTGTTAAAGGATCTCTTTTAAATGAAATATTCTGTGGACTCCGTGTTATACAGAACCCCTTCCGTTATTCCTTGCTTGTGTGTTATGAATGTAAGTCCTACTACTGTGCAACTGATAATTAAACGAATTTTTAAATTCTTATCATCTCCGTTAGTTCTCTTGCAACGACATTTACCCAAAAAAAATTCCTTTCAGTGTTCCATATCAAAATAGGAATAATTGAACACTTATGGATTCAACTGTCATACAGAACTTCTGGTAGAGGGGTGAACTTCGGCATAATTGCAGATATGAATTTACGAAACAATCGGTTGAATCTGCTTTGACGATTATACCACATAATTTGTTCCTGATAGACGAAATTTTAAATCACCATAACTTTTCTTCTATTGCTCCTATTTTCGAAATTGTTTTATCATTGTATTCTTCTCGGTCTACTTTATCTATGTTTAAATTTTAAGCTCCCGCAATTTACATACACCGGAGATTTTGCAAGTTTTGTGTTTTGAAATTGTCAACTGTCAACTTTAGACGTGTATAAGAAATCTCCTATTTCAATCACCGCCGCATTCGCTGAGATTATTTTGGCAGCAAGATCACAGGGATCGAATAACCCAATCACACGACTGTCGGCTGATTCCGATGCAAGCGGGATGCACCGAAAACACACCTCATTCCCCGCCTAACTCAAGCTGTTTAGAGCAAATCTGAAGATTTCGTCCCAAGATATTCAACCGACTTATCGTATAACACTACAACCGCGCTTGCAAGAACTTTAATTTTGGCCTAAATGATGATCCCTTTCAAACAAGCTATTCAAGGTTAAAACTAATTTTTCTCTTATGATCAATGAATAGGAATTGTGTAGTCCTAGACTTGTGAGTACAAAGCATAGGCCCGAGTTGTTTATGGCATTTCTTGCAATTGATCTAAAGATTATTACATTATTTCGCCAAAAATAAAAATGATCCATGAATCGGACAATTATTATTGTTTTTACTCCAGTTCTTTTAGATTCTGTTTTGTTCAATGAGTTTATAATTCTCTGGGTCTGTTCCTAAAACGTCAATGTGAATTAATATACTTTTTTTCTGGAAGCTGTTGCAATATAAGAGGAAATAAAACATCCACTTATTACGAATAAATATCAGAACGAATTTATGGACTATTAATAATATATATTAAAAACATTAAAGGTCCTAAATGGCTACCTTCTGATACGCCGGAAACAATTGATGTAAGAATTGAAAGTCAATTAAACTACAGGATTGTTTACTTTCAATCTTTGGCTTTGACGACTTTCAGAATTGACCAGACCAGTCTTTTGTGGGTCAAACTTAACACTCATTTTTCCTTCTCCATTGCACTTTTGTTAGGCCTATGTTAGAATACGGTAGTCCTGTTTGGTCCCCCTTTTATGCGGTCCATATTAATCGGATCAAGGCCGTCCACCAATTTCTTATAAATTTGCGAAGATTCATCTACTGCTTATCACTTTAACCCCAAGTGATGATTCCTTGGCGTTCTAGGGTTTTTAGTCAGCAAATATTGTTTTTGAAGCAACAAGAGAACTGTTTCTTTTTTCATCATGTAGTAAACTTAGGTTCGAGTTTTAAAGGATGTGATTACTCTAACTGTGGTACACAAAATCTAGGATTTTTAATGGTAATTATTATCAAAGCACTAATTTGGACAAACTGACTTCTCTTTGAACGCTACGAATTTTACTCTTTATAGTAATGCCAATCATAAAATTAGATATCACCCCTCTTTAAAACACTCGGAAAAACATAAGTAAACTGCGTAATCAAAAACAATTCTGATCTTAGAGAGAACATAAACTTTATTATTTAAACTTTAATATTTTTTATATATTTGATTGCCTTGAAATGACAATAAAATAAATGTAGTTTAGTGAGTGATGTCCATGACTAAATACAAATCAATCTCAAAATCACCTCCATAACTTATCGATTTTTCCTCTTGAGTATTTCCGGGCCGAAATTAAGTTTCTTACTAGAACTTCGAAACTCCAATCAAAGCTCTATTCTGCTTTTACGACTTTGTTTTATATCGTTTATGCAAATAGCGCTGCAATAATGTGGATTCAATGCATCTACCGAGAGTAATTAAATTCAATGACCTTCTACTATTCTACCGCAAAAGATGTGCTGACAAGTGCCATTTATTTATAAAGTTGTTGGCTTCCGTAAGCAAAAATTGCCATCAGGTGCCGGAATATTTACAATCATCCGCACACTAAATTACTCATGGAAGCACCACTACTATCTTCGTTTATAACTTTAAAAAAAAACTCGTTTGGCATTTCCTACACTTACTAAGCGCGAAATTCAAGCTAATTTGAATGTTAAAATGATGTGAAGCCGTCACATTGTCCGAGTAACTGAGTACGAAAAAGATTTTATCTTAACTGACTTTATTCCAATGAAACTTCAATTTCAATTAATCATCTCCCAGGTATTATTAAAATCCGGGCGTCTGCTTAAAGGTTAATTTTTATATTGGATTTCACCTGCTATTTACAGGTTTGACAAAATTAATTTATATTAAACGCAGACATGACCTATTTTGAACATTAAAATAATGTCGTGGCCATGGTCGTTACATGCGTGACACTACGAAAAAACTCGTTAACTAATTCCAAAAGGTAAACAGCTTAATTTCACCGTAATATCTTTTTACACATGCGGAGAAGGAGGGTATTAAGACGATTTGATATAGTTTTAAAAACACATTAGTCGTGGCCAGTCAATATCATCGACATTACAAAATTGAACTTGTACTCCACATCTGACCGGAATATCAATCTCATATATCCGACGTAGACGTTAACGTTTGACTCATGACTTGACTGATAACTCATCGTTCACCGGAGCTATTTGAACTCGCTGCAGAAATAAGAGCCGAAAACGAAAGTTGCAACACTTTCCTTGTAGCTACAGATACTTTGGCAGAAGGTCAGTGTTAACCCACCGTGCAAAAGATCAACTTGCACACGTTATAATTCAGCTACCTGTCAACGTACGGTACGACGCATTTGTTACCTTTACGCGAAATCAGAATTCAAGCTAGACAAATACGAACTGAAATCTTCCTTCGTATATAAAAGAGAGACCTGGAAGACAATTCGAGAGGAAAAGTTACCTTAAAAGTGAAATCAAACTGTATAATGCCGGAATGGGGAAAAAACTCTTGGCGAAAGAAGATTTTGTTGCACTTCTTTCCAGTATCTGTCAAAGAGATAGTGATCTTCTACCTCTCACCTGATTTTATGTTTCGTTTTCATTGAATAACTTCCGATTGCCTGCGGAAATCTTAAAATTACATCAAAGTTCTTGCATTTTTCGAAGCTGTATTTATGTGAATAGCATTTTGAAATCATCAATAATACGAAAATTCACCTAGATTTGCGCTTACTTTCAAAGGTGTTGTGTGCAACAAATTACTTAACTAAAGATGAGTATCATCAGAAAAATTAATTTAAGCAATTTTAGTGCAACAGATAAAATAATTTTGACGGCTTTTACGTTAAGAAAGTGCTGCAAACGCCATTTTTAGAGTTACGCCATCCCTATGTAGACCTCTCTGAAAAATTTTCATATCGTTGGTTTACGAGCATACGGACCTTTTAGATAGAGTATAGAACTATAAGAAGAGGCCTAAAAGCCAAAAAACCTAGGCACTTTTCTTGATATAGTTGAATCGTTGAGTTGTGTTTGTATTCGTCATGGCAGTAGTAAAACAGCGACATTTCTAGAGTAGGGCCAAAATAAATTCGAAATTAGAGCGTAATCGCATTTTACAATTGCCTGAAGGTATTGCGAATGATTTTCTTTCTTTTTGGCGAATCTATATCACAAAATGAATTAAAAACTTTTAAACCTTTTAATCACGAATTTAAGTTTTTAGTGTCCCTTTATAAAAGTTAAATCACGAGCCACTGGGTTAGCTAAGGAGAAGCAAAAAATGTGATCTTAGAAAATGTAAACAAACCAGGGACCAGGGTGACCTTTATGACTTTTAAGAAAAAAGTCAAAAATAACTGGTAATTATATGACTAAAAAATATGATTTTTATACAACATTTTAGTTTTAACTTTTAATTATAAGTCATTAAAAACTGGTTATATTTTTCAGTCAAATAGTCAAAAAGTCAAGAAATTACTTTTATTTTTCGGTAAAATAATAAAAATCATTTGTTTACATTTATTTTTTAATAAAAGCAATTTTTGACTTTTATATTTCCAGTGAAATAATAAAAGTCATTTCTAAAAAAAGTTAAGTATAGAAAATATTGAGTTACTCAAGGAGGTACTGAGTAAAATTCGAATATAACATAGTAGTAGTTAATAATTTATGATGGCGAACGATAACGTTTAATGGAACTACCTGTTTATGTAAAACGGAACACAATTGTTGACAATTGCGCATACTAACAGTAAGCCAGTATCGAATAGTTTTAGCATTTCTTTACTATCTTAGGTAAGCACATTAGGAAAGTTCTACATTGTAAATCGGTATAAGTATTGCAAACATTTTACATTATTGATTTCATTCATAATACATTTTAGGTGGAGGTGGAGGTCTGTTCGCGTACCCTGTTGCGAGTAAATCACGTTTGAGTAAAATCAAGTAAGAGAATTTACTCACAAAAGGGGACGCGTATAGAGAGAATATAAATAAGCAATAAACAAACATATAAAGACAGCTAACATTTTACATTAAAAAAACATTTCTTAAGTTAAAGAATTTTATACACTATACTCCTCAGATGAAAAAGCATTATCTGCTTCGATATTTTTTCCATCATGCTCATCTCCGGAATTTTGTTTTTCGCTAACATACTTTTCAATAAGGTTAATATGTAATTGCCTTACAGTTATCTGGTATACGCTCATAATAATTAGTGTTTGTTTTAGATTTCCACAAAAATAGGTTATTAAAAATCGAATAATCTTTAATATTTTCCATAACTGCTAAATCACGTTATGCTTACAAAATCAAACGATATTTCCTTGACGGCGTTTTCGCAGGTCGGCTGACTCACTACCCAAAATGCATCCATATTTCTCCACCTAAAATGTATTATGAATAAAATCAATAACGTAATATGTTTGCAATATTTATACCGATTTACAATGTAGAACTTTTCTAATGTGTGCACCTAAGATAGTAAAGAAATACTAAAACTATTCGATACTGGCTTGTTTGATTGATTGATTGATTAGATTTGGAGGTGTGAGGTTCTCAAGCGCCGCGGCCACTGGGGCCTATTGTGCTAACCCTCTCAACTCCTTATAGTAAGCCGGTCCCTCCGAAGAAGTTCAACAGCTCCCGCAGTTGGCAGTCATTCAGCCCACTCGGTACCAGGGTTGGTTTCCCGAATAGGCTAAATCTGCTCCTGGCTACTGCAGGGCATTCACATAGCACGATACTGGCTTGCTGTTAGTTAGTATGCATTAATCTTAACAATGTGATCCGTTTTGCAGTCATATAAACAGGGTATGCCCACATTTCTGATCATTTCTTGAGTCAGTGTCAGTCTATCTTTAGCAGTGGTATACTAATTATATGTATAGTAGTTCCGTTAAACGTTATTAAAATTCGACAGTGTAAAATATAAACTGAGCACTCGTGTGGACTACAATGTGCAGAAAAGTGGTGGATTTTTTAAAGTGGAAGAAGAAAAAGTTAGCTGTAAAACACTCTTTTAATCATACTACTACTATATTATATTCGAATATTTCTGTGAGTAATCTCAATATTTTCAATACTCATCTTTTTTTTAGAAATGACTTTTATTATTTGACTGAAAAAATAAAAGTCAAAAATAAATTATATTATGTGACTGAAAAGTAAAAGTGAAGAAATGACTTTTATTATTTGACCGAAAAATAAAAGTCATTTCTTGACTTTTAGTATTTGACTGAAAAATATAAGTCAAAGAATAACCGGTTTTAAATGACTTTTATTAAAATAATATATTTTTACTTACATTTTTTGACTTTTTTTTAAAAAAAAAAGTACAATTTTATGTAGTTATATCATCAGCCGATAGTGCTCTCAAAAATACATATGATATCGAAATATTTTTCATTCTAATTCCTTTTTTGTATGTGACTTTTTCGTGTGAAAAATAAAAAATATCGGTTATTTTCGGTCCCTGAAACAAACTCAAAACGCCAAGAAAATTTCACTTTTCTTTACTTTCCGTTCCAGTTCTTAGCGTGTCAATGCAATCATATCAACCTTAAGAACTAACAAAGCATTATTTTAATTAAAAACTTCCCTGAAAAACGATATCCCGCGTGTACAACGCCGATTGTTTTCACAACACAAGACCGCGCAATTCATTTCAAAAATGTCACTAATAAAATACACTGTCTACACTTTAAAAAGTTGAAAACTATTAGCTCTAAAGTTTGCTAATATATTACACTAAACAGGATAGTAGAAAACACTTGAAACTTTCGAAACAAAATTGTTAAACTATCGGACAATTCACGGTAATCACTTTAACAGTTCGCAAACTAAGGAGAATAGCTCTCCTTCCTCACCTCGCCAAAAAGAAAAGTGCCGATAACAAGTACATGGTTTCACAGGGCCTTTCCTGTTGTTATATATTCTAAGACTGACCTATGGGGTTTTATCAGTTTCCTTAAACCCCATTTTGAAAACTAATAATATGCAGTCTTTGCAGCGAAAACGCGAAAATATTTATGACCTTTGCTTAACAGTGTCCGATATTTCTACAAGATAAAACTCTCTGCCAAATTTTTAGTTAACCGCTATAATTAGTCGGCTCACAACGGTGTTTCGATCCTCTTACCCTCTCGTTACTTCTATAGAGCTGCACATACAAAGAGATCGGTGGTCATTTTTTTTATTATGTAGCCTTAGCCCAGGGCCAACCCTATGATGCGTTAGCATGGGTTTGTCAGAAGGGAATTAGGGTAAGGGGACTGAGGGAACTTAAATTTCTTGATTTTGAATTTCTGCGAGCTAGACAACAGCCCAGAGACGGAGTGGATTTTAAATTTTTATTAAAACAGACTCGAACCCTAGAACTATGCCGTGGTGATCATTCCAGTCAATCAATTGATCCAATTCCTTCTTCTCAACTTTATAAGTAATGTCTAAACAATCGTAAATGTTTCACTACTCACCAGATCAGTTCTATTTTAAGCAGGCTGCTCTCAAATGTTATAAATCTTCATACTACATACTCGCCTTTTTTATCGTTAAATCATCAATATTTTCGGAAAGCCACAAGGTAGCCAACGTGGTTATTTTCTTTTCATTGCTTTTATTGATAATAAGAAAGTTTTAAAAATGCTTCTGTTAATAAAACACAACACATTCAGTTTACCTATTATAAATATAAATTAAGCCACTTGTACTTATTTTACATAACTGACTTAATGATCAAACCTCCCACATATATCAACCAGAGTATCATGAGGAAAAAAGCAAGCATGCTCAGAGTGCAAATTGTTTACGAAGATGAGGAAGTCATGCAGGAGTTCTTATTCAAGTTGACTTTGTGTTCATTAAGTGTTAACCAAATGATTCTCGCATTAACAACAGCCAATTCTATTAAATAACTACAACAGGAGAAAGTAAAATGTAACAAAGTATGGAAATTAAATAAGTGACTGTCACACTGCACATGTTAAGTTTTATTTACTTGAGGCATTCGAGTCACACGGGAGTTTTACTTGTACTTGAATAAAGAAACTCGAATGCAATAACTTACCTAAGTGAAACCGACAGACTCGACCCGGAGAATTATTTGTTGCCCTTAGAACATAGAGCTAAAGGAATGACTCTTCGAAAAAGTCAAAGAAGAGTGACTATATGTATTTAGCAGATAAATAGAAAAATACCCATATGCCTAACTAGTTGCTTTAACTAAAAAAAAAATTACTCGAATAAGTAAGTCACTATAGATAAATATTATTGGTGCAACCTTTCTGCTTGATTAGAGCTTAAATCATTTTTGAAAATAACATCGACTCGAGTGGAAAAAAGCCACTTGAGTC
Source organism: Leptarthrus brevirostris (assembly GCA_964036015.1). Classification (NCBI taxonomy): domain Eukaryota; kingdom Metazoa; phylum Arthropoda; class Insecta; order Diptera; family Asilidae; genus Leptarthrus; species Leptarthrus brevirostris. The sequence continues at coordinate 125,730,621 of OZ038372.1, forward strand.
GCATCACTAGTTCTGAATCTATGTCACAACTTGTAAAATTCAGAGGAGACGAGGTTTGCGCAACCTTTCTTTTTAGATCACTTTCTCTATTGTTGTTGTTATTGTTGTCCAAGTTAAATGTTGTAACCAATATTTCGACCTTTTTAAGGCAAACTAGAGCTTTAATATTTTGCATAAGAGTCAACAAGTCAATATAAATTCAATACGGCGGATGCCTCAAAATAACGAAAAGAAAAAATTCTTTTTTTCTTCACAACCCTCTTAATATGGGCATCGACTTAAATACAACAATACAAGTATCAACTCAAAAATACAAGTAACTTTGTGACATTGATATAAATTCCAAGCATTCAGATGTCACAAAGCTGCGTGAAAACTCCTAACTTTGCACAACCTTTTGCATGCATTGCATTGTTTTGCATGATTTCCGGTGTAGATTTTTTAGAGCTGCACACGGAAAGGTCTATGATTAACTCTGCAAGTAAAAACATCCCAAAAAAGTTTTTTGTATCGAGATCATTCATTGGTTGGTGACTGTTTCATAGAACGTTATTTAGTAGAATGACATCTTTTGGGGTACGTCAAAGAACTCTAAAGTTGAATAACTGAATGGCAGGGTTAACCAATATCTCTTTCTCTCTTTTGTTCCCGTAACCCCAAGTGGGGCATGGGCCGAAAGAACAACTGCAGCCGATTCGAGACTACGATTATAATTGGACCTACAGTTTAAATTGCATTCCGAACCACTGACATTTTCTCTGCAACCCCTATCGCCTTTTTATCGTAATCTAGTGTCAGCAGAAAACAACGATGGGTCGCCGTTGGTGGAATTCGAACCTGGGACCTCCGGATTAGTACGTTATCACTTACTCAACCGACGACGTCATGGGCTTACGTAAACTTTTCATCACATTGATTTTATCGGATTTTCCAGCCCTCAAATGCGTGAGTTTTTTTTCCGTAACAGCGGAAGTATAATTTCAAATTTGCTTCATCACTCTGCCTCTTTTGATGAATATTGGAATATATTCTAACTTGCGCCAACATCTATTCAATAAACTCAGGACTCTATCTATATGGTCTCGGAGCTTTAATTCCTTTGTATTTTACAAGCAAGAAGAGACATATCTTTCGTCAGAATGTGGCATGGTGTTATTTACATAGCCCAGCTAATGCGAAACGACAAGGAGCTGAGAGCGTCGGATCCTCGGTCACACTCCAGCAGACAGCAGCGATGTTTGCGGCGAAGACGAGCAGCCATAGGCGAGTTTTGGCCCAACTTCAACCCAGAAGTCTTAAATTTGTTTGTTTTGGTGATCGATTAAACTGACTCAATAAATATTGCGTGCATGTCAACGAAGATGAAGAAAAACTTCATAAGGCCGACGTGCATAATTGAATTCTGTGTAAATTTTGTGGAGGCGATTCTAAATTTCCACAGGTCTGTACTGTACTATACCGAATACCCGAGAATATATTGTAATATGAAAGTAATTAAGACGGACCAAATCGCCCTTGATATCACATATTATCTTGATTTCTCGCCACCTAGGACATCCGCTTTGCGCACCTCACTATTTCATTTTTAATGGATAATCTCATGTACGATACAATATCACTTCTGAACTATTTGACAAGCTATGTCTGGAAGTTTGGTTTCTCTACCTCAACAATTGCTTTAATTAATAATTTCCTCCCAAATAGGCACCAGCAGGTGATATCAACTCATCCTACTACTATCTTTACTTCGTGAAGTTCCACAAGGATCTGTTCGTGAGCCTTTGTTTTTTTTCAGGCATAATAACGATATTTTCACTGTTCAATTCAATTTAATGTCAATAATGTGCTGATAACATTCAGCCTTATTGCTAGCATCAATGATGAATTTGCAAGAACATCTGCTAGATATTTGAAGAATGAGTTTAATCATAGTATATTTTAAGACATAGCGCCACATAGCACCAACACGATCAGAACAGACTAGTTTCCATCTTTTACTCTTAATGGAATGATGTTGGTTTATAATAAAAACAAATAAAATAGTTTGAGAGTAGTATTTAGTAGGTCGTTGATTTGTTGCGATATTGTCAGACTTGCACTTGGAAGTATTTATGGTATGTTGAAAATCCTGTGGCTTTATGGCTCGTATTCACTTGAATTTACAACAAAGTCTAAAGTAAAGAAGTAAGCTAAAAGTCTTTATTTTATATTAATCGCAATCTAATTTACTCGAAGCGTGTTGCCATTTGTAAAAGTTATGTAAAAGTTTTCATCAATGATTGTATTTTCTTTGTTTTTAAACTTTCTTTTAATTTATTCTTGCTTGGATGTACAGTCACTAGAAGACTTAAATTGTAGAAGGTTGAGCTGCGTACATTTTGATGTGTAATACAGTCCTTTTACTTTGTAACACGTGACGTAGTTGGATGACTTTATATAACTCTATTAGTTTATTCCTTTTGTCTCAAATGTTGCTGTATGCTGTATGCTGCATCATAATAATTTGCCAGCGCATACAGCACTTTAAATTCATAATTTTCTCATGAAAAATAGAAAGACTTCCATGTGTTTCTCAAATTTAAATCCAGGCTTAATAATCGAAGGCCGGACACCGACAGTAGTGATTTATGAAGCAAAATAAAAATCACTAAGTGAACTGAAGAAGATTTTAAAAATCTCATCCTTTTACGAGTTTGCGTTAACTTTTCCTTCCCATACTTAAAAGCGTAATATTTGAGTTTTAGAGAATCGCAACACCATCTATGATTATTTTTATGTTTGCAACTCATTCCACTAAAAGAGGAAATTAGGAATCGAGAGCAAAATCTACTACAGTGAGAGAAAATTCCAAGAAAAATTACCGTTCCACTCAGAGTGTTGCAATTAGAGCACTATAAAATTTATGATCCTTTCAGTAATTTTTAATGTGTTCGTAGGCGATTTTTAAGGAACAACACCATAAAATTTACGTGACTCGTAAAATTTTACTTCATTCATTAACAGTGATGAATATGAATTAAGATTAAAGAAAACAAACTTGACATCGTTTTCTGCGTTATGTGACACTTACTTTTCTATGGTTCTGAATTTAAATTGAACTTAGTTTTCTATAGTTCTGAATCTCTATGTGAATATTAATGATTAATTAACTTTAAATCAATTTTTGAAATAATTTAATTCCTTTTAAGTCTTTTAAGTTCCAGGCTTGGAATATCCTTTAAAACCAATCAGATACTCGGTCTCCCCGTTCAGGAAATTTTACGGTGCTATTCCGTAAAAATTAAGGTACGGACGGGGGTGGAGTTGGATCAATTGCTTGGGCAACCCGACCCATGGATCCCGGATTTGAGACTCTGTCTCTGGGCTATTGAATAGCTCGCAGCAATGCAAAAGCAGGAAATTCAAGTTTACTCACTCCCCTTGCCCTAATTCCCTTCCGGACAAAACTATGCTAACGCATCAAAGGATTGTGCCCTAAAACTTTGGCCACATCGTAAAAAACAACAAAAATCTGACAGTTGCAAGACGATTGCAGATGAGAACCGTATTTTTTATCGGAATTGTCGTATAAAAATTCAAAGCTTTTCCCTCAATGCAGTGTTTGGAGTCCTCGATGGCATGAGACACTTTTCTGTAGCAGTGAAAGTAGTAAGGTTTCCTACAGCAAACATTTTTCAAAACTGGCATCGAGTTCTGTGGTATATCATGACAGGTCCCTTTTTACAGCTTCTCAGCTTTCTATTCTTTTAGACTATATTATTGTTATATAATTTTCAGACTGCTTAATTTACTGTGTGTGTACAAGATACACATTAAAAACCAAACCTATTTCACAGCTTTAATTCTGATCTGTGTTAATCGGTTTTGTCTGAAACTCAACATACACGGTATACAAAAAGGAAAGTTATTTCGTGATTACTCGAGGACAGCCAAGAGGAAATACGATCAATTTTTGTGACTAAATCTCCTCAGCCGAGCAATGAACCAATCTTATCACGACACAAGTAATAATCTTTCGAACGGATAGTTGTTTAAAATGTTTGCTCTAATGGAATAATCGACAGAATATAGTTCAAATCAATTTTGTGGGTGTTTTGCTCTCAAACACTGTCTGCTCTGGCACTTAAAAGTAAATCAACATTTTTATGAATCTAGTTTTGACTTTAATACCGAAATGTTTTTACGCCGAACCCTTGATTTATATGCCTTTCGACGTTAAGAACTTGATGACGGGCCTTAATCTCATATCGTAGAGCACATAAGCAACTAACCAAAATAACTCCATTAGCTTTTTCTAACAAACTCTATGATACAAAACTGCGATATTTTTGTCATATTTATGTCTGATAACGTTCGAGATTTATTATATCCGTATTCAACAAGGCACACGAAGTTTGCGACGACAACGAAAACTATAACCGGCTCTGGTGGCATTCATTGCGTAAAAGGTATCCGCACGAAATAACATCTAACCGGAATCTAGGGAATGATATAATGGACAGTGGACACACTATAATTAAACTGGAATAAAACTGAAGCAGCCGATATGGCGGCTTCGATTTTGTTTATTTATCTGATTGGCTTAGGCTGGGGTTACCGGCAAGTAGAGTGACTACAAATCGAATAACGTCGCCCGTACAAATTCAGGCTCGAAGCGCTAAACTTGCTTTTCTTGTGTTTCTTAAGTTTGGTGACTTTCTCTAAAAACTACCAAAACAAAATAGCATAAGTTTCTGCATCTCACGTCATGTCGGTAGCCTAGGTGTGGACCGACACGATTTGCACTTTTCCTTTCAAACGAAACATTTTTTATCGACAACATCAAACAGTGTATGAATTTAAAGGCAAACCACTGTACAATTGACATTCTTGCAGATAATTTAATATTAAAAATTGCTGGCGCATGTGCATGATGCTGAGCAAGTTTTCGCGAAATAATTATTGTGTGTGTCTTCTATGGACGTCTTATGTAATTAGGTAAAGACAATCAAATTAAAAATAATCTTGGAAAGGTGCGATTATGGGATTCCCGTTACTTTCATTATATCATCTTTTTGTTACTTGGAAGCGTAGGAGAGAGTAAAGACGGTCAGATGTCGAATTGAAGATGCTCGGATATTTCGCCTCAGGCGGTTATGGGATTGTTCGCATGAAAATGGCGGAAACATGAGTAGAGGTGTATTCACATTGTTTTGAAAATCAGCGACTTTTAGTGTTGTTCATGTTCATGTTAATGATCCCCGATGGGATTCCTGCAGTTTGCACTATTCTGCATAGTCCTGCTGTATTACCATTGTTCGCTGTTGTTTGTCGAACCTTTTTAGCTAGTATGATATTTCAAATTTAAAACCACCTGCCAAAAACGTATTAGGCACGGCACACACATGATAGGGTTCCGAAAATATTTCCAAGTTATGTCAAAAATTTTTACCAAGTTTAGAAATTAGAGGGGGGACCGTTAATATCTTCTTTGATATCAATATGCAAATATCTCGTGATTAAAGGGTTAAAATTAGAAGGTTTCAAAACATTGTTGCATTTAAGGAGAGCTTTTCAACAACACAAATATTTATTTATTATTATTTTTTTTGGTCAGAAAATAAGTCAAAAATCGTGTATACCAAATTTCATCTTAATATGTGCCATATAAAAATAAGAGAATGGTTTGGATGTCACATACAGGCAGATAGGCGAACGAACGGACATAACACAGTTGTAAGGGTTTTAAATCGCTTTTAATCAAAAATAGGCTGTCGTTTTCAAGTTAATTAGGGAGCTGAATGAAAATTCAATTGTTAATTGTTGTAAATTGTTCAATGTTTTACTTTTGTACATTGTGGAAATTTCAAATATTTCATGACTTTTTTTTTTGTTTTTCAGGAAGGCAGTATTGGACATGATATAGTTATTAAACCTCTTCCTCATGAATTGAGCCCCAACAAAGACGAAGCTCATCACGTTGTTTTCAAAAGAAGCGCAGACCCTTCGGATCAATTAAGCGATTTTGGTAAGTGTTCACATGTGTGTTTACATGTATTATTAAGTTATCTTTGAAAAGACAATTCGGAGACCTTGAATTGAATTACTCGTATATAAAAATTAATGGGTCGTAAAATTGTTATTTTGGAACATATTTTGGCATTAAAAAAATTTAACAAATGGTTAAGGTAATGGGTGCATCTATCCCGACTAATCGCTTGCATAATTTCCATCGCTTGAAGTAATCGGTACCACTAGATGCAACCGATTCGTACTAGCGATCAGCATTGAACTTAGCTAAGTTTACGTTTGAAAATTTGCTGAGTTTTTGACGTTTATTTCATTAAAGTTTAAGGATAATTAAATGGTGAGCAATAATAGTCATATTTTGAGTAGTTGAAGATGGCTCTTCCTGCTAAAATTCCATTTCGATAATTAACTTCAACCAGGTGTTGAAAAATTCAATTAACAAAATTTGTCAAATAAACTTAAACTTATTTTGGTATATATGCATAATTGCATTTAAGTGCACTCTTATCAAAGATTCGAACCAGAGTGCTAACCAAAAGCAAAACCGTCCACCAAATACAATTTGATAGAAGTAAGCAATATTGGTGTATTTCAAAACTTTTGCTAATCGCTAAGTCGGGATAGATGCACCAATTCACAACGACAAGTGAAACAATCACACAAACTTCTCTTAAGAAATGTGGTAGAAATTCTGCCCTGCGGACTCCTTAACCTATTGGCTCCAACTTTATTTTCAATCTGAAGGATTCTACGGAATCGGAACATACCGAGAATTTTAGTAAATTTATAAAGTTGAGATTAGTTGTTCCTTTTAAATAACTAACCGTTTTGTAATAACCTTTTACACCAATTTTGAATATGTAAAAAATAAATTTTCCGAAAAACAGCTTTAAGGGAACATTCTACAGTTAAATCCTCAAAAAGTGGGATTTTACACTTTTCTTTTTGAAAAAAAGTAATGTTTTCATATTTCTAAAATTCTTACACATTATTTACTTCAATATAAGTTACAACAACAAATTCAAAAAAATAATAATGCTTTGGTTTATAAATATACGGCGATGCCAACACTTCCCGGGCAGTCTCTTCATTCACGGAGTACAATTTTAATTTAGTTATTAGGAAAGTTTTGAACCGATTTCTTGTTCAGAATTAAATTGCCACCGAATGAGACGAAGAATTTTTCATGATTCCCCATCCCTTTCTCCCTCAAATTTTTAGGGCTTTGAAATTCAAACCGCATCATTTTTTATCAACTCAATTATTTTATTCCAAGAGCATGGTGTCATTCGGTGGATTTGCAATTCTACTTTAAGAACAATTTTGGTCTTTTGTTCTAAGACGTTCCAGATTCGAGTTGTAACGCCCACCATCTGAAGAGATTTTTTATCCCCCTATTCCTTCAACACAATCACTGCATATGTGAAAAAGCGGGGCGGGATGAAAAGAATTGTTTCATACAGTTTGTACAATTTCGAACAAAATAAGATAAGATTCAACTAAATATACATATGTTATAATTTGATCATTAGTACTGCTCAAAAGTATGTTTTTTTCGATAATTTTGTTTTGGGTACCCGCAATTATAATTTACGCCGGTATACATGTTATGCAGGAGGACACAGTATTAATATCAGGAAACATATTTATTGAGTAAAATTACACAGACCAGATTTGATAATTATCAATAATAATGGTCAATGAAAAAAAATCAGGTGTGATAAACAAAAAAACCATCACTATTTTTGAAAGCAGCACACTTTATTACCTAAAAAAACATTATTATTAAAAGGGAAATTAAGGGCTGTGTAATTATTGGCAAGGAAGGCAGTTTTAAAAACGTCGTTATCCCCTAAAATTAACAAAGTAGAGGTATATAAAACCATACTTACTGTGAATTAGAGATGCTCCAGACCCTACATCGAAGAATAGGGAAATTTGAAAAGCAGGATGTTATAGCGTCTCAGGAAACAAAAGATTCAAACAGCGCCGGACCGAGGAACTGTTAGAGACAGTGCCAAACATTAAATCCAGGAATCTATCCAAATGGTAAACTTGCAAGCAACAAAGAGAATGTTGCCGTGTTGGCGTGTACGAATCATCATCAGAAAACTCTCAGCTAATGCAGCAACAATTGAGCTCTTTTAATTAAAAGTGGACTTATACTCATTTCGGTGGTAGTGTTTCAATTCATTTAAAAGTGTCAATAAACTTTAGATATTTTTTTTATTATGAACCTTTAAAGTAAAGAAAATTCTATTTGAAACCTATCAGGTAATTATCAATTTTTCAAATTTCAAATCTAAAATTTGACAACTTTTACAAGTTTTTTTTTCAAATAAACGAGGGATCGCAAAAAAACCTCAATGTTTGTTTGAGTGGCTCATTAGTGTTTACGGTGGCTCAAGGAGGAATATAAGCAGTAGCAATAAAAACGTTTATACGAGCTAGCTTCAAGACAACACACAAATCTTATAGTTTACTCGGGTCAGAAAGAAAAACGATGGATAGCGCACACAATTCCACCTTCAATAAGGAGCACTCAATGTAAATAAATGACGTTCACGTCAGAAAACCTCGTATTCACAACTAAAGACCTTAGTACCGGCGATCGATCCATAGCACTATGTTTCTGTTAGAGAGACTATGTCAAAACCTAAGTTAGTAGAGTCAAGATACAAGCTAGTGATCTTAGAACTAAGTGCAGTCACGATTACATAGAAGAGCGTAACCACAGCTGCTGAGTTTTTTAGAGCCACCTTAAAATCTTTCACAATTTTTTGGTATAAATTCAAGAATGGCTGTTCCAACAGACCAAACGTTGGGAGATACAAACGCATCAGGAATGAAGATTTTAAAAGAGGGAAAAGAGAGAAATTGCAATTGCGTCAAGAACCGTTCACAAACTGCAAACCTGAAAAATCGTTGCTGGAGCGCCTTAATGCAGTTAATATATACCGGGTAGAAGGTAATGGAATAATACATGCGTACTTTATAATTGGACTCACAAAAGTGCAGTAAATTAGCTTTCTAATAAGCGGATAATTAAATTCTTTCACTACTTTGCAAAACCCAAAACCAAGATATATGTGCTTTTGTAAGCATGTAAAGATGACTTCTGCTTGAAAATCAAATGATTATACGAGGTAAAAAGTTAATAAAGCAAGATCTCTAGAAAAAGTCGTAGTCATAATTACTAAGTCAGATTCAATATAAACTATATAAAACATGTTGGCATCATTAACGCAGTAGAAGTTTCGGATTCGACAGTCAGTCAATGATTAAGACATATCATTAATACAACTAATGAAAAACAGAGGACCCAATGGGTTCCCAATGGCACTCTCGATGTGTTATAAGTTACGTAAGAAGCACCACGAAATAAAACTCGTTAAGTGCGACAAAGTAATAGAAGGAAACTTTAAAATGTGGAGCTTATATATAATAATTCTACAATTAGTTCTATCGACTTTACTGAAATCAGCGAAATTAGTGTCAGTCAGACTTTATAGAAGAAATATAGAATTTCGAAAGCTACAATAGATTCGTTTTGGTTGGTAATGGAGAGATTTCAAAAAACAGTATACAGTCGAGGTTAGGGTACTATAAATCAGCAGCCAATGCTTCGCAACTTTTTAAGTACAATACAAATTTGCAAGTGGTGTGTATTTAGAGATGTTTCACTGTCTTCCCGTTTTGAACCAAAAGTGATCAAAGAACACTTTCAGGGATTTGAAAAAACAACACAACAGATTAAGTATATAACGCCACAACAAATAATAAATAAAGCAGGAATACCATTAATTCAAATAAAAGGTGCTTGGAATAAAGAGATGTTGACGGCAGCCAAGTCAATAAAATCACTGAAACTAATATCAAAGATATCATCTAAAAAGTCATCATCTGCGAAGTCACGAAAAATTTAAGTTGGTCTCAGAGGATCGCCATCGAAATTTATGTTTTGCAGATAAAAATATGTTATTGCCGAACGTCATCATAACATTCAAAACAATCGACTATTGCTGTCACCATGTGAAGATCATGCTTTACGATGATAAACTCTGACCCGGAGCCATTTTCCAACTTCAGTTATGGTGGTATGGCGGGTGTTACCTCAGATGGCAAGACTTCGCTTGTTATCGAAGAAAGAGAGTAAAAATCAATACTAAATCTATCAGCAGTGCATTTTGAAGGATGGCTTAGAGCCATGGAGACGAAAACATTTCAATGATCTGCTATGGACCATACAACAAGATTGGACACAACCACATTCAGCCAAGCCAAAAATGTTGCTGTGCAGGGACCTTTTTCGGAACATTTCAGATAGTTTTTTATACATTTTTTATTAGAAATTAAATAATTGTTTGTTAAAGAACTGTAAAGTTTGGAATAATTAAGGATGATTAAGTCGCATCCTGTATTTTATCTTCATACAGTCAAGCTTTCTTAAAGCTGTAATAGGAGTTTTGCATAACAGGAAAAGTTAACACCAGGGAATCAAAACACACAACAAGATAAAAAGCAGGATGGTGGTCAGATTAAAGAGGATTAAAGAGTCAAAGGGATCAAACATCGATGAACTATTTCACGACATCGATCACTGGGAAGCACAAAGGACATTTATCTGCCGTGTTTACTTTTAGTGTCCCAGTAACTCGTCCGATGGTGAATAGTCCTTAAGAATTTAATCGATACCTAAAGCACGCTCAAGGGAGGGAGATAGACATTAATGGCATAGACGTCTTTATTTGATAGGCTAAAAACACACATAAAATCCAAATCATCAGAGCCACATGAAATGTAATACGAAATAGCGGATAGATGTATAGAGGGAAGGCCTTCAGCAGGTTCGGATAAATTATCAGAAGAAATGAAAACCTTGGGGAAGTAAATATAGTAAAATAAAGTAAAAGTATAATTATGAATGACATTCGCTCGTAAAATGCGCTATTTTTCGAACTTCATTTGCATGATATTTTAAATATAAATATTGGGGAGGAGATTTATATCTACACAAATTTGCAAACAAAGGATTAAAGTTGTCATAATTTATTATTGTAATAACTCCAACAAAAATAAATTATGACAGGCCCTCAATGACATAAATTGCTAATCGAACACGGTATAATTGCAAAATTCAGCAACACGTGAATTTTATTCGAAAGACAACAAAACAAACATTTTGAGGTCTTAAGAAGACCCATTCCAATTTTTTTCGCTATTCGTGCGTGTATTTTAATTAGTTGCAAATGTTGAAATCGCGCTATTTCAAAACTCTTTCAAATGTACTCCATTACGCACTATTAGCATAATTATACACACAACATGGCATAGCATTTGCTATTGATTTAAATAAAAACAAAATTAATTTACCCAATGAACATGTGGTTCGTCACATAAATCCAAAATTATGGGCTTGTCGCTCTTTGATTTTGATTTTACGTAACCATTTTGGTATTACAACACAAAACATAGATATTGGCGAGATATTATTAATAGGGCATTGTAGCAAAAATGTTCACAATGTTCCTAAATAACGAAAAAAAGTTTTGTCTATTTTTTAATAAGGTGATTAATTTTAATAAATTTTTAGTGTTTTTTTTATTTGGATTCACGATCTACATAATGTCATGTTGGAGTGGTTTCCGTGTAAATTTTGTGCATTTAAAAGCTGGATAGTCCTGAATTCTGAAATAATAGTTAATAAATAATCTATACTGTGTAGCTTGTGCCATGTGTCATTCTCCTTAGATATAGTAACCCTTTGTGGCGTATGGGGAAGGGGGAAAACTTCGGCCGATTCTATGACAAAGATTGCAAGTAGACCTGCATTTTCGAACCACCGAAATAACTACTTAGCCTCTACCAGACTTTAATCGTAATCTGTTGTGAGATACAACCATAAAAGGTTCAACGTATGCAGATCAAGAAATATTAATTTTTATACGAATACACTTTGTATACCGTAAAGTTACAGGTAATATCGCAGAAGAATGGATTTCACCTTATGAAGATTGTCAGATCTACAGCTTTCAATAGTCAGTGCTTGTCCATTTAAGTTTACTGAAAACCAATATCATATTTAAAATAACATTATTCGGCAAGACAATACCCGCGTTCATGTGGTTAAAAGAGTAAGACCGTTTCTAAGGAAGAAAAATATTATTATTTTTCAATGGCCAATTAAATTGGTCAAATTAAAAGATTATTAAGTCAGATATTCAATTAATCAATTAAATTAATTCTCAGTAGGCGATTGTGTAAAGTTAAAGATAAAATACACTATCTGTTTTAAGTTGAATTGGTAAGTTGTATTAAAACAATGATGGACATTAGTATTAAGGACTTTCTACACTATGAGATGAGCACATGTGCGTTTGGAAAACTTTTTTATATATTAAGCTAATATGCATCACGATGAAAATAATCTCATGTGTGCTACAATTGCAGGCAACTACACCTTCATTCGAGATATAATTGCATTTTAATATTTTGGGTTCTGAAGTCGATAGTAAAGTTGAGTTTTATGCTTTGGAATAATAAGGAATTTAATTTTAACAAAATTTTTTTAAATAATTAAATTTTTATTTTAAAACTAAGAGTGATACATGTTCAAAGGCCTTATCGAACTCACATCTGTGCATATTATAGTGTACATAGAACGTCCTTAACTACTACATGTGCCTACGTATGGCTTTATTTATTACAAGTCACCGTATTTGGTGGATCAACTTAGTTACAGATAATCCCGAAGACTGGGATGGATCATTGTAAATGAAATGTTGGAACTGATTCAAACTCCTTTATCTCCGGCGCCAGATATGCTATTAAATGCCATTTTCTGCAATTGATCTAAAGACTGCTGTTAACTGCGGTTCTAGGAAAGCTGTATGTGGTAATTGCCATGATTAATCTTGCACCAATCATTCTGAAGCTGTCACCGAAAAAAATATTTACTGATACCGATAAAGCCATATATACAAAATAATAGAGGAAATCATAGACTTTGAGAAGATTTCAGAAATAGGCAAAACTAAAAATTAGTTTAATAATACACAGAGAAAAGAAATGTGGTCTATGGATCTTTTAACCCTTTGTGGGGCATAGACCGTCTTCTACAACGATTCTTCGCCAGGCTCGCTTATGAGCTTACGTCTTAAAATCCCACTAAGATTTAGAACCTGTTGAGCGATGTTGGTGAGCTGTTTTGTTTTGTCTTCGAACCAATCTGGGCATATACATCAGCTTCTCCGTCATCTGCTGTTAAAAACTTCATTTAGTTTCTGGGAATCCAGGCTTATAAGTTCATTTTCAGCAGCAGCCATCTGAAGCCCTTCCCTGCAACCTTATATATTTAGGACTTTAGACATTTGGGCTATATGACTGTAATTGTGGGATACAGATCTACATCGTCGGCATTGTTTAAGTGGTAGAGACAGATATCACGCAAATTGCTACAACGCCTCAAGTTACATTTTTTCGGGAAGCTTCACTATTAGATACACTTTTTTCAGTTCATCTCAACGTCTCGGTATCCCATCATTCCAAGATTACGGGAAAGATAATATCAGTGGCATCAGTGGCATCCATCTTAAGTAGTTCCGCTGGTATTCGATCAACCCCCGGGACCTAAGGGGAAAGTAAAAGTTTTAATTTGCAGGCCTGTGTTATTGCATTAGTTTTAGTAACTTTACCTACTTGACGACGTTTCTTCCAACTTCTTTGGAAATAAAGGATCTTATTTTTGATGAGGACATAGTCACGCAACACATCAATTCTCTGGTTGACAATATATAATAATATTTCGTCCGGTTCTGATGACTTTCCTACTTCTCTTCTAAAGACGAACTAACTTTATAACGCGTGGATCGATTTGGACGGTTCTTTTGCTGTTGTATAGAGTGTGATCCCCCATTGCTAATAGGAGAATAATTTGGTCCTATGGTGGGGGTGGAGGACCGATTTCGATGATTCTTTTTCTATTGGGTAGGGTATGTTCCTTGATTGATACCACGAGAAAAACAATTTTGTTTGATGGAGGTGAGGGTAAGGGGCTGAACAAAACTTTTTATAAAGTAGAAGACACTAAAAAGTTAAAAATAAAATAGTTTAAAAAAACAAAGGTTGAACCGACTTCACAAAAAGCGCTAAAAAGCATAAAATAATTTTTAATTTTATATCTATTACGACATCTTGAAGTCGGTGGAAATTAAACAAATTAAACAACTACAGGACCACAATTGAAGATAATACATAATACTACCTAATAATCTAAGGAGAGCTGCGGTTTACAGTGATGAAAGTCCTAAATGCTCCTTTGATCCCGAGGAGTTAAATCAACACTTTACGAACTGTCCTGTTATTGCGGCGCCTGCCCTGCAAAGTTCTTGTAACAGTTTTCTTCCCTTACGTGAACAGTACATGAATTGTTTCTCTTTTCGTTGCATTGGGTATGTTGAACTTTATAGATCAATCAAGACAATAAGATCTCATGCAGTTGGTTTTGATGAAGTCAATCCTCGTTTCTTAATGCTAATTTTCCCGTGCATTTCGCCATATCTGTTGCACATCATAAATAATTGCCTAATGTCTTCATATTTTCCTGACATTTGGAAAATAGCTAAGGTCATACGGTTCTCCTATGAGTTTGTCTGATTATCGACCCATTAGCATTCTTAGTTTCTTGGCAAAAGTTTTGGAGAAGGTTATGTATATTCAGATGCAGGAGTACTTGGCTCAATATAATTTATTGTCAAAGTATCAGTCCGGTTTTCGCGCGAGGCACAGCTGTGAATCAGCCTTGCTCAAAGTTACATCTGATTTACGAGAGGCTCTTGATGTGGGAGATCTTGGTGTGTTAGTTTTACTAGATTTTTCGAAAGCCTTTGACAGTGTTGTACATAATAAACTTCTCCGCAAACTATTCACCTGTTACTGTTTCTCTTCTTCAGCTGTCGAGTTAATAAAAAGTTTTTTGTCAAATAGACTTCAGCGAGTATATGTGAATGGAGCTTTTCCTCCTTCCTGCCTCTGCTCAAAGGGGTACCACAGGGGTCAGTAATAGGTCCTCTCCTTTTTAGCTTATATATTAATGATATCTGTGATATTGTTCATAATGTTAATCTCCATCTTTTTGCTGATGACGTTCAGTTGTATTTAAGTCGTCCTCTTGGATTAATCGAGGATTGCATCGACAGGATTAATACTGACCTTGCGGAAATTGTTAATTGGTCAGTAGAAAATCAGCTTCTTCTCAACCCAAGTAAATCTAAGTGTATGGTCCTTTGCAGCTCTTCCCTTGACCTAGACGAATTTCCTTCAGTCCTACTCAATGGTACTATGTTACCTTTTATTGATAGTTTGTCTAACTTGGGAGTCAAGCTCAACAGTAAATTGACATGTTGTGATCAAATTAAAGCCATGACTGGTAAAATATATGGTGGGTTACGAAGACTATGGCTGTCTGCTGATATTCTTCCAACAGGTTTGCGTATGAGACTTGTCAGAACTCTTTTGTTACCTC
Source organism: Leptarthrus brevirostris (assembly GCA_964036015.1). Lineage (NCBI taxonomy): Eukaryota > Metazoa > Arthropoda > Insecta > Diptera > Asilidae > Leptarthrus > Leptarthrus brevirostris. The sequence continues at coordinate 125,746,153 of OZ038372.1, forward strand.
ATTTCACTTATGGAAGCCTAGTTTTTCCTAAAATCGACTCTGTTTGTAGACGAAAGCTCGAAGTTGCTTTTAATGATTGCATAAGGTTCGTCTTTGGTTTGCGCCGTTCCGCACATATAACACCTTTCAGATTATCGTTACTGGGATGTCCTCTTGATATTTATTTAAAACGTAAAGCACTGCTCTTTCTATTCCATTTGATACATTACAGAGAGCCTAAATATCTGTACGATAAGATTCAATTTTTGCAGTCTTTGAGAGGTCGTAACTTACTTGTCCCTCTATTTCATACAACTACCTACGAGAGTTCTTACTTTGTCCAGGTTACTCGTTTTTGGAATTCATTTTCTCCCAATATACAACGCGCTGTCAATGAATTCAAGCATTCAATTTGTAAGTGTGAGCTTTAAATTTGGATTGTGCAGTATTTAATGTTCTTATTTCTAATTCTCATTCTTCCTTTTGTCACCTTGATTCTTTTACGTTCGCCTTGTTTTCCTATTTTTCTTTTTAATTTTTGTGTATCTCGATCGGTGTGTTTTAGTTATTTATTTTGGATTATTTATACTGTTTTGATCTAGTTCTTGAATTATTATTTTTTTTGCCTTTAGAGTATTATTACCTTCTGTATATTGTACTATTATAAGATTAAGAATCTTGTGTACATAAATTGTTTAATAAATGATATGATATGATATGATAATACTACCTTAACGTTTCAGCTCACGGGATCATAAGAAAGCACGATTAAATACTTTTGTTGTAGTTGTTTGTCTTTTTTTTCAAACTCTTTTATTATTGTATGCGAAATAGTTGTCGGTCTACTGGAGCGTCTGTTATCCTATACAAATCGACTTTCTCTTTTTTCAGCCATAATTGTACGGTCTTCCTTCCACACCTAGTGTCCTTGATATTTCGGAAATGGATTTTCCAATCTCGCCAAGAGTTTGAACTTGAATCCTCGTCTGTTCTTTTGTGTTGTGTACAGTATGATCCCCCATTGCTAGTATATGGAAAAATGTTGATCTAGGGTTGGGTGGGTTAACCTGGCTTTGTAACGCTTGGACTGATTTAAATGATTCTTAATGCATAGAGTATATATTTTTTTCTTACAAAAATTGTGGCTTGTGGTGAGAGTTGGAGGATAGGCGACGCCTAGCTTCATAAGGCATAGACCGATTTTGATTCTGTTGTACAGAATACGTTTCCTGGTTGATAAACGATAACAATTTTGTACCTAGAGTGACTACGATGATTCTCTGACTACGATAATTCTCTCTTGCTGTATAGAGAAAAATGGCGCACTAAGGTCATGTTAAGAATTTTCTAAGGTGAGGATATGAAATGGTGACCGTGACTAATTTCGTAATATGTTGCCGGATTTGGATAATTCTGTCTCCAATCTTTAGAATGCACTACCTCTGGAATTTTTGAAATTGTTTTATTCTTACGAGCAGCATCCTTCGACTTGTATATATGAAGACACTAAAATGTGAAAAATAAAATAGTTTTTAAAAAAAGTTGAACTAACTTCACAAAAATCGTGATTGTTACGGTGATTCCCTACATTTTTGTCATTTCTAAAATAGTTTTAATAACGTTGAGCCGTTCAAAGATCTCTGAAAGAACGTTTGCTGAGAAAATAATAATAATTAATCTTAGTTATTTCTCGGACTCCCTTAGTCGTACTATTTCTCTTGACTGGCTGAATAGTGATTTCGCGCATGGGGCTGGAGAAGAACTTCACCTAATTCGAGACAAAGGTTGCAAGGGACATTTTCCCTGCAACGCGTTTTAGCCTTTTTATCGTAATCTGTTGTCAGCTGAAAACAACCATGCGTCGCCGTCGGTGGAATTCGAGCCTGGGACCTCCAGGTTTGGTAGGCCAACTCGTTATCACTTACTGCATTGACGACTATATTCGTCGTGGACTTCCTTAGGAGAGCTTCTTACTTGGATAGGCTTAAACTCATTTGCTTGAACTTAGACGTAACATCTCCAACATTGTTTTTGCTTTTGATTGTTTTAAAGGAATTCTTGTTCCTCTCGTATTACTGTCTTCTTTTATTATAAAATATCAATTCTGACCCAATATTTGAGAAAAGGAGATTTATTTAAAATGCTTCAACATCGTACTAATTATGGTTTTAATGAGCTCGTCACGTCAATGTCTCGTTGTTTTAACATTTTCCTTGACATTCTCTTTTGTTGTTATATAATTTTTTATTTTATAGTTAATGATTAATTTTTGATGAATCTTTGCAAATAAATGAATGACTACCTGTATAAATGGTCGAGAATATCCACTATTATGTTGACTTTTAAAGGAGCGAATATGAATGTATTTTCTTCCTATTATCTAACGAACTAATAAATATCTAAAGTAACCTTCAACGCATGCATGCAAAAATCAACTTAAACTTGCAATTTTAGATCTCAAGGAATTGGGAATCCCAAGAAAGCATAAGACCAGACCAGATAATTAAACGATGAGTAAACCATACGTCGCAAGTGTGTAATTTAACAAACTCCTCTCACGTATACGTTCCCCAAATTATAGATTCAACACTGACCACATAAATTACCAAATATGGCGAGTCTTAAATGGAATTCTCAAGCTGAACCCATAACTTGGCGCCCCACTCCACTTTACACGACTCGCATCAGATTATCTACCAAAATAAAATGTATTCCTGAAAGAATTCTTTTTAAGTTAACAGAAAAAAAACATCATCAACCGTTGAAGATCGCTCAACCTTTTCTGCATTCTCATTGAATTTTAAATTCTTTTCATGACAAGCAACACGTCGGCAATAGTAATTAACCACTAACGCCTCGTTATTATTCTTTACAGCGTTTATGGAACCAGACCGTCTAGAAGAGCTTGATCGAAAGCGAAGATCATTAGAACGCGGCGATTCAGTGTCATCAACTCGAGTTAAAAGAGCAAGCCGTTTTGCACCATCCGTCATCTATCCGGAAGTATTAGTTATTGTCGATTACGATGGATACAGATTGCATGGCGGTGATAATGTTCAAGTAAGTACAAAGTCTATTGCTCTGCAGAAGCGATTCTATAGAACCATCATACTTTGCGGCTATAGATCTGAACAGATATCCGCCACGACTTAACTACTTGCGGTGATTCTTTGTCGCTTTTGTTAGTACCAAAAAAAAAAACAAAATTGGATTTATCCAATAGAATTCATTAGTTAGAATCAAGCTCTTCTGAACTGTAACTGTTCAATTGAGGCGCACCAAGAAAATATGATTTACGATTCCACTGACCTTTTCAGGTGAAGAGATACTTTGTATCTTTCTGGAATGGCGTTGATCTCAGGTATCGTCTATTGAAGGGGCCGAGAATACGAATTAGCATAGCTGGCATCATCATCTCGAGGGTAAGTACAAACATTTTTGCAGCACTTTTTTTTGCGGTTGTCGATTTATTTTAATGAAATGAAATATTCCACCATAAAGTGATCACCTTTAAAAGGTAAACATGATTTGGGCGGAAGTAAACTTGAGTGCAATTTTTATTAAACGATTAATTAAATTTAGAGGTTTACAATCTAAGTGTTGTGTTGCTCTCTGACCTCAAACTGTCGAGGTGTATCGATCTCAATTACTCTGGAAACAAATTTTTCTTTTCGTAATTGAATTCGTGTTGTCTGCGATTAACAGATTTGACAATCGAATCGAAAGCATCCATTAATAATCATTATTTGATTGCAGGAAGATTTTTATTGCTTAGGTATGCTTTGTCTTATTGTCGTACCTTACATTGTTTCCGCTCTTCGGCTTAAAGTCGTATTATAGGCTCAGAAATGTGCCGCAATTATGACCTTTACGTTTGATCAAGGTAACAATAAATATCTAAGCATATTTTTATTGTCATGATAATCCTAAATACTTGTAAGTTCACCGTTGCTTTTTAAGTAGAGGATGCTCTTGAAATTGTAAGAAAAGGTAGAGATTAATTTTGCAGTCACGATTTTAATACGCGGTGTCATTCTGCTAGAACTATTATTCCAAATTTTTATAGCATAAACATTAGGTTACGAAACGTCTTCGCTACCTTGTAATAGTGGCCTTGGATAATAGAACAAGAGTACTACCAAGCCATTGAAAATCAATGCAAGAGCACCTCAGGAATCCGCTCATTTTAAATACTTCATACGCTAAACTAGCAAGGTATGTCTTAATTATCTCGACTGCGTTTGATGAGGACTATACTACGACTACCATTATCAAGAGAGCATTCTTAATCGATAATTTAATGTGGTTAAATCTTTATTTACTGTAAAATAATGAAAGAAAGTACTACAAGAGATTGGCATAAAAAATTATTCTTTTCTTTTTTACTTTTTATATTTAGTACTACCTAAAATGCTAATAACATCAAATATTCTGCTATTATTTATTTATTAGTATTGAGGAGTGAGTTGCTGCAGCGTCACGGCCAGTAAGACATATTGTGCGTACCGTCCCTACTCCTTAAGTCAAGATGGCCCCTTAGAAGACAAAAACGATTCGGGGAGCGAACTGTTCTCCAGCTGTCTGATATATAACAAGGGTTTCCCAAGGATGGATATACTGCGACTGGCAATCGCCGGGAACTCTAATTTATATTTCCTCCTCGTCCAGACGCAGTACACGGTTGCGGTCACTTACTCTACTGATTTTTGTTAAGTTCTTTCTCAAAATGGTGAATAGTCTCACGTTCGGTTTGCGAAATCTTTGGATCTCATTAGCTCAGTTCTTAGAGTGAACTCGGGCAAACAACTGTCGTGGCAGAGCCCCGCCTGGCCAGCTCATTCACCGTTTTCTCACCAAAAAAACCCTGATTACCTGGTATCCAAACGAAGTTGGCTCGTCTTTCCTGGCTGACGGAAAAAATATGTATCTTCTATTCAAGAAGGCCCTCTACGTATCAAAAGCGGTGTAATCACACGCTCACTCAATGTCATGAAAAGTCGTTAGTCGTTAGTCTTTATTAAATACAGGTGATAAAAGTTCTACAAATTGTATACAAGAAGTCGTGTTGCAACTGTCAGCACCTTAAAATTTCCTGAATGATAAGTCCCGAGTATCAGCGAAGAAAACTGAGAAAATTATGGTGGGGACCCGTAAAATTTGCTGGTTATACCAGGAAAAATTGTGTATTGGACGGTCAATTCTTCCTAAATCACACAGTAAATTTTATGAGTCAAGTAAATTTTACGATGTTGTTCCGTAAAAATTGCCAAAACTGAAGAACAATTCTCTTCCGTTACATTGTATTGCTTTCCTCTTCGTATACTACTCTTGATAAGATTCCCCAAAGGTTTTCTATTGTAAGTGGAGATCTTGCTGGTGTAAAATTCTTAATTTATTTTCTGTAAGCCACGCCTACTTATACAGTCAAATTAATAAAACTTTAGAATAATACAGCACTCCCAAACCAATATTGGACCCTCGAACATTTTTCGTCGTCTAAAAACAATTTTAAAATATTAATGGTATTCACTTGAACCATCTAAATTATTTTTTTATTAGTATTTATTTTTTTCGTCAGACAACTGTTTTCCACCAACCAATTCAATCCATATGGTTGCGTGCAAATTTCCAATAGACATCTTTTTAGTATTCGTAATGTGTTTCACCTCGAAGGCAAAAGGTAAAATAATGAAATCAAAAACAGAAGTATAAAAAGTTCTAAACAGTAGTGCCTATCAAAAAAAAAAGAAAGGCAGTGAGTAATGAAGCAATTCAAGCACATTGTTAGTAGCTGAGTTTGAAGCCACGTTAGACAAACTCAATCAACCTGCAATGTAAGCAAAGTATGTCTCTCACTGAAGCCAGTTTGCAATAGATCTTTAATTAGATATAACTGTCGCATTGTTTGTCTTTTTTTTAAGGGGGGTTATCACAGAGCCCTTGCAAAGGATTGTAAAACGACCAACGAACGAATTAAATAAATAACAAAGAACACGAATAAAAGAAGATTAACACCTATTTTAAAAAGAAGGCATAGACCTCGGCAGATAAGTGATACCTCAACCAATACCAGATTTTTGGGATCACAGAAGTCAACGGAATCCTTGGCAAGAAAATTCGATACAAGAAATATAAGAGTAAAAACAATAGAGCGGCATTTGAAAACAGTTGACAAAAAAGTTAGCAACAGTGAGAGGATCGCTACTGTCGGAATTGCAAAACTTCAGCAAGATGGGTAAGCCTTTGCAACTTGAACATATCTGATTTCAGAACGAACTCATTATAAGAAACCTATAGCTAGCGATAGAGCTAATGGCATAGATAAGAGTAAACTAGGTAATCCTAGGTAATTCTTCACAGCCTTGTTTTCTAGAAGTCTCAATGAACTATTAAGCCTAAGCTTGAGAAATTTAAAAATATAGAGTTAAAATGGATTGGATTAGCGTACTGAGGAAAACATACATTAAGAACGTTATGAAAAGTAAGAATAGTGCAATTTCCGAGTACAATCGCAGGTCAAAAACCAGTCATTCAGAATCGAAAAGTCCCTCTTCCTAAAGTTAAAATAACCAGTTTCCCTGCAGGGAAGAAGATGCATTGATGGTGTTGAAGCACATAGTAACCTTAAGCACTAGATAATAATATCATTCCGGGACCGAGGATTCAGGTATCTGCTTACAAGTATGCCGTCGGATTAAAAAACAGTGATTCAATAGCTCCCAGTACAGTACACAGTACAGTAGTGGAAGCCGCCGAGCCAAGACGACACCCAAGAGCTGCAAGTCCTTTTATAGCACAAATCATCCCAACCAAAAACCGGAACACATGTTGCCTAGTAGCAATACGTAAAGCCTAAAGGTCCGGTCCGACGAGTTCGACAACAGAAACTCCAAATATCGTAATACAGATGAAATCAAAATCGGATGCACCGAAAACTGAAAAAAGGTGTGATGTTTAAGGGCAAACCCACTTACTTTAGAGTAATAAAAGAGGAAAGAGACAAGTTTTTTGATTAATTTGTAGAACTGGTCAGTATTCGGTATATACTCGCATTTACATAACGATTAGAAAATGAACTTACCTTATCCAAAACTAGAGCCAAATCGACTGATAAAACAGTGACCTCTCACTAGTATCTCCCTAAAATTTTTAATTAGATAAGTAACGCTGAAATTTAATCTGTTCAGTAGTGGAAGCAAATTACAAAAAAGAGAGATTTTATTTCACATAAAATCAAAAACTTTACATAAAATTAGTACTAACTATTCAGTTTTCGTTATTCCATAAGTTCGCACGTACACTCTAATTAATCATAAATAAAAACTCAATTTAATACTGTCTATAAAAATATTCGTTACGTAAGAAAGAAAGTAACGTTCAGGTATGCTAAATATTAACCGCATATCAAATAGTTCAATTAAAAGAAACAAGAAACGCGCCTTTCAAAATTCGTTGACTTTTATGCATTGCTAATATCTTAACACTGCTCAGTAAAAGTCAAGTCAAACACCAGCCATACCTATAAAAATGAGGTGCCCACCTGAGAATTTACTTTGATGTAATGAAAAACCGCTAATGACTTAGTCCTGAATTACACGAGAGGGATTTTACCCCATGAGTGACGAAAACCTGTTTTTTTCATGGCGAGAGAAGTGAGTTAGCAAGAGGGTCATCTGTGAGTGTCAATCACGAATCGTAGGGGTTTTGCTTGAGTTTTTCCTGAATTGCTTTTGTCCATTTTCGTAACTTCCTCATTAGGGTTCGAAAAATTTTTGGTGTCAGGTCGATTTAGTATTGCCTGAGCCGGTGAACACAAATTTTCAACCCTGCAAAGCACTTATGAACCGGTTTTTTAACGTCAGTGAAAGCCCCTTTCGTAGCAACACTCCGAGGGTTTTTCTACTTTTGCACAAAAGAGAATTGCCGTGAGTTATGGGGTAAAATCCCTCTCGTGTAATTCAGGACTTATCCATTGCTGAAGCCAACAAAGTGTGACAATTGTTCAAACAAAATTTTTGCACACCAAAGCTTTTATAATAATAAAGTAAAATAATATTGTCACGAATTGTAACATTGAAATTTTCTGAATCTTCTGTCGCTTATAAATTAGGTTAAGGGTAGGATTAATTTTCAATATTTTAATCAAATTTTTAAATAAACAAACAAAAAATATGGTAAATAAAAATTTAAAAAAAAAACGAATTTTTTGAATTTATGAAAATTTATTGATAAAAATCGGCGAATTTGTTGTTGTAAAATTAATTATAATAATAAAAAAATACAAAATCTCGACGTTGTTACCTCTTAATTTATATATGAAAGAAGTGTGCAAAATTTCAGAAGGATCGGATGAGTAGTTTTTGAGTTACAGTGATCACCAACTTTGAAATACTAAATCTGAGAAAAACGCGCTCTTTTGTATATGGGATGTATCGAATGGAGGGAGACCCGAGGCACTGTATCTCCGGCAGTTTTGCTCCAATCGACCTCAAATTTTAAAAAAATAATCTTAAAGAGTTGTACTATCAAATAAAATAATACCCTACCCCCTCCCTTTAAGTTGAAAGAGTCTTTGAATGAGAGCAATAAATTAGCACGAAATTAGATTACAATTTTACCCTGAGTGCATTACAATAATTACTCTAAGCGGTTACGTTAAGTAAATAATTATTAATTGTTTATATTTTCTCGACTTGAAGCCACATTCCTCCTTCAGGCGACAATGTTGGACTATTTGTTGCAAACTTAATAGTCCTCGGAGTTTTAGGCCCCACCGAAAATTTGAAATGCTTTAATAGAATTGCTAATCCAATTCGAGATTGCATTCTGGCAAATCTTAGTCCAATACAATTCCTGGGTCCAATACCAAAAGGTAAAAATGCCGTCGGATGCCTAGCTTTGATAGCCTCAGGCAAGAATCTGTCGGGATTGAAAACCTCGGGTTCTGGATATATATCTGGATCGTGATGAATTGAGTAGACCGGAATGAAAAGTAGACGATCTTTCTGGATAACCTCTTTTGTACTTTCTACAGTATAATCGTCTTTAGGTGATCGTAACAACATAACTACAGGCGGGTACTTTCGAAGTGATTCTAAAAACAATTTATTAATTTTTTTACAAGAAAAACATTTTCAAAAATCATTTACCGCTTAAAAGTTGGTCCAAATACGTCATTTCCATCATTGCTTCATACGTTAAGTTGTCATCGTGGTTTTGTAAGACTCTATTGACTTGATCACGAGCTCTATTTTGAATGGCTTGATTTAAAGCAAGCTCATACAAGCAGAACGTTAACGCTGTTGAGGAAGTCTCAAATCCCGCAAAGAAGAAACCTGCCGCTTGAGCAGCGATCTCTTCCATAGTGAGCTTTCCGAGATTTGAGACAATCTCATCGACAGTATTCCCATTCTTTAGATCAATTAACAAATCCATGAAGTCATTCCGTTTCACATTATTTTCCTCGCGATATTTGACGGTATCACGCACAGCATTCAGAAAGAATGCACTGACGTCATCGTTTATCACTTTTAGGCGTAGAAAACGTGATAAGCCTTTAAAATTTTCTTTAAACACACGTCCAAATAAGCCATCCCGCGGATCTTCAACAATCTTTCGGCCATAAAGTCGAAATCCAGCATTAGGATCTTTTAGACTATTGCATTCTATACCATAAGCGCAGGTTCCAATTACATCCGTCATAAAACTGGCTAAATAGTCTTTCATTTCAATTTCATTCTCGTTTTGAATTGCGTCAGACAAAGTGTTCTGAAACTGATCGGCTACTTTCACAATAGTTGAGAACATAAACTTCATTTTGCCGGATGTAAACGTAGAAGTGAGTTTAATTCTCAAATTTCTCCATTGCTCACCATCCACTGTAAACAGATGAGCCGACAATGGATCGTCTCGCTCATTGTAATATATTCCGCGATCCGTAAAGTTACTAAAATCCCTAATAAGAACGTCTTTCACAAGGTCAAGATCGGTCACTAGAACTACAGGTCGGAAGAAAGAATAAGCACCAACGAAAGGATTTAGTCCTTTAAGCTCGTCATAGATTCTTTTAACAGAATAGAGAATATGCGACTTCGTTATCAGATTCCCAAACGGTATAGAGGGTTGCACGTACGGAACCCTTCGACATCGCCAGTACGAAAATTGATACTTAAAGAACAAGTAAATAATGTAAGCGCCTACGAGCGCCGATGTCACCAAGTAGTACAAGAATGACTGCATACTTTGCTTCAGTTCACTTCACTCTTCACAAACAATTTAAACGTAAAGCCACTGCACTCTTTACTGAACGCTTTTAAGTTTTTACAATTAACGTTCGCTCAAAATACACTTAAGTTCTAATAAACTTCGATTAGTAATGCTAGATTTCGACTTAAGTACACTGTTTAGGTAATCTCGCTTAAAGACTGTTGAGGTAGTCTCGGTTAAACAAGCATTATATAGAAGCAAGACTCAGTCAAATTCCTAATGAGAAAAGGATTACCACTACGAAATGAGTACACTATATAGATAAAATTAAACAAAAAGGGCAAAAAAATGAAACATAAAGAACAATATATCTTATATGGAAACAATACCCATGAAAGAGATAGATAGTTATATACACTTTTATCGAAAAGGGGAATTGTTTACAAGTTTACAAGTTTACATTGGCTTAAGTTACCGCGGCGTGCTGCTTTGGTGTTGGTGATCATATGAAATTGTTGATGGTAATAGCTCTTATAAAATTATTGTTCTTTTTAGCAAAAGATGAATTAAAAATAACAACATATTTCTTGAACATACTTAATACACTTAAGACTACAAAATGCGGTCACTCTAAGTAAAATTTACCCATCATTCTGCCAGCTGTAATAAGTTTTGTATGCCCAAAGTATCTCTACTCTAATTAAACTGGTCTGTTTAATTAAAGCATATTTTCCCAAATTAAAAATTTAACATAGGAAAATATGCTTAATCTTAATAATTTACTTTTATGAAGTAATTCCTAACACCTTTTTTTAGAAAGTAAAATTACCGATCAACAAAAATTTTGCTCCAACACGCTTCGACATCATAACCTGTCCAAAATAAAACCATTTCAAAAATAAAATACATCTCCCCTTCTTGCCAGTCGGAATGGAAGAAATAATTTACGTTTCGTTCTGTTGGCCAGAGAAACATACGTTTGCTTTATCTAGAAGATTTATATTTTCTGCGCTTGTTTTGCATATAAGCGCTACCAGGGCTGAGTGAAATAAATGTATGTAAATTCAGCTCATTTGATGTCTCATTTTTCCTTGCTATAATATATTTATAAAAAGGAAAAATTATCCATTTTGTTACTTTTTTCCTCTTAGTGATTGCACGCACAGAAAAAGTGTTTTTTGCTTTAAAATGTTGCGAGGTTATCGAATTTATTTGGGGAAAACAACTGCCTGAGCAAAACCACCGTAAACTCTTAGAATATATGTAAAACAAAACAGGAATGGCAACGGCTGAAATTAAGCGACCACCGTCCAAGTTGTGTTGGAAAGCATTTGCGATTGTGTGAGAAGTTCAATACAGGTGTAATTATTAAGAAGGCAAGGAGCGGGGTATTCAAATTAAATTTTAAAGTACTTCGAAGTCACTAATTCACTTTATATTTTTTCATTAAACTAATTATCGACATCATTTAACCAAAAATAATTGTAACTACCGTTTTTTTTATTAGAGGAAGAGTATTTGGTGCGTTTTTAACCGACTTTCCAAAAAACAAGAGGTTACAAGTTCGACGTGTTTCTTCTTCTTTTTTTTATGTATGACAAGACATTATTTCATAACGCGTGAACCGATTTTGATGATTTTCTTTTGTTGGATAGAGCATGTAACGCAAAATATTATAATTTTTTAAATTAAATTAAGAATAAGCCCCCATAGGAAATGTTTTCTCGAACCGTCTGTGAATATAAGGTTTGAAATTTGCAAACTAGTTTTGGGAAAGATGGCAAAAAATGGTCCTTAAGTTCATTCCATCTCCCTTTCTCTTGGATATTCGTTCTCATCTGGAGAAAACACGCTATGTACACGATTCATATACGCTATCGCCATTCCTGTTTTGTTTTATATTCTTAGCTTTATCTAAAAGATTTATATTTTCTGCCCTCGTTTTGCATATAAGCGCTACCAGGACTGAGTGAAATAAATGTATGTAAATTCAGCTCTTTCAGGTATTTCATGTCTCATTTTTCCTTAGGTAAGTTGTGAATCGCTATCATATTTTTATAAAAAGGGAAAATTATCTATTTTGTTACTTCTTTCCTCTTAGTTTTTGCACGCGCGCAAGAAGTGTTTTTTGCTTTAAATTGTTGCGAGGTTATTGAATTTATTTGGGAAAAACCACCGTAAACTAGAAGCCATGAACTGACGAGTTTTTCGCAAAAACATAAGGCCAAAGTGCTCTGACATTTCGTTTAATTTACATTGCTTCTTATGGCAGTGGGGGGGGGGGGTGATTTTTCTTTAAACTCGTCGCAGTGTCTAAACTATTGCTACTATGAAAAAATTGTTTTGTGCTACTTGAAGTAACCAAAACAATCTTTCGAATGAAGTAGAAATATTCATACCCTACTTAAGAAAATAATAAACATTTTTAAGCCTAAAAGTGCGGAAGTAGAAATTTAAAGAAAATATAAGCGACAGAGCATGGTTGGACCATGTGTTACTGCTTGCGTTTTGTATGAAAATTTGGATTGCGCTAAAAATTTCACGTTTAATCAAAGATTTCTTGTTATTTTGCTTAATAAAGTGTAAACATGTTTTTACTTTATTAGAAAGATCATTTAGTCTGCTTTAAGTTAATATTAGTATTTTTTTCATAGAACTAATAGTTTTGGTGGCAGGGCGAGTTTAAGGAAAAATCACACCTTGGCTACCATAAGAAACAATGTAAATATGACCATTCAGTAAGACCATTTACGACCAAATATAAAAGTCCAGTTCATGCCTTGTAGTTTACGGTGGTTTGGGCCTGAGTCGTACTTCTATTAAATACTTGTTCCTTGGTTCAAAGGTATGTAAAACCATTTGATGAGCTAGCGATCCCCTACACATCACTGATTCGGCTGAAAGTCCACAAATCTTTGGCGATCCGTCCAGTTAGAAACATATTGACCGTAATTCAGCTTGGCGTTATGAAACTTTGATAATTTCATTGGTTTCGTTCAATTTTCAACATAATTTAATTTGATGTTATCTGGGGCGCTACTCTGTTTACATTATAACATTCCAACATTTAACGAAGATAACTTATTGCTGATTGCGGTAATTTGCTAGAATGCTTTTAATTTAATGTTGGTAATGTCTTATTGATTAATTGAGGGGATGCTGGTAGTTAAATGATCTTTTGAAAGTAAATAATTATTCATATTCGTGAAAATTTTTGGAACTAGGGTCATTAATTCGGCCAGCCATGCTCTAATGCTTGAATCAATCATTCCATTAATATTTAAACTAAACAAGCGAACAAAATAAATGTAGCAAAGAAATATTTTGAAATAACCGAAATAGCGGCAGATAAATTATTTACGATAACTCCTGTGTAGAACATTAGTGCAGTAAAATAGACATCACCACACTCTGCCTTGATAGAAGCCCGGAAAACATTATAGTTCGGCCATTATACCACCAAGCGTGTCGTCACTGTATAATTTTTTTTGTACAACAAATAAAACTGCACGCTCTCCTAATCAAAGCCAAAGAAAAATACTGATGTCATTGACGCATTCCTAGCTTAATACTTCAACAAAACAAACACAAAAGAGAAACATGAAAATTATAAAGCATAAACTTTTAATCGTGACCATATGTACTTTAAAAATATTCCGAGCAATACTGCGAAAAAGTAGAATTGCCCAACCTCTTCCCATTGTTTACACCGACAAATGTCAGTATGTTTACAACTCCAATGCTCAGATGTCCGTATTTGCTTCCGGGTTTGTATGTACATAGGGTAGACTGTAACATTGGAACAATTTCGATTGGGCTGTAGACTTTAGAGTTTAATTACGTTCTAAATACAATGTCAAAAATGTTGATCGGTATGCTGCTAAAACTTGTAACCGGTGTGAAAAGTCTTAAAAAATGATTTTTTGTGAATATCTCGTATGACCAACAATAATTGTAACTACCGTTTTTTTATTAGAGGAAGAGTATTTGGTGCGTTTTTAACCGACTTTCCAAAAAACAAGAGGTTACAAGTTCGACGTGTTTCTTCTTCTTTTTTTTATGTATGACAAGACATTATTTCATAACGCGTGAACCGATTTTGATGATTTTCTTTTGTTGGATAGAGCATGTCCTCCGATTGGTACAATGCCAAAAATATTGTTGGTTAAGTGGGGGTAATGCCTGGCCCGATTTGGATGATTCTTTTTTTTATTGTAAAGAGTATGATCCCCAATCGCTAAATCGACGAGTAGTCTAACTTCGCAACGCATGCACCGATTTGGATGATTCTTTTTCTGATGTATAGAGTATGTTCCTGGATTGGTACCGCAACACAATTTTAAACGGTGGAGTTGTAGTAGGGGAGGGAGTATATATCAACTTCTTAATGCGTAGACCGATAGGGATGATTCTTTTTATGTTATATAGAGTATATTTCCCCATAAATCATAAATAAAAACTCAATTTAATACTGTCTATAAAAATATTCGTTACATAAGAAAGAAAGTAATGACGGAATGCAGAAAAGTAACGTTCAGGTATGCTAAATATTTACCGCATATCAAATAGTTCAATTAAAAGAAACAAGAAACGCGCCTTTCAAAATTCCTTGACTTTTATGCATTGCTAATATCTTTACACTGCTCAGTAAAAACACCAGCCATACCTATAAAAAGGAGGTGCCCACCTGAGAATTTCCTTTGATGTAATGAAAAACCGCTAATGACTTATCCATTGCTGAAGCCAACAAAGTGTGACAATTGTTCAAACAAAATTTTAGCACACCAAAGTTTTTATAATAATAAAGTAAAATAATGTTGCCACGAATTTTGGTCATGAATTGTAAGGTGAATAAATTAAAAGTAAAAAAACTTTTTTAAAAACAAGCTTTTATTTAAATGCGCTAAAAAGAATAAAATAAACTTTTCCTTTAAAACTTTTACTATCAACTTATAACGTCATTACACAATTTATATGATATAAAAGCTTGTCGCGAGATTTACCTGTGTAGATAAACAAGTAAATTAAATAACTTGATCTGATTGATTTTAATTTTTAAAGTTTTCAAACTAAATACGAGTACTTAAATCTCGCGACAAGCTTTTATATCATATAAAGTGTGTAATGACGTTATAAGTTGATAGTAAAAGTTTTAAAGGAAAAGTTTATTTTATTCTTTTTAGCGCATTTAAATAAAAACTTGTTTATAAACAAGTTTTTTTGCTTTTAATTTATTTTTTACTTTTTAGTTATCGTCACTCAGTCTGTTCATCTCATTCAACGCATCATTGTTGCAAGGTCGTTTGCCGGTTAATTTCGAACAGTCTAGCTCTTCAATAAGGAGACCTTCTAATGATTTTACCCTACTTAAGGCCACGTATGCTTGACCAGCAGCGAAGAACTTCGAGCCTAAGTATACAACGGCATGGTCGACAGTACTACCCTGCATTTTGTGTACTGTGCAAGCCCAACATAATATAATTGGCAGCATTCTTCGTTCTGCAGTGCCGTGACTATATTTTGCTGGAAATTGCACAGTCTTGGGTTGAATGAAATGAACACCGTGTTTACCGAAGTCTATACGGACGGATGGTATGTCAGTATCTTACATTTGTGCTCTCCGGAAACAGGGCCATATGATTTTTGTAATATGTCCAAGGGCACCATTCACCAGAGCTCAGCAAGCCCTTTCATTTGATACCCATATTGTAGGAAAGCATAAACCATGTTTGGAAGTCCGCCATATTGGATTTAGAGTGACATCACTTTATTTTTCGAGTTATTCTCAGCAAGCCCTTTCATTTGATACCTATATTGTAAGAGTGCATTAAAAATAACTAGCCCGCCATCTTGGGTGTTCCGCCATATTGGATTTAGAATGACGTCACACAGCTAACCATGCATTGTCATCCAAACTTAACGTGTATACAAAATTTCAGCTCAATCGGTTGAAGATATCTGCTTTAAAATTGAGTTGTAAGATTTCATTCGACAAACATAGTTACATACATACATACATACTTTGCAAGTTAAATAAAAGCTTGTAATTGTAAAAACATTGAAATTTTATCTTACTTAATCAGTGCCTATTTTCTGAATTTTCTGTCGCTTATGAATTAGGTTAAATTGAAATAGTGTTTGAATGAGAGCAATAAATTAGCACGATATTAGATTTTACCCTGAGTGCATTACAATAATTACTCGAAGCGGTTAGGTTAAGTAAATAATTATTCATTGATTATATTTTTTCGACTTGAAGCCACACTCCTCCTTCAGGGGACAATGTTGGACTATTTGTTGCAAACTTAATAGTCCTCGGAGTTTTAGGCCCCACCGAAAATTTGAAATGCTTTAACAGAATTGCTAATCCAATTCGAGATTGCATTCTAGCAAATCTTAGTCCAATACAATTCCTGGGTCCATCACCAAAAGCTAAAAAAGCCATCGGATGCCTAGCTTTAATAGCCTCAGGCAAGAATCTGTCGGGATTGAAAACCTCGGGTTCTGGATATATATATGGATCGTGATGAATTGAGTAGACCGGAATGAAAAATTCACGATCTTTCTGGATAACCTCTTTTGTACTTTCTACAGTATAATCTTCTTTAGCTGATCGTAACAACATAACTACGGGCGGGTACTTTCGAAGAGATTCTAAAAACAATTTATTAATTTTTTTACAAGAAAAACATTTTCAAAAATCATTTACCGCTTAATATTTGGTCCAAATACGTCATTTCCATCATTGCTTCATACGTTAAGTTGTCATCATGTTTTTGTAAGACACTGTTGACTTGATCGCGAGCTCTATTTTGAATGGCTTCATTTAAAGCAAGCTCATACAAGCTGAACGTTAACGCTGTTGAGGAAGTCTCAAATCCCGCAAAGAAGAAACCTGCCGCTTGAGCAGCGATCTCTTCCACTGTGAGCTTTCCGAGCTTTGAGACAGTCTCATCGACAATATTGCTATTCTTTAGATCAATTAACAAACCCATGAAATCATTGCGTTTCACATTATTTTCCTCGCGATATTTCACGGTCTCTCGCACAGCATTCAGAAAGAACGCACTGACGTCATCGTTTATCACTTTTAGGCGAAGAAAACGTGATAAGCCTTTAAAATTTTCTTTAAACACACGTCCAAATAAACCATCCCGCGGATCTTCAACAATCTTTCGGCCATAAAGTCGAAATCCAGCATTAGGATCCTTTAGACTATTGCATTCTATACCATAAGCGCAGGTTCCAATTACATCCGTCATAAAACTGGCTAAATAGTCTTTCATTTCAATTTCATTCTCGTTTTGAATTGCGTCAGACAAAGTGTTCTGAAACTGATCGGCTACTTTCACAATAGTTGAGAACATAAACTTCATTTTGCCGGATGTAAACGTAGAAGTGAGTTTAATTCTCAAATTTCTCCATTGCTCACCATCCACTGTAAACAGATGAGCCGACAATGGATCATCTCGCTCATTGTAATATATTCCGCGATCCGTAAAGTTACTAAAATCCCTAATAAGAACGTCTTTCACAAGGTCAAGATCGGTCACTAGAACTACAGGTCGGAAGAAAGAATAAGCACCAACGAAAGGATTTAGTCCTTTAAGCTCGTCATAGATTCTTTTAACAGAATAGAGAATATGCGACTTCGTTATCAGATTCCCAAACGGTATAGAGGGTTGCACGTACGGAACCCTTCGACATCGCCAGTACGAAAATTGATACTTAAAGAACATGTAAATAATGTAGGCGCCTACCAGCGCCGATGTCAACAAATAGTACAAGAATGACTGCATACTTTGCTTCAGTTCACTTCACTCTTCACAAGCAATTTAAACGTATACCCGAAAGCCGCCGCACACTTTACTGAACGGTTTTAAGTTTTTACAATTAACGATTGCTCAAAATACACACTTAAGTTTTAAACAACTAGTAACTAGTAATGCCAGATTTCGACTTAAGTTCAGGTTGAGGTAATCTCGCTTAAACACTGTTGAGGCAATCTCGGTTAAACAAGCATTATATAGAAGCAAGACTCAGTCAAATTCCTAATGAGAAAAGGATTACCACTACGAAATGAGTAGACTATATAGATTAAAATTAAACAAAAAAAGCAAACAAATGAAAATGTCAGAGATAGAGAGTTATATACACTTTTATCGAAAAGGGGAATTGATTGGCATGATTAATTAGCACGCACGTGTTGTTCCGCGGCTTTATGCAAATGTGTTAGTTCTCCGTATAAAAAGCAGCAACCAAATTTACATTGGCTTAAGTTGCCGCGGCGTGCTGCTTTGGTGTTGGTGATCATATGGAATTGTTGATAGTAATAGCTCTTATAAAAATATTGTTCTTTTTAGCAAAAGATGAATTAAAAATAACGAAATATTTCTTGGTCATACTAAATACACTTAAGACTACAAAATGCGGTCACTCTAAGTAAAATTTACCCATCATTCTGCCAGCTGTAATAAGTTTTGTATGCCCAAAGTATCTCTACTCTAATCAAGCTGGCCTGGTTGATTAAAGCGTATTTTCCCAAATTAAAAATTCAACATAGGAAAATATGCTTAATCTAAATAATTTACTTTTATGAAGTAATTCCTAACACTTTTTTTCAGAAAGTAAAATTTCCGATGAACAAAAATTTAGCTCCAACCTTAGAACATAAAACAAAACAGGAATGGCGGTAGCGTGTATGAATTGTGTACATGCACGTGTTTTCTGCAGATGAGAACGAATATCCAAGAGAAAGGGAGATGGAATGAACTTAAGGACCATTTTTTGCTATCTTTACCAAAACTAGTTTGCAAATTTCAAACCTTATATTCACAGACGGCTCGAGAAAACATTTCCTATGGGGGCTTATTCTTAATTTAATTTAAAAAATTATAATATTTTGCGTTACAGATGATATAATACCGTCTTAAATGATGTCGATAATTAGTTTAATGAAAAAACTACTACTACTTTCAAATTTAACTTGAGTACCCCCGTCCTTACCTTCTTAATAATTACACCTGTACTGAACTTCTCACACAATCGCAAATGCTTTCCAACACAGTGATCGGACGGTATGATATAAAAGCTTGTCGCGAGATTTACCTGTGTAGAAAAACAATTAAATTAAATAACTTGATCTGATTGATTTGAATTTTTAAAATTTTCAAACTAAATACGAGTACTTAAATCTCGCGACAAGCTTTTATATCATATAAATTGTGTAATGACGTTATAAATTGATAGTAAAAGTTTGAAAGGAAAAGTTTATTTTATTCTTTTTAGCGCATTTAAATAAAAACTTGTTTATAAACAAGTTTTTTTGCTTTTAATTTATTTTTTACTTTTTAGTTATCGCTGGACAGGTCACTCAGACTGTTCATCTCATTCAACACATCATTGTTGCAAGGTCGTTTGCCGGTTAATTTCGAACAGTCTAGCTCTTCAATAAGGAGTCCTTTTAATTATTTTACCCTACTTAAGGCCACGTATGCTTGACCAGCAGCGAAGAGCTTCGAGCCTAATTATACAACGGCATGGTCGACAGTACTACCCTGCATTTTGTGTACTGTGCAAGCTCAACATAATATAATTGGCAGCATTCTTCGATCTTGGGTTGAATGAGATGAACACCGTCTTTACCGAAGTCTATACGGACGGATGGTATGTCAGTATCATACATTTGTGCTCTCCGGAAGCAGGGCCATATGATTTTTGTAATATATCCAATAGCACCGTTCACCAGAGCTCAGCAAGCCCTTTCATTTCATACCCAGATTGTAGGAAAGTATAAAAAACTTAGTCCGCCATCTTTAGAAGTCCGCCATATTGGATTTAGAGTGGCGTCACTTTATTTTTCGAGTTATTCTCAGCAAGCCTTTTCCTTTGATACCCATATTGTAAGATTGCATTAAAAATAACTAGTCCGCCATGTTGGATTTAGAATAACGTCACACAGCTAACCATGCATTGTCATCCAAACTAAACGTATATACAAAATTTCAGCTCAATCGGTTGAAGATATCTGCTTCAAAATTGAGTTGCAACATTCCATTCGAACAAACATAGTTACATACATACATACATACTTTGCAAGTTAAATAAAAGCTTGTAATTGTAAAAACATTGAAATTTTATCTTACTTAATCAGTGCCTATTTTCTGAATTTTCTGTCGCTTATGAATTAGGTTAAATTGAAATAGTGTTTGAATGAGAGCAATAAATTAGCACGATATTAGATTTTACCCTGAGTGCATTACAATAATTACTCGAAGCGGTTAGGTTAAGTAAATAATTATTCATTGATTATATTTTTTCGACTTGAAGCCACACTCCTCCTTCAGGGGACAATGTTGGACTATTTGTTGCAAACTTAATAGTCCTCGGAGTTTTAGGCCCCACCGAAAATTTGAAATGCTTTAACAGAATTGCTAATCCAATTCGAGATTGCATTCTAGCAAATCTTAGTCCAATACAATTCCTGGGTCCATCACCAAAAGGTAAAAAAGCCATCGGATGCCTAGCTTTAATAGCCTCAGGCAAGAATCTGTCGGGATTGAAAACCTCGGGGTCTGCATATATATCTGGATCGTGATGAATTGAGTAGACCGGAATGAAAAGTAGATGATCTTTCTGGATAACCTCTTTTGTACTTTCTACAGTATAATCGTCTTTAGGTGATCGTAACAACATAACTACAGGCGGGTACTTTCGAAGAGATTCTAAAAACAACTTATTTATTTTTTTACAAGAAAAACATTTTCAAAAATCATTTACCGCTTAATATTTGGTCCAAATACGTCATTTCCATCATTGCTTCATACGTAAATTTGTCATCATGTTTTTGTAAGACACTGTTGACTTGATCGCGAGCTCTATTTTGAATGGCTTCATTTAAAGCAAGCTCATACAAGCTGAACGTTAACGCTGTTGAGGAAGTCTCAAATCCCGCAAAGAAGAAAACTGCCGCTTGAGCAGCGATCTGTTCCATTGTGAGCTTTCCGAGCTTTGAGCCAGCCTCATCGACACTATTTCCATTCTTTAGGTCAATTAACAAATCCATGAAGTCATTCCGTTTCACATTATTTTCCTCGCGATATTTCACGGTCTCTCGCACAGTATTCAGAAAGAACGCACTGACGTCATCGTTTATCACTTTTAGGCGTAGAAAACGTGATAAGCCTTTAAAATTTCCTTTAAACACACGTCCAAATAGACCATCCCGCGGATCTTCGAAAATCTTTCGGCCGTAAACTCGGAATTCAGCATTAGGATCTTTTAGACTATTGCATTCTAAACCATAAGCGCAGGTTCCAATTACATCCGTCATAAAGCGGGCTAAATAGTCTTTCATTTCAATTTCATTCTCGTTTTGAACTGCGTCAGACAAAGTGTTCTGAAACTGATCGGCTACTTTCACAATAGTTGAGAACATAAACTTCATTTTGCCGGATGTAAACGTAGAAGTGAGTTTAATTCTCAAATTTCTCCATTGCTCACCATCCACTGTAAACAGATGAGCCGACAATGGATCGTCTCGCTCATTGTAATATATTCCGCGATCCGTAAAGTTACTAAAATCCCTAATAAGAACGTCTTTCACAAGGTCGAGGTCGGTCACTAGAACTACAGGTCGGAAGAAAAAATAAGCACCAACGAAAGGTTTTAGTCCTTTAAGCTCGTCATAGATTCTTTCAACAGAATTAACAATATGTGACTTCCTTATCAGATTCCCAAACGGTATAGAGGGTTGCACGTACGGAACCCTTCGACATCGCCAGTACGAAAATTGATACTTAAAGAACAAGTAAATAATGTAGGCGCCTACGAGCGCTGATGTCACCAAATAGTACAAGAATGACTGCATACTTTACTTCGGTTCACTTCACTCTTCACAAACAATTTAAACGCATACCCGAAAGCCGCCGCACTCTTTACTGAACGCTTTTAAGTTTTTACAATTAACGTTCGCTCAAAATACACTTAAGTTTTAATCAACTTCGATTAGTAATGCTAGATTTCGACTTAAGTACACTGTTGAGGTAATCTCGCTTCTCTTTACAGCTGCTTTGACTTTCTGCGGGGCGTAGCTTTTATTTTTAATAATTTGAACAGTTTTTTTTTGTTTCTGACTGAAACAGGTTTATTTGGCTTTCGACCGGGTAGGTGTGTAGAACCATTTGATGAGCTAGCGAATCCCTACACCTCACTGATTCGGCTGAAAGTCCACAAATCATTAGCGATCCGTCCAGTTAGAAACATATTGACCGTAATTCAGCTTGGCGTTATGAAACTTTGGTAATTTCTTTGGTTTCATTCACTTTTCTACATAATTTAATTTGATATTATCTGGGGCGCTGCTCTGTTATCATTATAACATTCCAACATTTAATGAAGATAACTTATTGCTTATTATGGTGAATTTGCTAGAATGCGTTTAATTGAATGTTGGTAATGTCTTATTGATTAATTGAGCGGATGCTGGAAGCTGAATGATCTTTTGAAAGTAAATAATTATTCATACTCGTGAACATTTTTGGAACTAGGGGCAATAATTCGGTCGGCCATGCTCTACTGCTTGAATGAATCATTCCATTAATATTTAAACTACACAAGCGAACAAAAAAAATGTACCAAAGAAAGATTTTGAAATCATCGAAAATCGCGGCAGATAAATTTGGAGATATTATTTATTTAACCCCTTTGTAGAAAAGTAGTACAGTCATTATATAATTTTTTTTTGTATCAAAAATCAACAAATCCTTGCTCACAAATAAAACTGCAAACTCTCCTAGCCAAAATCAAAGAGAAATACTGATGTCGTTGACGCATTCCTAGGTTAATACTTCAACAAACCAAACACAAAAGATAAACACATGAAAATTGTAAAGCATAAACTTTTTATCGTGACCATATGTGCAGAATATTTGTAGCTTTACTTCAAGTAAATTTAAAGTTGATTCTTTAAAAATATTCCGAGCATTACTGCGAAAAAGTAGAATTCTCCAACCTTTTCATATTGTTTACAATGACAAGTTTCGGTTTGTTTACACCTAAAATGCTCAGGTGTTCGTATTTGCTTCCAGGATTGTATATATATATAAAGTGTCAAAAATGTCGATCGGTATACTGCTAAAACTTGTACCCAGTGTGAAAAGTCTTAAAAAAAGGATTTTTTGATCAAAAAATTGTAACTACAATTTTTTTTGTAAAGGAATGCCCATCTTTCCACACCACATTAGAGGTAGAGTATTTGGTGCGTTTTTAACCGACTTTCCAAAAAACGAGAGGTTACAAGTTCGACGTGTATTTTTTTAATCTTTTTTTATGTAATTTCAATTTTATAGCATAATTTCATAACGCCTGAACCGATTTTCATGATTTTCTTTTGTTGGATACAGCATGTTCCCCGATTGATACCATGTCAAAAAGATTTTTGGTGGAATGGGGTCCAGGCATTACGAAGTTAGGTCTAACTTCGTAATGCCTGGACCGATTTGGATGGTTCTTTCTTTGTTGTAAAGAGTATGATCTCCCATCGCTAAAACTGCAAAAACGTGACCCTATGGTGGGGTGAGGAGAGGGACGAGTAGTCTAACGGTGGGGTTGTAATGGGTGGGGGGGGGAGGTATATCAACTTCTTAATTAATAGACGGATCGGGATGATTATTTTTATGTTATATAGAGTATATTTCCCCAGTGCTACTATGAGGATAAATTTTGCTTTACGGTGCTGGTGGGAGAGGGGTAGGCTAACTTCGTAACGTGTGGACCGGCTTGGATGATACTACTTTTGATGTGTAGAATATGTTGCCCCACTGGTACCACGACAAAAATGTATGGGGTGGGGTGGTGTGCATATACCTACTTGGATGATTCTTTTTTGTTGTATACAGTATGATATCCCATTGCTACTATGAGGAAAAATGTTGACCTAGGGTTGGGGTGGGGGGGAGAGGTGGTCTAATTTAGTAACGCGTGGGCATATTTAGATGATTCTGAATGCATAGAGTACCTATTTGTATTCTGACAAGAACTGTGTCTTGTGCTGAAAGTTGGATGATGCTGTACAGAATACGTTTAAATGATATTGTAATAAATGATAAAAATGTTGTACCTAAAGTGACTGCGATGATTCTCTGACTATGAGGATCCTCTTTCTTGCTGTATCGAGATCGATGGCGCACTAGGGCCATGGTATGAATTTTGTATCTACATAAGGTGAGGGTATGAAAGGGTGACCGTATGTTGTGGGATTTAGATAATTCTGTTTCCTTTCTTTAGAGTGCACTACCTCTGCAACTTTTGAAAGAATTTTAGATAGCTTGAAACAAGCAATATCGTAGACGAATATATTGTGAGTTTAAAAACCTTTGTTCTAGTTTTCTAGAATGTACCTCTCCTTTTTCTGAATTACAAACAATGTTGCCAGCAAAACTTGAAACCAACGCAACAAACAAACCTACCTCTAGAAGAATTTTTTCTTAACTCAGTGTGTACTATCTAATTCTAGCGTATGTAGCCATAGTTTGGCAACACCCTGTATAGTGGAATCCAAATTTCTTTAGAAAAGAAAACTTTGCAACAAAGGTTTGTCAACACCAACACTTGTTGTTGGAGTATCATGTGCATATTGCTAGGTTCAGTTTTTTACTAAGTCATGTCAGTTTTTAATTTTTCTCTGATTTTTACGTAATGGTGTAAACAAAAAACGTACAATGAAAAATCTATTTAATTTAAAAGGACAGGAAAACATTTCTCAGAGCTAAATTAAAAATCCCATAAAAACATATGCGCAGAAAGAATTACATATATACATAACATTAAGAACGAAAAATAAGAATTTCTAGAAAGATCACTCCAAAAATTTGTCTATATTCTCTGTCTCTCTTCTCGACTGAAACTCTCCAACTTTTTATTGATGCCCACTTCCCGAGTGGGCTATTAACAGCTTCACCCCTCCCCCTGGGTCAGATTGAGTTCTTCCAATCATGGGCCACCTGACTTCTATGTTCCACAGACCAATCAGTCTGACTTCCTTACTAAAACCTCTGGAGCGTTTGTTTCAGTTTCACCTTAGACGAACGCTTCATGTCAATGAATTGTCAATATCTTAGCACGTCTTCTGCATGGGAAGATCCACAGGCCCTGCTTTTCACGATTTTATGCATACTATTGAATACTCACTAAACTACAAGGAAAATACTCTAGCGGCATTCCAAGGCATAGAAGGAGCTTTTAACACCATTCGTTCTGAATCTATCATTGAGGCTTTCACCGATTTAGGCGTAGAGCAGGACGTCAGCTGTTGTATTTAAACGATGTAAAGATCAAGGATAATACATCCCGAACTGGGTATCAATAAGGCACGGCTGTAGAGAACGGCTTAAGGTGGAGTTCTTTCTCTCCTGGTTTGGCGGAATGTCAGAAATAAAATACTATTAAAGTTCGACTAGAACAGGATCAAGGTTGTAGCTTACGCCGATAATTTGGTAATCCAGGTTTCAGGGAATTCCCTTCCCGCAATTAGTGACATTCTCGAGAATGTATTGAACAAGGCTAGCTAGATAGTGCAGAGATCTGTGAATTCGATACTAACTGAGCTGAAGCTCTTAGTAGCAAAACCCAAAATACCAAACCTTGCGATCCCCAAATTAAGCAGGCATCAACTCATTTTATACCGCACGGTTAAGTACTTGGGGCTGATTTTCGTCCCCAAGTTAAACTGGAAGCAAGATATAGAAGACAGAAGAAAAGAAGAAAAGGCAAATTTGGCTCGTTATTCCTGCAACAGCACTCTTGGTAAAGGGTGGGGACTATTATTTGTTTGCCTTTCACTCGTCCTTATAACTGTCTAACAGCTGGTTTAACAGCTCGATAAGAGCTTCCAGGATTTTCGATGTTGTTTGCTTCTAAGCTAGGTCAACAATGTTTAGAAGATCCTAAATTGTGTTCCGTTTCGTCGACAAAGTAGTTTAGGCAGCTCTATGAATTTGTTATTAGATTGAAGTCATGGCTCTATACAGACCAAACCAAAAGTTGTTTACCAGGACGACGAAATCTGAAGAATAAATAAAAAGTATTAAACAATGCTATTGAAAGTTCTATCGAATTTTTTCTTTTTTTTGCAGTTATTTACAGTTAATAATGAGAAACAATTAAACTTACCAATTCAGCTGTGTGTTGAGAAAAATTACCCTGCTGAAAAGCGAATACTTCGTTCATTGGAAAGGAGGCCTGGTTAGACAATATCACCTTTTCTTCTAAGACACTTGTAGTTCACAAACAACATTTAGCATTTAGAAACTAAGTGGAAATTGTGTAGAAAATTTGGAGGTTACTATAAAAACAGTTAAAAAAATACATGATTTAAATAAAGCCTCCTACCAAGGGGCGCAAAATATTACAAATATGACATTGTTTATTTGACATATTATACTATAATAATGAGTTCACCAGTTGAGCTGCGATTCGATCTTATAAATTTTACAGCATAAGTTTTACTTTGCTAAAAGTTGAAGTGAAGTATTGACTAGTTTTGTCAATCTTTAACATCGCTACGTACAGTGAAATGTTATAATTATTTTCTCTTACCTGTAAAGCAAAGTGTTTAAGATGTTTGTGAGATTGGTTTGTTTTACGAGCCATTGTTTAACATTACGCTTTAGCCTTAAACTATTTAAGGCCAACGTGAGATTTAACGGCTAAATTTTGAATGACATTTACAAAGCCTAAATTCAAATTTCATTGACCAAAAATATATAAGTCACATTTAGTGACTGGCAAACGTCAACTGTATGTAGTAATTACTCTCGGTACCAGACATCCATCATTCCAAATTTAGTAAGAGACTGAAAAAACAAGTTCTTGTGCAATCCGCGACAATAAAACGCGAACACGCACGTCAAAACAAATAATGGATAATTTAGCTAGCCGCCGATTTCGCATGCAAATGAACGTAATTTGTATGAAACTGCACATGATTTATGTGAGTGCTGAGGTGCGTATTCAACCAAATGAAATACTGTACCTGTGTAGCCTTAAGTCTTCGTTCTAAATTTTTCCTTTGCTTCAGAGACAAACAATTTCAGACATCCCGTACTCGTTACTCAGGCAAACAACATTATAAGGTCTCGTGTTTCTGGCCGTTTTCATTTTCGCTCATTTTGATTTTTATGCTTCATTGCTTTACCTTGAAAGCCGCCAAAAATATTGCCCGCTGTGAAATCTCGGCGTTCAAATCACATTACTATATTATTTTTGCGCATGTGCTACAGCCCAGCCACAGGTACATATGAATTTGAATAAGAAAACAATGCGTGCGCAAATTGTTTGAGATCACATCAAATTACAATCTTCCAGTAATCAAATCGCATAATAAAAAAACTGCAATAAAAACGTCAGAGAATTTAAGTGATCACCTGAATTATTACGATGCGAAAACCCGTTTAATACGATTCATTAAATTCAATAACCTTAACGATCCGCGTAACCTACCTCGGCTTGAATATTGCTCTGCTGCAAAAACGAAGATCGGTCGACGTACTATTTACTGTGGAAAGACAACACACTTCGCGATCGCCACGGAGATCGCTTTTACTTTCAAAAGCGGAAGTTGGATTTTCCAACGGCTTCCAATAGTGCGCCAACGGCTACCTTATGAATGTGCACCTCGGCTCACTGCAGATCACTTAAAATGCAACGAACGATGAAATAATCTTACGCTGAATTGGACTCATGCCAAAGTAATCGAGCCCAGCAAATTCGCAACGTAACGCTGGATTGTTGGAATCTCCAAACGGGGCTCGTTGTATACGTACTCGTCGTAAAACTCGTACTAAGGTTCTATCTAGATCTGTACTGAGTACTTAGTACTCTTACAAGTCAACAAGCTACTGACAATCACGATCACGAGAATATATCAGCCGCCATGCAACTTATACCGCGCTCTGAAGATCACAACTATCTTGATCTGGTTGTGTGAAAGGAGGCGGATCGTGATCGTGTCTTCACTTTTGATTTCGACTATATCCAGGGACGATAATGTAATTCGATGCTTTCGGTTCGGTTGCACAACGTTAACTTGATGGCTTTGGTACCGTTTCCATTAGCGGTGTTATTACAAGTATTTGCGAGTCATCTTCTTGCCTACGGCTAGTTCCTGAGTGAGTTGTAATTAATTATGAGTTACTGAAAACACAGCTCAGCAAAAGTGTAAATGCAATTTCTTAGTCAATACACCAATTAACCCACTTGCAGGTCCGCACATGCGAAAAACCTACTTGGGTCATGTTAGCTGCAGTATTTCGGTCTCTCTAACACGAAGATTGTAGTTATAGCGCGCTCAATCATTTTGTGCTTTACAATTTGCCTTACGGTTTCACCACGAAAATGCAATTATGAGCGCTTGCGTAACCTGGTACAAGTAGAAAGAGAAAAGATGCATAAGTCATGACCTCGAAATTCACAGTCCGATTAAAAGAGACAAATGATCGCAATCGAGTTAAAATCGTTTTAATAAAAGTGAGCACCAATAACTTGATAAAAAAGTTATTAAGAAATTACGACCTTCAACAATTATATTATGGTAGCAATCAACTAAATTGAGATGATCTTTTTGTTGTACCTAATTCAAAAGCGTTTTGGGAGCTTGATATATTTCGATGAAAATGTATAGACGAATTTGTACGCAGAGAAATCGGACCTTAATAAAGGAATAAGAGGAAAATTACTTGTCATTTGGAAATACCAGTGTTACACGTGTGCACGTCCATAAAATAAGAATACTGAATTTTTTTTAAAATTCAAATAACAATATATTTTCAAAAACAATACACACACACGTAACCCTCTTCCCGATCGATGCACTTTGTGTCTTTGTGAGCCCAGGTATGAGTTTTTTTATACCTGCGTCGAAGAAATCTTCCGCCAACACTCATGCCCATTTCTTTACGCCATTCTTGACATCTTCGGCGGTCGACAACTTTTTTCCACCCATAAACAACTTCAGAGAGGTGCAAAGTTGAAAATCTGAATGCGCCTTAGAATATAGAACGAGAGGAAAGGCTATCTTAAGTAAAAACCCTGTACGTGTGATAAGCATTTTTGCTTCAACGCCAAGTGGCAAGTGGGTTAAGGGGGAATGACGCCTGAAATGTCAAATTGGACCGAATGTCGCCTTGAAATCAAAGTCGTCTCCGTAATACTGAAATATTTGGGGCATAAGCAAAGTGTTTTTAAATAGTAAAATTAAGTAAATTAATAAAATATGTTCGGGCAAAGTTATGTTATATTAAAAGTGTTATAAGAATATATTTTGAAAACACCTAATTTAAAATATTATCAAAATGAGTTGGCCCCTCCTGTATACAAGCATAATTTTACTACTTTCATGTCGAAACGCACACATCGCTTGGGTTCTACTACACATAGCAAAATGCTTACATTTTTCCGAATGATGTCCTTTCCTCTAGTTCTTTATTCTAAGGAATGCGCCATATCGGGGCTGTATGCTGGGTCATTGGTAATGTCCCAATCGATTGAGTTCAAGTTTAGGGTTGTGACATGGGCTATGTGGGGACGTGCATTGTCATACAACAAACTCATTCCCCTCCTTAGCATTCCTCTTTATTCTGTGTGAAATAGTTTTTTTAGGGATTTACAATAACATTGGGGATTCATTATTTACCTGGCAATTGGTGGAAAATTTCTTTACGGTCCCAAAACACAGCTGGCAGGATTCGGAATCGAGACGCTCAATTCAAAACAGCACTACAACGAGAGTTTTAACCGCCTGAAGTGAACAACCCTTCATTTTACTCCCGAGAGCTTACCATTGAAACATTTCTGCCAAAGCAGTAAAAAACAAATTCCCTTTGACCATCAGAGGCTCTGTACGCTTACTTCTGGACGTGCCCCGTAATTACATATTTAGAATATAAAATGTAGTAAGTTGTAGGAAAGTGGACGAACTCGTTCGAAATGATGCTTTTCTTTTGCTCACGTCACAGAAGAAGAATTACATATGAATATGAGGCAATTGTTTAAGTTTAACACAATGCGATCTGTAACTATTTCGTTAATTTATCCTTACTATTTCTCAGGGATCGATTTTAGGTCCGTTGTTATTTTACATGATTTTGCTCTTTTCGCAAATTTGGTATAAATATATGCTGACGATATTTTCAGACCATTGAAATATCCTACGGTTGCCGTTCACTGTAATAATACTAATTTTACAAATAATTATCCTTGGACACTGCAGAATGAATCGACTTTGAATCGGCTGCTTAAGGTATCATTGTTATTTTTAAATCTATGCCGGATGTTTCCCCTCTCCTGGTATTAAAGATAAATAATGAGGTACATTCCTTTAGTACATCAATTAAAAACTGGGCTGTGTGCAAACACTGACCACATAGGAGACTAAACTTAATTCCGCTTAAAACAACTGCGGCTACATTTTTATAGTCGATAAGCTGTCTACGGAATTTTCTAGATTTTTATTATCTCTTTTGCAACCTCGCATCTTAAAACAATTCATTGTACCGGACGCCCGAAATATTGTTTATAAAATGAACAAAGATCTGAAATTATACCATGATTACCTCAATAATTGAATAAATGTCAATATAAGAGTTTAAAAAGTGTGTTTAGTATTGTAATAGGCAGACATGTAATCTAATTATATATATTGGGACTGCAGTACAGCTACCTTGCATAAAAAACTGTTTATTTACATCTTATAATACCAAAAGGAAAGGCCCTTATGATCAAAAACTTAAACCGCTGGCGATAAAGCACCTCTGTAGGTATTAGCTGAATCAGATCACTTTATTTGGATCCCTTTTCACCACTACCTGTTGTCGTCTTAGCAAGGGATACCTGAGTTTATCCAGTTTTCCTCCCTCACCTCGATTTCCTGGGTCAATGCAAGCATTTGCTTATGAGACACCTCTCCGAGCCTTACGACCTCAATCTAGTAAGCGAGTGTGACACCTTACTCAATGAAGCTGTCTTGAACTATTTACTGCCCATACACCTAATCGCCCCCCTGATTGTCGAGTACCATCACTAATCCCTTACGTCTTAACCAGAGCTAGCATCTCCGCCTGATAGACTGAAATAAACCATACAAACTCCTTCCTTTACATCAATTTTGGATCCATTTGTGTAAATTTTGACGTCAATTAGACTGTTTTCACTTGTAAGCGTCTAATGGTATTCAACAATTACCTTTTCTTTGCTTATACCGTCAACAAGATCCAGGGTTTTCCTATGCCTGCAGTCAGCACTTTACCTGTGCCAGTTTTCACCTCGGTAGATGCGAAGACCTGCTGACGCCGAAGGACGGCACAAGTGACTTATGGCAACAAACGTAGCAGCATCTCTAACACCGATGTCGGCGAGGTTCGAAAGGCACCTAAATTCTACTCACATAAGCCAGCATCTTAACTCTACTCAATTGACTTTTTATTGATCGTTCATAACTTTGCCCACCAAACCACCGAGACTTGTAAGATAATGGGTCTCGAGATCATAGTGTATAGATTCAGTATGCGACTTTCGAACGCACACCCTCCCACATGAACGTAAGGCTATGTTAAAACTTTGAATTTTTTCTTCTACAGGTAAGTCTTGAGTCGAGGGATACTCCCACATGTTTGACTGACAACGAGCGAGTAAGTTCTTCTCCAAAGAGACTTCTTTGCATTTATGAAAAACTTCTGTTTCCTGCATCTTTACTGTACCACCCTTAGAGCTCTCTACGGTGCCTATGAACTGACCTCTTCTCATAATTGCTATGTCATCGGCATAACTCACGTTGTAATAATGAGTTTAGAGTAATGTTCCACAGAATAGGAGGTAATACAACTCCCTGTAGGCATCCTCTACCAACCCTTCGGCGCAGTATCGATTCACCTCACTGGATATTTACTGTTCTCTTGGCCAAGTAGTTCTTCCAGGACAGTCAAAGTGGCGACGCTCCAGAGAGTCGTCCCTTCGATATGATAAGCCATAATCATCTCCATTGTCTGTTGAATTATGTAATAAATTCGTATTTCTTTATTTTTCTGAGTATGTTCGAGTTTCTTGTATTAGGACTAAACGTTGAATTGTGCCGTGGCACCAAATCTCTGTGCGACACTTTAAGAACTTGAAAAATAAAGTATGGACGAGGTATTGTTTTTCGAGCGATGATGGTTATATGATCAATTCTTACCACCCTGGTCGATTTGTTGCTGGTTCCGAGGACTCTTACAGAAGAATCTTATTCTACTTTGATTCAAAACTATAAGCGCCTTTGCACCCTCAGTAATTCAGCTGACAGTTCCTCACCTGGTGGTGATGAGATCCCATTTTATATTCCTGAAGCATTTCTGATTTCCTCTTTTGTCTGCGTGATTTTTAAAATCTTTATTTCTGATACATTGTAAAACCTTTTGGGGGATGGGGCGGGAGAAGAACTAAATCCGATTCGAGGCCCTACGATTAAAGGTGGATTCCAAACCACCGACAGTATTCTACAATCTCCAATGGCGTTATTAGAAAATAGGTAAGCAAGGGTTGCCGACGGTGGGGTTCGAACCTGGGATGGCAGGCCAACACGCAAATGTTATAAAAAAATAAATAAGTTCAGTCGAAGTACAGTCAATTCTCTCGCACATTCTTTGCGACTCTTCGGAAATTCTCAGCTTTTGAAGCATATGATCCGCAGAACACAGCAATTTTAATAGTTAAATTGCTTAAGATTCATCTCATTACGTCCCTGAAAGGCAAATTCAATAAAGAGACAGCTAACGTGAAATCAATGTTGCCAAATTTATCTACTTTTGTCAACTATTGCAGTTATTAAGAAAACATTATCAAATTACGATTAATCATTAAAGTGAAGGGCAAGTATTGCACTGAAGCACTCAAGTGTAACTGGTCAAAATATCGGGAGACTACTGTACCCTCATTAGTTTAACTTAGAAACCAACACTATTTCGGGCCGCGTCGCTTTAACAATTGAAATTCACGAAACAAAGCGAAATATTTTGTCGTTCAGAAAAAGAGGCAAAGACCTTGCACAAATGTCGGTAACAATTCAACCGGTAAGAACGAAGGTAAGTCAAAAAAACATTTGTGAATTTTGTGATGCAATTTCAGACACAGTTACTAGAAATTGTGTCAAAATATTATCTGCATTACTGGGCTGCAAAAATATCACAAAGTTTCCGCAATAAATGCGAAACCTACGTATGAATGCATATATGCGGCTTTTGTACGCAGGGCGTTGGCGAAGCAAATGAATTGCTAATGCCCGATTTGCATTTGATTTTTCTCGAACGGATTTGGATACGGTTATTTATGGTAGTAGATAATGTCAGGAATAACTTTACTTTTAGGTCCCGTTGGTATATATAGGTTTCTGGTATAAATGAACCAATTAATACCCGGCAAAGATAAATATCTCAATGTGAACGGTAGTTTCGTAACTGAAAATAATTATGTAAGGTGTTTTTGGTTTGATTAAGGCACGGAGGTATGGAATTTGCTAAATTTCCAAAAATGTTGGTACATAAAGTACTTGCACAGTAAGCTGCATAAAAGGGAGCTGCTTTGTTACGGATTGCAATCAACCTTTATGTGGCTTAAAGTTTTGTGAAATATGATGCATTGATTGCAGTCTTAGTGGGTAAATTGGCTAGAAAAAAAAACTACTACGGTTGCTCATGATAATAGTCTGCCGAACGAAATGTGGAATTCAATATCGGAAAGGCATTGTAAAAAGGTTTCAGTTTTGACGCCAGAAATAGGTGAACTTAAGAGAGATTTCTATTGTGATGGCACTATCTTTAATACCTAGCTTCGCAATTTTTTGGGAATAGTAAGATGGGTATAATTATGAACTTTTTGCGACTTTTTATTTGTGACATAAATTACAGAAAGACAATTTTTTTTGTAAAAACCCAAATATGGGGGCGCTGCAGCGTGCCGAATTTGGTCTCTCCAAAAAACGCGGCTCCACAGTGTTCAGAGTTCCAGGCCTTCCAGTGATCTGAAATCAAAATATTTGTCAGATTCTTAAAGTAGAGGCTTGTGGTTATCGTTCTGACCAGATTCAAATCGAAATTTCAAAAACTGTAAAAATTGCACGAAATTCACTCATTAATTTTCAAATTTTCCATGTTTTTTTCGTCTTTAAGAGGCCGTAACTTTGACCTTAATATCGCGACAAATCTGAATGTGGTCAGAACGAGAATCACATGTCTGCCAAATATTTTAAACCCTCATTTGCTGGAATCGAACAATTTTTAGATACCGAAGTACTGCACACCACTACCTTAAAAATCTGTCCCGGTTGTACATGCGCAGAATCCTTCCCCAAGTAATTCAATATTTACATGGGCTGGTACTGCTATGGCCTTTGT
This sequence comes from Leptarthrus brevirostris, assembly GCA_964036015.1. Classification (NCBI taxonomy): domain Eukaryota; kingdom Metazoa; phylum Arthropoda; class Insecta; order Diptera; family Asilidae; genus Leptarthrus; species Leptarthrus brevirostris. Next base: position 125,780,757 of record OZ038372.1, read on the forward strand.
GACGATTTAGTTCTTCAAGAACAGAAACACATCCCTCTTCATTCAGTCAGAACTGCTTTATAAATCTGTGATATTATAACATATAATAAAAAGTTAACATTTTTAAGTTACATGTTTTCAGGCAAATTCATTGGGTTTGAGTATCTCTTGATTGCCTTTTCGATATAATTTTTTGTTGTTAACGGCCGCTTGATGAGTTGCTTGAGTCCCAAAAACTTCCGAATTCAAAATTTTTTTGAAACTTTTTTTCAAAAGAACAATTTTAACACAGCTGGTAGGTGTAAAGCACATTCGAATCGGTGCACTCTTAGTAATTCGACCGCCTACTCTGTCATTGCCCACTGATTTTGTACTTCGAGTTTTACGTTTCAAGTTACTTAAAAATATGAATCAGTTTTGAATGTTATATTTCTTACGAATTTCAATCGTGATAACCTTTATAAGGGAACACTACATTTTTACGTACAACTTATTGAAACTTTTTTTGAATTTGAAACTCGAAACTTGGTATATTATTGTACATTTGATGCTAGCACAAAAATAAACGGTCAAATTCTTATACAGGTAAAAAATAACAGGCATAGTTATGACATATTCAAATAAAATGACGGTGAATCTGAATTTAAAATTCGTTATACTTAAAGTGATAACATTGTGTGATTGCTCTTGTAAAAGTGATAACTCTATAATCACCACAAGGCGATAGTCACTTATCACCCCAGGTCGAAAAACATGGAAAAACAAGTTTTGAAAGTACCTTGATCTGAAAAAAAAATCTACATAGGGTTAGTCTAGAGACTTTATAATATTGACAAATGCAAAAATAAATTGATTTTTAGGAGATAGCACAGTAGAGAGGTAAAAAAATAGTATAAATGTCATTTAGTACCATTGTTAACCATTGTTAATGATCTTTTTAAGAAGCCAGCTTTTGGTGCCTCAGAAAAGAAACAAACTCTTGTTAGAAAAAGTGAAGTCTTAATTTTGAACTACTATTTTCATTTTGATGTTCTCTCTGTAACAGCGAACGTAATTAAATGTTGTAGATTTACTCTGCGAGTATTAATTTGGTCCTCGATTGTTGAAAACAGGGATGTTTATATTTATGTAGCATTTTACTGTCTCCCTGTCTTTGGTATTAAAATAATATTTTGTATAATATTTTACATGCAGAATCTTATTTGTTATGTGAGAACTCTATCGTATATTAACTCATTACAACATAGGCTAGCTTGCGCCAATATGGCATAAAATTCGGCTTGAAAAATAGTGGCAAGTTTACCTGATGGTAATGATGGCCTTGGTTACCTCAGGCAAGCTATCCAAGATTTCTCTTATAAACGCGTGGCGCTAAGTACGCGGCTAGGAGGGCTGCTCCTTCTAACCTCTCAGCAAGGTCTCAAATATGGTACTTAAGTTAGATGTGACCACATTGAGCTCAGCTCTGCGTCCCCAAGTGATCTTACAGTAAGTAGGTGATCATGGATCTAATCACTTTTTTTATTTTTTCGCCGGAAGGAAATTAGGGTAGCGGAAGTGAGGTAACTTGAATATCTTGTTCTTGCATTACTGCGAGCTAGATAACAACCCAGAGAAGAAGTGGATTTTTAAATTCTATTTTAAAAACCCACAGGGAGACCGGGTTTCCAACCCGGGAACCATGGCGTGGTGGTCGTGTTGTTCAACCAATCATTGCAACTAATTCTACATTGTGTAAATACAGTGCAAAGTCTTAGGCTTTAAGTCCCCGGTAGCACCGAAAGCTCTGCAACATGTCAATAAGGATTTTCTCGCTTTCTCGTTTAGTTTAGGTTCCAGCATAGTTTCCAGTTAAGAGTTCAATGTTCACCTTGGATATTACACCTATTCACTGAAGGTTTGGACAACTAAGTTAAGTTTATCCCCTCAAAATCCTCTTCCTGACTTAAGCTTCCGCCTTCTTACATTCTGAAGTACTGTCAGACCTTATAAGATTTCCGTCAAGTCAGTACTGACAGGCTGCAAAAAAAAAGGCTAGTAGGTTGGGGTTTACACGGGACAGACAAATATACTACATAAATAAACACGTATATTTATTGTTTCTGTTCAATTAAAAAAATATATAATAAATGTAAAATACCAAACCAACAAAATACTCTAAAAAAAATTACTCTTCCACACATATGTGAAACTGAGCCATAGACCAAAAATTTTTAATGAAAAGATATGTATGTGTCATACATCCAACTGAAATTCTACACTTTCATCCGTTTCGACGCCAACTTCTTCGATTAAATGCTTCTTTGTCTTTGGGTAACCTTCCAGGATTGCATCAATCATATCATTGCAAATACGTTTTCGTTTCCGGTATGCTGATAGCATTTTCGAGTGCTTCTCTTCGGCTTTTTTCAGATCGGTCGATGAAATCTGAAATTGAGTATTTAATTACTTTAATTGTTTCTTTTATTAAATGAATGGATCCCTCATTTGTACCGTTTTCGATTGTGAAGATTTCATTATTTGCAAATTTTCGGTCAATTCAAGAATTGCTATCTTGAGATTTTCACGCTCATTTTCCAATTGCGATAGCGATGGAAGCGATTTGAATTTTTTCAATTCAATTTCGAGTTGTTTTATTTTATCTTCTTTAGATTTGAGGTCAGCATTGAGTTTTGTAAGTTTCTGCTCCAAAATTTTCAATTCGTTGTTACCCTGAGCAGATGAAACGAGAAATTAATATTTGTTATATCTTTACACGAAAATTGTTCTTACATGTGTATTTTCATCGTCACCTTGCCTGATGAAATAAATCTTTTGCTTTCCAAATTGTTTCTCTACAACTTTTTCGCTGGAAACCAATGAATCTAGACCTCTGAAAATATGCAAAGATATCAAAGACAACAACATATTTTTATAGTTGTTTTTAGAGTGAGGAAATGTGGGAAAGGGAATGCATGGTTAAATTGGAACTTACACTAAGATACAAAAATTACTAGTGATTTTCTTTTTATTTTCAAAATATGTAACTACTCAAAACAAATCTTATCTGTTTTTATTTTGTATATGATTATTTTTATCTCCCTCCACCCCCACAAGGAATAAGTTAGGCATGAACTCTTTCAAACAAGAAATGAATATTGATATAGATCTTAAAGGATTATGCTGGCTAGAAATTAAATTACATTGATCAAGGCAGTTTTTGTGAACATAATGGCAAAACACATGAAGGTTTCTAACACAGAATATACATTTAGATTTAAAGGGGAGCGCCCCTACTCAAGCTAGATGGTTTCAAAATAAGGCTGAACACTATGTTTTCGTCTTTAGTGACACAATGCCTTCCTAAATTAATATTTAAAGCTAATTATTAATTAAGAAGCTGTGCGTCATATCTTTATTAGAGCCGCTTTAAAACCAAAAAGTAAATTAATAATGATTTGTAGCTGATATTAGTCTATAAGATCAACTGTGCCACATGTTACTCGAGAGAAGAAGAAGAAAAGTGAGCAAAAATTGTTGGTTTCTTTTTTTTCACAAACATTATTTGGACAACTTTTACAGTAAAATAATTAATTATTTATATTTATAATTCAATACTTCAATATCTTTTTATTGCACATATGGTTTTCGTTTTCTTAATGAATGTTCAAGATGTCATTGGTGAAAGTGGTTTATTTAAAATATTGAACGTATAAACTTTTCACCAACAGCAACATTTGATTGTTTCGCCAGAATGGAGCTATAGATTTCTCCACAGACAGCAATTCAAAAGGGGGAGGGCCTCGACCGATCTTTTCACTGCTTACAAGAAGCGTTATAATTATAAGCTTACCCCTCATTAAGCCGATGAGCCCGAAACTTTCAAATGAGACGTACAGCGGCACCTCCTTCACTTAAAATTTATTAACAAAAATTAAGAGGCTGTGCTTTAGCAGCCTAGGGCATGCCCTTGAGTTTGGGTATCAAAAAATATTAGTTAAATATTATTTAATACTTTAATTAATAATATAATAAAAAAAATTGGTTAAGAGCATGTAAGACACATACATTACGTTACGTAGAGTTATATCTAAATTTTTCATAAGCTGTTTTTGCTATAGTGTTAGTATAGTTTTCATAAATAGCTTAGAAATTAGAGTGGGTGGTCGCATTGGTAGCGACTTTACAAGCAAATATCTCGTAATTGAAGGGATAAAATCAAAAATTGCTAAGACATATTTTAGGAGAGCTATCTAAATATTTCATTGCGGTAGGTAACAAAAATTCCAGCACATTTTTCACTCTATGAGAAAATGATATTTTTTTTTAATAAATAGATTCTCCTGTGATTTGAGGCCTCCTCGACTACCGCCACCATCTTATATTTTCCGAAAAAAAAATCATTTTCATAGAATGGCACCTTTCAAAGAACTTTACAGAAAGTTTTAACCATCTTGGCCAATTATATGACTACCTGAAACTGAACGTTAAACACGTCATGAAATTTTCATGTCTAATTGGTTATACCCCCTAAAAATACTCGGAACTACCGTAGAATGAGGCTACTAGGACGGGACGGGTCTTTTTGGACATATTATGACACAATACACTTTTCTTATGTTATTCTTTACTTTTTTAAATTTTCCGTTTACATGAAGTCGGAAAAACTGTGCGGTATAAATTCGATGTCAACTACAGAAAAGAGACGTTGGAAAGCTTTGAAGCGGTAAAAGAGGGGGCTATTAAATAAATAAAACATCCTCAAACAACGCTTATTCTCATTTCGTATTAAACAAACTTTTCAAATGGCTTTAAATAAAAATCGAACCAGCTATTACGAATAACAAATTAAATGTGTCCAATAAAGCGATGTTATTATTTACTCCTTACAAGCCTAAGCTAAGTAAAAATCAAGAAAGAAAAAAATCGGCGAAATAAATGCTAAAAAAGAAAAAATTATGAACGGTAACGAAATTGAGGATATTGTTTTTATTAGAACTACTTTTATAACAATAGAATTCAGACCTTAATAACTTCAGTACAATTTATTGCTACACAATTATTTTGAAATTAAAATAAGCCTTATAGTCTCTTTCATTCAAATCTAAACATCCAAATAGTTAAAAATTGAATGAATAATCAAATTAATTTTAATTCATTTTAGTTCGCAAAAGCTTCTCGAGGTGTCACCTTTACTTTCAACTTTCTTGTAAACACATGTGAAGGATTTCAAAGCTTTTGGTTGAAAGTCTTCGCTCACTATTTCAAACAAGAAAGCCCAAATTCGAGAGCTTTATTTCGCAGCATTAAGCCTTAATTAAAAACAACAGAAAAATCAACCTTAGGTATACTTCTTTCCCCAAGTTTCCCTTACAACTATCTCAAGGAACTAAATTTGTAATCGTAACCTACGAGTTGCCCATGCTCTCTAGATCATGTTTTCTTAAGGTGAAGAGCTTTCTTAACAAAAAAGGAAACTGGTATTAATAATATGGGTACAAAAAGTTTATGCATACTTCGTCATTTACTTTTATCACACTTGGCGGTTTTCGTGGCAAACCTGTTAATTATTCAAGCAGAATTTTTATAAACTGTAAAATATAAAAAAAGGTCTTTTTATGCTTAAGGTTTGAACTTTTCGAGGAGGAACGATTAAAAACGGGGCTCTAGAGTATTATCATCGCTCTACATCTTTTTTTTTATACGATGTGGCCAAATCCTAGGGGACAACCCTTTGATGCGTTAGTATGGTTTTGGCCGGAAGGGAATTAGGGTAAGGGAAGTGAGGAAACTTTAAAGTCTTGTTTTTGCATTGCTGCGAGCTAGACAACAGCCCAGAGACGAAGTGGATAATTTTAATTTCTTAATAACAGCTCACGGGGAGACCTGGTCTCGAACCCGCTTTACCCCAGTCTCCCACTGTGCCCCCTCTCCGCTACATTATACTAAAGGTTTTATTTAATTTATAAATAAATGTAAAATTGTTGGTCATTAATTACTAACACAATTTATATATATCAAATAATTGGTAGTAAAGCTTTTTCAGATAATAAAAGTGGAATACTGCAATAATCCATTAATTTATATCCAATCGACAATACTATTAGCAAATCATCATACAATTATCATTAAGAAACGATCAATTCAAATTTACAAAATGATAAATGTATGTTTATGCAAACATTTAAAACAAACAAAAAACAAAAGCAAATGTGTCGTTGATGAAATTTCAATGTTAGTTTGGAGATAAAAGACTTTTACTTACCTTTGAACTGCAGACTTTCCGCTATCTTTTCCACATTTATCAATTATGTCGTTAATGGAAAATGGTCGATTAGAATCTTCCAAAAATTTCAATATGTTTTTCGCCAATTCCTTTGTTGTCATCTATAAAGAAAAGTAAGTAATTTAGTTAGGAAGGTGAAATTGGCAAGGACGAATTTCTACTGTTTTTGTGATATTTTTGATTTTATCGTTTTGTCACTGGAACGAAGCGATGTGTTAATGTGTTTTCACAACGATTTAAAGTAGCTCTTGAAACCTTAACGTCGTCGATTTATTTTATTGTTTCAAAACTGTGTTATCAAGTGATCGCTTATTGCTGAAAAATGTTTAAGAAGCGAAGGTTATTTTTTAGAAAGTTTCGCATTACATACGAGTAGCATAAATAAATTCAAAGGTAAAATTGTTGCAATATGTCTTTAATGGCGGTTTAGTTATGGCAAAATCTTCTTAGAAATAAACAAAAGGCAATAAATACCTTAGGCAAATACAGTTGAATTTAAATGCTCTTATAACTAGTGAGCATTAAAGTCAATTTAAAATTTTAATAGCACAACTATTACTCTATCAGATGTTCACAATTCACTGGCTATTCAGCTAGTAACAGCTTTGGGAAAAAAGAATGACAAACAAAACTAAACCAAGAAGAACTTGCGCAAAAGGCATCACCAAGTATCTAAAGCAGCAGGTTTCCAATACCTGTTTCATATTAGTTTTGAAACATATTATTAGTTTGCATCCGTTCTTCAGGTGATCGATTAAATTAAAATTAAATTAGATGCACAATGTATTACATAAAAGTACCGGTTTTCGTGTATTTAGTGGACGTCAACGTGACATCAGTAGAGTTACGCAATTCAGCTTTCCGCTACATTCTGATGAATCCATTAAGCAACGCCTTAAGCACTAAAACAAGAAATTTAGCACTCTTCTAAAAGGTTCATTACGGATGACATTTGCATAAATAGTTCTTGGAGGCTGTGAATTGGCAATGAAGATAATGTTGAGCATTGATTCGGTGCGAACGACCTCAAAATCGGAAAAACAATTTGAGTTTTATTTATTATTGCCTGGGAATTACTTGTGGACATTAAAAGATAATTTATTGCCCAATTATTATTTCCGGTTGATTTAAGGTAAAGACTCTAATAGTAAGCCATTTAAATACGATGGTGCAAATTTTTAAGATGAATACCTAATGATGCACGATCTGAACTAATAGTGTACAGATATATTCATTAGTACGAACATATTTCGTGGCAAGACGTAAGTATTCTCCTCCGCCACGTTTTATCTCGACCGACCGACCGACCACAATAGTGTGAATATTCTCAATGGAGATATAATTATCGTTTGACTTTTTCTTATATTTATTGTAAATAAGTTTTAACACTGAGTAAAAATCTACAATCCAATTTCTGTAAAGTAATGGAACCGATTAGACTTCTCGTCAAACAGAAAAAAACTTCCCAATCGCAAATAAGCACTTGGTCGGTTGCCAGAAATGTGACGTTGATTGATAGAAACCTCCAAACTTGTTAAAATCCCAACAGTGATTGCAGCTATCTGCACTGCACAAAGTATTAAAATATTTGCCCCGTGAAGGAAGCATTACCTGCACTTTACGCTTTAATACACGTTACCTAAGAATGCACCGCCGACGGTCCGTGTATACTGTGAGATCGTGCATAAAATTGATGAGTTACAATACCTTATTCATCAGTAATTTTAATTAGAAATCAATATTGTGATGCAAGAAGTGCAGCGATTTATTAAAAATAGTAAAAATAAATTAAAACCATTTTATGAGTTTACATTTTAATTCGAAATTTATTAATTAACGAGCTGTCAAATGACAAAGTGCAGAGATTATTACTTCCATTTCAAAGCATAAGGAACATGTGATGTTCATCCTACCCTTGGATGAAAACGATAACCACGAGTAAAAACGGGTGTATCTATCTTCTACAATCAGAAATTAGTTTTGCTGGACTTATGCCCCAGTTGACACTATTATCGTCAGTCATGAACTTTTGTCGTCGGTGAAGTGGTGTTTTCTGCTGACTGCAGATTACGATATAAAGGTCATGGGGATTGCAGAAAAGACGTGGTTCGAAATCCACTTTAAATTGTAGGTCCACTTGCAAAAGTTGTTTCGAATCGGGTAAAGTTGTTTTCCTGCCCCATGCCCACAAGGGGTTACGGGAACTAGAGAGGGTACAAGTTGAATTGGTAATTCTTCCATAATAGAGATTTTGATGAATGAAACATGTACAGTGACCGAAATTGCTTGGTTCCACTTGTATGTCTTATATTAAATTTATTTGTGTCTAACTAACTTAATTTGAATTACCTACTGCACATTGATTTGGGATGAAACATCATTTAAGAAAATACCAAACAAAGACATAAATAAACTAGTAGATAAAGAGCGTAGTACAACACTTGAATCCCACACAACTTGCCAGTATGATGAATAAAAGTTTATTTTGGTTATAAAATCGTTTGCGCTTGACTTGTATAACTCAAATGTGCTATTAATTGGTAATTGTATTTCATTTAAAACTAAGCCATTGGGTAACGAAAATTATGTAAAAATGTCATTACAATATTTGATTGTTAGGTAATTAGACAACTGTGAAACTACGTAAAGTCGTTTAATTAAAGAGAAACACATAAATCGGTCTACTCGTTACAAATTTAGGTTCCACCCCTAGCCACTTCAATAGTATCAAGTAGGAGACGGAGTTGGATCAATTGGTCGAGCGGCACAACTACCATGCCATGATTCCCGGGTTCGAGACCAGGTCTCCACGTGAGTTTTAAAAAAAATTTTAATTAATAATAAATTCACTCCGCCTCTGGATTGTTGTCTAGCTCCCAGCGAAGCAATGCAAAAACAAAACATTCAAGTTTCCTCACATCCCTTATCCTAATTCCCTTCCGGCCAAAGCTATGCTAACGCATCCAAGGATTGTCTCCTAGGCTTTGGCCACATCGTAAAAAAATTAGGGAATTTATTTATTTATTTTTATTTAAGCTTAATGCAAGCTATTACATAAAAAAAATACAAAATAACAAAATAAATGCTACAAACTAATATAAACAATAATTCATAACAGATAATGTAAGCTACAATATAAGCTATGATAATGATAACTTTAGACTGGGAGGAAGGAGAATTAGGAAAGGCGATCAAGATGGGCGGGATAAAGATATAAGGCTTTGTGAAGGGATGATTTACTCAGATGGAAGTCAAAGGAGGGAAGGTCGTTGACTTTTCGAAGCATCCTGGTAATTGGTTCGCGTTGACCGTAGTTCGTGCGATGGCGGTCGAGTCGGAAAAGGGGAGTGGACCTAAGGTTGCGAGGATTGGTATAGATGGGTAAAGACTGCAGGATTGAAGGGCAGTCTATGGCGCCAGCTAGTAGCTGATGAATGAAGAGAACGTCGGAAACATCACGACGTTTACTTAGGGGTTGTAAGTCGATCAGTTTTAGACGGTTTTCATAAGGTGGAAGGTTGAATCTATCTACCCATGGAAGATCACGTAGAGCAAAGCGAATGAACCTACGCTGGAAAGATTCCATTCTGTTAATGTGGGTTGTTTGCGTGGGTGACCAAACCTGGCTGGCATATTCAAGGAGAGGTCTCACGACGGAAATATAGAGAGATTTGGAAACATAAGGATTGGAGAACTCTCTAGACCAGCGCTTCACAAACCCTAGCGCGGGGTTAGCTCTGTTAATTATGCTATCAATATGGGAACGGAAATTGAGTTCACTATCACAGATTATTCCTAGGTCACACAAAGAGGTAACGATAGGGACTGGTACGTTGGTTAACATGTATGTTCTCGGGGTGTTGGTAAGACGCTTGCGGGAATAAGAGATGGACTGACATTTAGAGACATTGAGCTCAAGAAAGTTTTTCATGCACCATGTGGTGAACGAATCGAGGTCCTTTTGGAGAAGAAGAGAGTCGGTTGTGGAGGAGATATGTTTAATTATTTTCATGTCATCAGCATAAATGGACAGCTCTGAGTATTTTATGATACATTCAACATCATTAATTGTAAGGATGAAAATTAATGGACCGAGGTGGCTGCCCTGAGGGACGCCGGAACGAGCGACAATGGGGTTAGAAATGGATGAGCTGAAAAGAACATTGTATTGACGGTTGTTGAGGTAGGATTGAATCCAGGAGATGAATCTGGGGGGGAAGCCTAGGCGATCAAGTTTAAACAGGATAACGCTATGGGAGATCTTGTCAAAGGCTTTACTAAAATCGGTGGCGATAACATCAACATCTTTACCGTTTTCCAGGGCACATAGTGTTTTGGAGACGAATTCGGTAAGGTTGGTGGTTGTAGATCTACCTCTGAGGAAGCCATGCTGGGAGAGGGAGAAAATAGACTTACAGTGGAAGAACATGGAATCATAGACCAATTTTTCGAATAGTTTAGGTATGGATGATAATTTAGCAATGGGTCTGTAGTTGGATACATCGTTCTTGCAGCCTTTTTTGAATATGGGAATAATATAAGAGTTTTTCCATAATTGAGGGAAAACCCCTTGAGTGACCGAGAGGCGGAAAAGCAAAGTAAGGGGTTGAACTAGATGCACGGCACACTTTTTCAGAACTATGGCTGGAATGCCGTCAGGACCGGGGTGAAAGTCATCCGCAAGCCCGTTAATACTGGCAGCGATTTGTTCGGGGTCAGGGTCAAAAGATGTAAACGACGTTTGAGTGCATTTGTCCAAGAATGAAAAGTAGCTAAGGTCAGGTTGGAGCGAATTGTCGCTGAAAGATTTACTGAAGAAGTGTGCAAAGAGGTTGGAGATAACCTGAGGATCTGATGAAGAGGTATTTTCGAGCTTTAGGGTGGAAGGGTAACCATTGGATTTCTTCTTAGAATTAATAAAGCTATAAAAGCACTTGGGGTTGGATATGAGGCTAGTTTCCATCCGTAGGAGGTACTCATGGTAGACGGTATCACAACGTTCAGAAAAAGAGGTGTAAGCAGACAAGTAGGAAGAATAGTCGGACTCATTTTGGGTGAGAAGAAAAGTTTGCCAACGTTTATTTCTCCTGTTGCGGAGAGAGCGTAATTCTCTGTCGTACCAAACGGGGGATGAGGAGCAGTTTTTACGAGGAAGAAGAGGGATAGATTGTGTAAGGCAAGCGTGTATTTCCGAACAAAACGCCTCTACAGCAATGTCTATTGGAAGATGTTGAGGGATATTGCCAATGTTGGAGTTGAGGAGCAAGTGATTTAATTTTTCGAAGTCGCCTTTACGAAAATTGAAGGAAAGAGAAGACTCGGAGCCTGAAAGGGCGTGAGGGTGTTCGTAGGAGAAAACGAGGAACAGGGGAGGATGGTGACGATCGAGGGAGGAGAGGAGATGTTCGCTTTCCGCGACAGCCGAGTTAACTGGGTCTGAGGAAAAGATTAAGTCTAATTGTCTGTTCAGAAAGTTTCTGATTCCACTAACTTGAAAGAGACCAGAAACAGAGAGCTGATCGGTAAAAAAGGCTTCTTTGGCGGAAGAGGCGTTTAGGGGGACAAAGTGTGAACAGTCCTCAGACAATGACCATTGTATACGGGGGAGGTTAAAGTCACCCAGTACAATGAATTCATCGGAGGCGTTAGCGTTCTCAAGCATGGTGTCTAACGTTTCAATTACGGGCTTGTAGGCTTCTATAGGTTGAGAGGGACGAATATAACAACAAAGAATATACAGAATACACTTATTCAGTGTTAATTTGATACATACAAATTCAGATATTGAAGAGTCGGAGGTCTTAAACAGGGTGGCATCATAACGGTTGTGAGCAGCTATGAGAACCCCACGGCCTGGTGGGTCATTGTTGCCTACACAACCGTCAACACGGAAAATGGTATAGTTAGGAGGGAATAGTTCGCTGTCGAGAATTCCTGGTATTAGATTGGTTTCAGTTAAGGCAAAGATATCGTGCGGGAATTTGTGGGAGTTTAGGAAAACGTTGGATGTTTTTGTGCGAAGTCCTCTGACGTTCTGGTAATAGACTGACAAGCTGCTGGGGAGAGGTGCTTGATCGGAGACCGCAGGTGCATAAGGGGGGAGGTCAGAAATAGAGAAGGCGGGGGGGTTAGGAACGAAAGTAGTTTAAGGAGTCGTTGCGACTTTTTTGGAGATGGGAAATGCGGCGAGAACTGACGTACGCAGCATAGGTGGATAGATCTTCTGAAACCTTATGGGAAGGGATATTAAATGATTCATGGTACTTAGTGAAAAGTTTATGTAAGACTGTTGTATCTGTGGGCAGGCCTTCTTGATGTATGCTTAACATGACGTTGGTGCTGGTTTTACCATCAATGCAGACGGAATTCGGTTTGTCGTGCAGATAGGCAAGAAATAGACGTATATTTTCGTAAATGCGACGGTCCCGAAAACGGGACAAGAGGTATCGTCCATCGTTGGAATCCGCAGAGCGCAAAGTCAATTTAACTGTAGGTGGGAATAGGGGAATATACTCTATAAAACAAAAAAATAATTATCTAAATTGGTCTACGCGTTACGAAGTAAGGTTTCGTCCCCCCTACCGGATCCCACCTGAGTTCAACGCCAAAATATTGTATCGTCACCAGAATTGCATAACTTCGCGAAGTCTCAAATCAATACGACAATTAGTAGTGGGTGAAAAATCGATCACAAGATTTTGTTGTTAGACATCGGTGAAATTAAATTAAATTGTTGAAGAAGATAGCTGCTCCGAATTAGATAAAATTCCTCTCAGATCATCTCGAAGTTAATACACTTCGATGGGCACCCCAACGAGGTCGATATCATTTTTTGTTCGCGAGATTTCTTGCTAAACAAATGGCCTCTGACCTTCTCTAATACTAGGAAGTCAAAAAATTCAATGTTGATAAATCTCACTAATATGATTAGTGCAAAAGTGAATTTGTTTGTCTGATTGTTACGTCCGCAAGGCCGATTTTGATAAAATCCGAACAAAAACATGTGCTGACGACATAGATGTCATCTTCATAAATTCAGTATGGCGAAAGCTCCAAGATGGCGAACTAATTCATTATTTCGGGACCCCGTCATCATATGAAAGCGATTGGCGATTAGAATACAAAACAACTTCAGCAAGGTTTATCCTTAACTGTTAAGTCAATATGGGGAATAAAAAATGGTTGTACGAAAGAGCAATTGTGGCACCGACTAATGAAAGTAGGACAACTAAATAAAAAAAAATATGTCATAAGTGAAGGAAGGCATTGTAGAGTATATGTCGGTGGATACGGTAATGGACACTAAATAAGTAGCCTCATATCCTTTAGAGTTCCTTAACTCTTGAGAATTGTCTGGGGTACCTTTCCATAAGCTGAGGTTAGAAGAGTAACAGCCGTGCGTAACCTCAACCGTAACTAAGACTGTGTAATGGTAAACGGTTACAAATTACACGCGTGGGGCGTGGTGTGCAACAAGCTACTGTAGACTGGAATAGCCAGAGGAGATAGTGTTTTAATTCCACGCATTCCATTAATAGCCCACAAAACCTCGACGTCTTAGCAAAAGTAGGTAAGACAAAAATGCAGTGTACATAACTGACATAGATAAAAAAATGTCGATGGCAACACAATACAACCATCTTGTCATTACAATTATTACCAACCGTCACAACTTACGATCAGTTTCCACCTTTCCACTTTTCTAAATTAAGTATGTCACATTAGGAATACTTACTGCATATTTTAATTGTTCCTAATGTGAAATACCCAATTTAGAAAGCGACCGTACATCCTAGGATGCTTCTTATACCGGAAATCTAATTCCAACCATGTTTCAACCAGGTGGTCATTTATAACTGTGAAACTCCTTTGGTTCCACACGGCTTTTGCTATTAGTAGGTTTCTTAAGTAACGTTATTTCACTTAAAAATCAATCAGTCGCGGAAATCCGAAGATAAATTTAGGAGGGGGGGGGGGGGGCATTGTTCGGCAATCTTTTATGCTGTGTCACTACAGATCAAATTAAAACACAGAACAGCTTTTTCTTTGAAAAGAATCCAAGAAATTTTAAAGTATGAGTGTTTCAAATGGACGAAAAAATAAAAACACTGAGGGGTGCCAAACTGAATTTCGTCCAGAATCATATGCCGTGGAAAGAGGAATAGCAGAATCATTTTTTCTGACAAAAAGAAATTCAATCTGGATGGCCAAGATGTTCTTTAATTTTATTGACCCGATTTCGCTAAAACTAAAGCAGTAGCCATGAGTCGATGTTTTGCTCATGATTTGAGCAGCATTTGGCTATAATGTAAAAACACCAGATTGCTAAATTTTTACGCGTATGAATACAGAAACTAATATGCAATTTCTGGAAGAGACGACGACGAAATTTCATCACATAATTGAAAATTTCAGCATAATAACGCGGCTGTTCGTAGTTTCCGAGCTACAAAATATTGGTTTCAGCAGAAAACATATTGAGGTAATAAATTAGCGTTCCTGTTCTCCGCATCGAAATCATATTGAGAATGTTTAAGGAGCGTTAGCACGAAAAGTTTACGGTAGTTGAGAGCAGTATCACAACTCGAATAGCTCAAAATTTTAATTCATCAAGCTTGAAATAGCATACTTCTTTCAATCTTAAGGACTTTTTTATTTTATGGATTATCGTATTTTCGAAACGAAAGGAAACAAAGAGGCATCATCAGTTAGGGTGCTGTCATAAAATTGCGTGGTCAGAATAGAGGAGGAAGGGGAGGTGTTCGGTTAAAGACCACACTAGGCTATATGAGTGGAACCCGAGCTAGACAGCTTTTTTCATTTTCTTTGGTACACTTAAACAGGTTAATTATGTATATTTATTTTTATAATTATCTGCACAATTGAGATGCGCTATACATACATACACCCACAACGCGACGCTGCGCCTGTGGTTTGAAGGTTTAGGCAAAAGCCACGAGAGGCCACATAGGAAAGTTTCCTATGTACCCCACCGACAGTTACCATTACCTACCTGTTCTGGCAACATTTTACATAACAATTTCAATAGTGGGGCGGGATGGTGTGGTGAGGTTGCATAGTCAAACTATATTCAAGCACACGTACTTCAATAAATAAATAAATCAAAACACATCTACACACACATGTTTATTTGTTTTGGTTATTAATTTTAAAATATGTTCATTGATCTATGAATGAAACGTAGAAAAGTAACTAGACAATTAGGCTTTTTGCATCTCTGCACGCTACCTGGAAAGTATTATTTAGTAGACACATGTCACAATCAAAACGTGTGCAATGCCAGCAGATACTTTTCGTGGAAAAGTACGTTTACAGATGCAGTTACAAAACACAAATTTTTGCAAAAGTATACTTGTGGGCATTCATTTTGAACACACTCACATTATCAAACAGTTTATTTAAACTAGGATTATAACACATGTCTACAAAGAGTGGGGTCATGATTGTTGTTGGGCAGCTGGGAGTATTTTCCGAAGTAATTTGCTGCGTAGAATCCGAATCCGAGGTCAGAATTGGGCCATCACGCCAGGATTTTGAGATATTTGAGGTTATGTACTCGAAAAATAGGTTTTTTGGCTACTTTTGAGGTTATGTACAGGATGCACAATATTTTTTTGGTCATTTGGTCATCAATAGTAATAGATTGCAATCTTTTAAGAGACAAAAAATAAATCGAGTTTTTAAGACGTTAAACATCACAAGATTTACAGTGCTTTAATCAAGGATGGAGGAAATATCATTGTTTAACGATCCCAACATGCGTTCTCAGTTGATTTTTGTCGAGTTTCTAGAGGAATTTACGACAGAATCAAAGAAGTACGTAAAATAAATAGTGCTGTCGATGACAAAAACATGAAGTGACAGTTCCAAATAGGAGGTCATTAGTAAAAAGAAAAAAAAGAAAATTGGTGATAAAACTGAACCGTGAGGTACACCGGCATTTGTTTCGTAGGGATCCGATGTTTTTCCGACAGTTATTACATGGGTTCAAAAATCGTTTCACCCATTTTAAAAAATAAAGTTGCAAAACAAATTCTTAAAGTTTGGCTAGAAGCATACCAGACTCTATCAGAAGCCTTTGGAATATCAGGAAGGAAGATTTTAAACTCGCCGAAGTAAGAGACAACGACATCAACGTTCCATTGACAACGATTTCTGAAGAAGATATTCCTGGAATCTAATTCATATCAGAAGAGAGTTTATCAAAGGAACACACAGTATCGGCGTCACAAATATTTGGTAGGCGTATAAAGAGCACCGATGAATGATGTACATATGGAGTTTAAATCTAATCCAAATATAATTAAATTCCGGGTTAGTAAAAAAGAATTCATAAGAAGGGTGCATTATTCCTGATATAAATTTCTTCTCTGGAAGAGAATAGTGACATAGAAGCAACCTTGGTTTGGTAATAGCAGCTAGCTTTTCCGACTATGATTAACTATGAATACTAAAAAAAACTTTAAGCAGATAGAAATTTTGTTTTGATCTGTCAATTTTCGAACTCAGATCCAACGATGTTATACCTTCGGTTCTTTTCTACACACTGGTCCATGCAGCAACATTTAAGGTCCTTGTTATCTTGTAGAGGATGTAATGGCTCTCAATGGTTCGCTCTCAAGTGTTCGTGCATGAATTAAAAGCGACATGGCTGTACGAATCCACACGCTCAAGAAAAGATCTCCCCTTGACTTTTTGCGTTGGTATTATATAATTCCGACCAACGTGTGGGTTGGCTGGAATGGTCTCCCCGGTCAATCCCGATAGAGCTTAGGTCGTAGAGGGATTTTTAGAGGTATAGAGTTTAATTTAGGCTCATTTGTTTTGTTATACATATATTGTAGTTTAGTATGAAACAAAGGTCCTATGAGGTTTTTCTCATGGTCATTAAAAGACGAAATACAAAAGAGTGGCACTTTAAGCTACACTTTGATTAACCAATCAATTCGATGATTGTCTTGAATACTCAGCTAGACTCATAGATAGAGCGTAAAACATGAAACATCATTACTATTTATGGTTTTCCCAAAGTCTTCCACTCGAAAAACAAGGTCAGCAAATGGAATGCTGCAGCTACAGTCCTCCTGGAGCCTGGATAAATGGGCTCGTTGGCGTCGTATAATTTTATTTTCATTTATTTTTATTTAGATCTGTAACTGGCCCTGAAGGTACCATACAAATTATTTCTCTTAATTTTACTTTCATTTCTTCGCGAAACTTGCTATTGCATCTTGTAATAAAAGAAACATTTTAGTAACTAAGTATAAGTCAGAAAAGTATGATATTAAACTCACAATTTTTAAAAGACAGTGCAATTTACAGCAGTACACATAACATAAAGCTCACGACAGCTTACAAATAAAATTTTCGCATTCTTCGACTTCCGTAACAACGAAAGAGAACAATGTAAACAGATAACACCTTTAGTATTATAATCGTGACCAAGATATTATTTGACTTGCAGAATATTAAGATTTTTTCTCATCTTTCTTCTAGGGAAGAGATGCAACTCCATACTTAGAAAGAAATCGTGTCGGAAGAGATGCAATCGATTCTGCCGCAGCGCTTACAGACATGGGTAAATATTTATTCCGCGAAAGAAGACTGCCAGTATACGACATCGCCGTGGCTATAACAAAGTAAGTCGAACAATAAATTTTAGGATACCAATAATTTAAACGTCAGACAAAATTGAAAAGAAAAAAAAATAAGACAAGCAAAAAAACTTCGCGGTAATAAGATAATTGAAAACAATTTTATCCGTTTGACATTTTTCTACTAAATAATACTCCACAGGTATGATATGTGCCGGAGAAGGAAAGGTGGCCGTTGCACCAAAGGCACTGCCGGTAAAGATATTTGAACAAAAATTATTAAACATCGTTGGTCATTTAGTATTTTCTCGTTTCATAATTTAATGGGAAGCTGCCATATTTCGATATGTTTTTAGATTTATAACATTAAATACAGTTTGCTTTTGTTACGTAGTATTTCTAGTGGCGGTAAGGTTGCAGTAGTTATAATACATTGGAGTACAGAAATCCTTAATAAAAAGGTGCACCTGTGACTGCAAACCGATAACAATTTAAAGAAAAATTCGTTTAATTTTTAGGATTATTCTGTACTCTTTTGCACAATAAATAACAAAGTACATACTAACGTTTTACAGGTATTGTTGCACGCCATGTTCACGGACATAGAATACAATCTTCGAAATCGAAAAACCAATTTACCAATTATATTTTGTCTGTTTTTTAAAATTTAAAATTATCGTGTAAATCTGTCTTAGTAAAGCATAAAAAACTATTTTAATACTTGTTACAGATTAGATATGTGCAGACGATCCTATCCCTATGGTGAATGTAAACGGGGTACCGCAGGTAATACGAAAAGCACAAAAACTAAAAGCTATCTACTACGCACGCGCAATTTTCTTCTAAATAAACCTCTTCACTTTCAGTGTGATACAATACTTATGGGAGAATTCTTTTTCAAAATATTGTTGCTAAAACAAGTGTTTATTTTCATTAATTTTTCTTTATAAATCAATGTCGGAACGCTCTCTATATTATGCTAAAACTACTCGGGACAACTTTTTTGTACGAATATGTCTATAGTGTACTCTGTATGAAAAAGAGTCTGATATTTTTCTTCCTTTCTACCATTTCGAATACGTCTAAAAAAACGTTCTTTGTTAATAACCACAACATCCTGGGTCTACTCAATATTTTTTCTGTGACAAAAATCTCACTTTATCTTTACTACTTACTCTCTCTCTCTCTTTCTAATCTTACTATTTACATTCACGCATTCTAAAAATTAAAAAAAGCTACTTAAATGGAACACTCACTTGATCATTTTTCTAAACCTTTTTTTTGCTTATCTTACATTATATTTTTACATATATTTTATTCTTAAGTAGTTACTGATAAAAATTTATCAATCTTGTTTACACTGAGGACAAAATTGAAGCATTATACGAGTAGTGAGGAAAGAGATATCACCGGTCAACACGAATTTTGAGTCTGGATTCTAAATTTGAAATGTTTGTTTCTTCCTCGTAAATCTTGGAAGAAAAAATTATTTCACCAGATTAAGTTTGCTTTTGTAGAAACTAGAATGATATTTCGAATTTTAAGAAAAATTATCTATTTTTCAAACATTTATTAAAGAATTGATAAACAAAGTTCAAAAATTAATATTTTTCGTACTTCTTCTGTCTGTATGGACTTTCTCGAATCAAGCCGCAAACGTAAATCTCTCATTAACGTAAAAATACAAAAGCCAACTATATAAGTAACAAATAAGGTTTTTGGTTATAATTCGATGTATAGAATCAAAATTTATGTTAGAATAAAAATTCAAAAAAAATTTGTTTGTGGTAACCTGTGTTATCTTTGAATTACTTTTGATATACAGATGATATTCACCCCTTTTATATTTGAGGGTGTATAAAAAAGCAACCGGTGAAATAAAATACATAATAGTTATAGTTATAAACTATAACTATAAGACGGTCCTTTTACATAGAGACATATTTGCATCCTGTGTTGTGTGATTGGCTGTAAAAAGCAAAAGTAAACTATTTCCAATAGCCAGTTTAGCTTGCTCCTTTGATTTCCTTTCAATTTTGAAAATAAGAAGTAATCAGATGGAGCCAACTCTGGACTGTAAGGTGGATGAGATAACATTTTCCAGTGAAATTCCCTCAAAATATACTGAAATAGCCTAGTAGAATGATTTGGCGCTGAGTTGGTTGATGGAGCTTTCCAGGCTGCTTATCCGATTTACGTAACTTTAGTTAATAAATGGCTGTCATGGTCTTATTTTCCTCCAAAAAGTCAATCAAGATAACCCCTTTAGAACTTTCCATTGGCAACCACTTTTTCGATTAAATTTTGAACTCGAAAATGCAAAACTATAGCTTCATTTCTGTGTTCTGAGCGGAACGCTCTTGACAACCACCGTGCAATATAAACATACATAGTCACGATACACTTAGAAGAAAAGGCCCTAGCTATATCTAGAGTAGGAAGGATAGGAAAATTACAAGGCTCAAAAAAATTCAGTGTGGTCACCTAAATGCAAAGAGCAAATCTAAAGGTAAGACTGTCACATCCTGTGGGAAAACTGTTTTTTTATTATTATGCAGCCGAAGCCCAGACGACAAGGAAATAAGGAAAGTATAATGTCTTGTTTTTTTAATTTCTGCCAGCTAAAGCACAGCACAGAGGCGGAGTGTATTTTTTTATGAAAAATTCGTAGGCAGGACGAGGCTTGAACCTATATCCATGTTGTGGTAATCGTGCCGCTCAACCAACTCATCCAACTCCGTTAAGATCAAGAGCTTATACTGTTCAATGGATATTCTATTGGAGATCTGGAGGTGGAAATAACCTTTGCTAGAGACAATGGACACTCAGTAATAGGTATCGCTGCTTCAATATAAAATGACTCTTTTTGAATTTCCTTCTCTCGAAAGTCTCAACCTGATCAACCCTATCAAGTTTCCCTCTCAGAAGAAGATATTAGAGCCATAGTAAGGCCACTAACTCTAGTTCTAGGTTGTGTTGGATGGAGAAAACCTCTCTGCACATCTTTTGTGACCGCCCAAAGATGGTTAGACTTATAATCACAATATTTAGGATAACATTGTTAGACCCAACTGATACGAAAAGCAGGTCATTTCACGCGCTAATGTACCTTACCTATCTAAAGGGTGCGGCTTGTTTAGAGCGATAGCAGCGTGAACGCACTGAACACTAAAGGGCAGCAGCATCCAATTCCATCCATCTCCACCCTTAACCAACCAACCAAGAGAGGTAGGAAGATACGATATTAGTGAGATTACCTTTTGGCTGAAACAGATTGCATGCATTTATAAAACGTTGATTTGCACTAGTTGGCTCACACTAAATTCGATACGACAGTGCGACGAAAATTTTTGTCGCCCACACATTTCTATTTCTAAAATCTGTCGGTCGCATTCAGTACTGCCATTAATGAAATTTGCATTTTCCTTGGACAGTGATGTTTTTCGAACCGTCAAGTGTCTCGTCGCATGTACTCTCATGCGATTTCAATCTGTTTCACAGTGCGACAAAGTCTCCCGTTGCATAGTTCTTCACATCGCCGTGTGTAATCTGTTTCAGCTTTTAAGCCACTAAACTATAAACTGTAAAGGGAAAAATATTATTTGGACAGACAAATGTAAATTTAGCAACAAATCCAACAAAAGCAGCAACAACACCAGACCTTACAAGAAGATGAAGTTTACGAAAACAAAATCATTCGATAATTCTGCACAGTTAGTTCCCTCAAATGGTTGAAAATATTTAGAAAATACCAAATAATTCCTATATGGAAACCAGTACTTGATAGCTAGAAAAGGTTTCAGAATATTAGTAAGGAGATTAAAGCCTGCTATACTATCGAAATGTTGCTATTCAACTTGAAGAAGCCAAAGATTTAAAGAACTGGCGGTCTTTAGCAAAACAAATGCAAAGAAAATCTTTCATTGAGAGTAATAACGAGTCAATAGAAAAGACCCGTAGCCAATTTTTTGTTTCTTCTTAGCCCTCCTTTGTTAATCTTGAATATGTCATATGCGTCCCCTTACATAGTGGACATTATTTTAGAGAATCATATTAGGACAGAAAAACCATATATATTATAAATGCTAAAATAATAACCACCGGATCTGAATAGAATACTAAATGAAGTCTGTAAGGCCGAGTCCATAAAATTCCCCCAGAAAGAAGTCAAAGTCTTCAATGATATAAAGGATGGGCGATCTGTTGGTTTCTTTTTGAAATTACTATTAAAACAACCCCATTCAATATTTTTTAATGATTGTTGCTTTATTGCAGAAAGTATACCTTTCTACTATTTATAGAAAATAAATTTATTTAAATGACTGCGGCACTAGCCTGTCAAACCAACATTGCAGTACGTCATAGATTGTTTGTAGCTCTATTTCGCGAATAGTGCGTGGATCGTTGGTGTAACAACTGTTATTAACAGTTCCCAATATATAATGGCGTTAGACGTCGTCGGTGGACTAAACGATAAAGTGTCGGCCTACCAATCCGCAGGTCACCGGTTCGAATTCCACCGACGGTGACCCATGGTTGTTTTCTGCTGACAACAGATTACGATAAAAAGGCTGAGGGATGTAGAGAAAAGATCAGTACGGAAACTAGAGAGATGGTGTTAAATCGCAGCGGTGTCATGGTGTCACGATCGCTATACTGCTGGAACCAAAGCCCGTCCAAATGTAAATCTTCCAATTACGGTCACAGAAATCATTTATCATGTCTCTGTAGTGCACTCCGTTCACAGTTACCAATGATCCCACCACTCCAAAGCCCACACCTCACTATTTTAGGATACATTGCCTTCTATGCGACTACTTGGGGATTTTCGAAAACGCAAATCCTAAAATTTTGCTCGTTCAAATAGCTTACGAGATGAAAATAAGCTTCGCCCGAAAAAATAGAATCGATATAATTTTCGAACTCATTTACAGCCCACACAAAGAAGTCAGATCAAAGGAGATGGTAATTTTGCTTCAATTTGTCCAGATGTTGAAAACAGTGAAAATGGCTTTTCGAAAATGTCATTACTTGCACTGTACATGTAACACTTATGGTGAAAGTGACAAGTCTCCATCCCATTTATTTTACAATCTTCTAACTATAGCAACTTCTGTTTCCTGCTTCATGAAGAGACTAAATTTATTGACGATATAAAAAATTTTAATAATGTTAGCATGGGCACGTAACTCGCTACACCATTCGATATCGATTACCCTTTCCGAAATCGAATATATAAGGCGACTATGTACTAATGGTAAAATGATTTATATGTATGTATAAAAGTCGAGTTTCCTATACTCGAATATATAAAAGGATAAGAATAGAATAGAAAGGCAGTGTTTTGGTAAATTATTTCAACCTAGTTTGCTAGCTTAAAGTAGTTGACCAAAACACTACAATTTAATTAAATGTTGAGGGTTGAACCGGCTTACATACATAAATTCTTTCATTCTTACAGTTTTATACATTCGAGAACAATAAAGGTACTCGACATCTGTAATCAGGCCTATATTAATTATTGTTGGATATTACCATATTCCGTTCCGACACCGTTCATTTTTTCTCTTTGAGTTCGATATATTATAGATTTGAAGCATTACTTCATCTTAACGATTCGCACAAATTTCTTTTCATATAGTAATAAAGTATTTCTAAATATTTCTATTCTCCGATTACTTAAACTTTTCGCTTTCTAAGTTTTCTACTTGACCTTTTTTATCTTACTCTTATACTTTTATATTCGGGGATCTTCTTTTTTTCTATTTCCAAGCATCTCAATATTTTATGTCAGTGCTACTGAACCCTTAAGGTAAGTCTTACTAATTTAATGGTAAAAGGTTTTTTTTATCTAAATACTAATCGGTGAAAGTCGCTTTATACCGCTTTACTATAAAATTTAAAAATTATGTTTATTTTTATTACAAAAAAATTAATTTTATTCTTTTTAAACAACTTTTTAGGATTTGCCTATGTTGGTGGCGCATGCGTGGTAAACAAACGTCTTGAAAAAGTTAACAGTGTAGCTATTATTGAAGATACAGGTGGATTCAGTGGTATCATTGTTGCAGCTCACGAAGTAGGACACTTGTAAGTGGATAGCTATTTTTTTTATTTAAAATTATCAGGCAATTGAATTATTAATATAATTTCCTAACAGACTTGGAGCTGTTCATGATGGTTCGCCACCACCAAGTTATCTAGGTGGGCCTGGTGCTGAAAAATGTCGATGGGAGGATGGTTATA
The DNA here is from genome assembly GCA_964036015.1 of Leptarthrus brevirostris. NCBI lineage: Eukaryota > Metazoa > Arthropoda > Insecta > Diptera > Asilidae > Leptarthrus > Leptarthrus brevirostris. Next base: position 125,804,862 of record OZ038372.1, read on the forward strand.
TTATGTCAGATTTGAGACATACAGAAAGAGGATTCAGATGGTCACCATGCACAATACAAAGTTTTCATCACTTTTTAAAGTAAGTTGCTAATAATATTTCTCGTTTTGTTTACAAATCAAAGTGACATACGAGTATATATATACTATATATAGTATGTACTTAAAATCATAAGTTATAGTAGAAGGTATACAACAGGAAATTTGCTTATGGTAAATATAGAAAATTATTTGGATTGATACAAAAAGATCAATAGTTAGTCGGGATAATCAAAATGTGCTAGGTCGAGATGGAAATGAGGAAGTAAGTATAGTTTACGCTTATTTAGTAGACAAGCTGAGTCGTCATTCATTGGTGCTCGAAACCGAACGCAAATTTCGCATAACAGATAATTATGTAATTTGATAAGAAGCAAGGAGGCGTTGTTCATATAAAAAGATAAAAATCAAACATGCTTCTATGGTGCACCCGGAAAGAGATAGGAATCTCTATAGAAAGAGTTTCAGGGAAAGTGACACAAAACGAAAAACGAGAAGGAAAGGAAACAGTGAAAGCTTGTAAATAAAGATAAGCTGATTAATTCTATCGAAAGTCTTACGAAAATCAGTAAGAATGAAATATATAAAACAATATATATATATATATATATATATATATATATATATATATATATATATATATATATATATATATGATAGTACTGCTATTACACTTTACAATTAAAGCAAGTTGGATGTAGTAGATTTATTTACCCTTAGGCCAGGGCAAGAGGACTTATGGAAGACCTAAAACTGAAAGCAAAGCACGTCGGTAACCAATAGCTTAAAAATTTTTCGCAACATTGCAAAACTCAGCAATCTTGAAGCAACTCAAATACAAGAACAAGGGGTAAAAGAAGAGTTACACTTTTAAAAAAGGAATCACGAATACCTCTAAAACCACTTTAAAAACGGTCTGACAGAATAGAAAGATGTTGAGTGACAGTTACATCATGAGACACTAAATCCTTAGAAGAAAAGTTAGCAAGTGCCTAGTCAAGTGGGTAAAATCGATAGAAGATAAATCACAGTAAGAATTATAACAACGTAGTTTGAAAAAGTTAGCAAAGGGGTTAGCGACAACCCTAGGTTCACTGCTTTTACAGTCGACCTCAAGTGCGCTTTAAGGTTATAAATTTCCAAAATTGTCTCAGAATTTGGCTAAGCGTAGAACTTATGACGAATAAGAATACAGTTCAGTTGAGCGCAGCACTGATAATAGAGATCAGAGAAGACCATGTAATCACAATCACTTCTTGAGGCACAGCATCTCTTCCATGTCTAGTTCTTTAAATTGTTGACATCTCGAAGATCTTGCAAGCTATGGTTGAAACAAACAAAAATGATTTAGAAAGGCTGATGATCAAAGGCCAAAAAAAATACGCTTACATCGAGTTAGTAAAAGCAGGACGATGATACGATTTCGGAACCAAACGATTAGGGATCTTCTCACAAACATGCTATCGAAATCGGATAAAAAAACCAAATCCAGAAGTCCTCGAAAAACGTTGGCAATAGTATTGCATTGTGTCAAACCGGAAGAAGCGCAAATGTCAAGGAATAATAAATATTATTGGAGAACAGTCAAGGAATCTGACACCAAGCAGTTAGCCGATAACAAAAAGATTGGAAACAAGGAAGCGGCAAACATACCGTATGTTTCCTGAACGTAAATACTGATAATTAATAGTAAAGGTGAACAGGTTTCCATAAGGAAACTTCAATGACAATACAAAATTTCAAATCTCGGAGCCCGCAACACACACAACTGAAAAAGAAATTCCAGCAATGTACAATAGAAAAATCTCGATGAAAATCCTGAAAACCGGATCGAAAAAGTTCGGCGTCAAATACTGTGTCACCTAGCAAAGGCTTAGCTGTCTATCACATAACTAAGTGCAGAAAAAACGGCAACATCGCGTGAGCATAGTTCAGTTACGTTGGCGTAATACAAAATATTGCTGACGAGTTTTTGAATTCTTCAGCCCAAGTGGATCTTATAAGCAAAGACGAACGACGTAGCGCAAGGGCGAATAGATACGTTAAGACGACCGTCCAAACAGCATCCTTTAAGGATTCCGTGCTGTGCTGATCCTTCTCCAAGCGACCATAAAATTGGAAATGGATATATTGTCAACAATATTCCGCTAAAATTATTAGGGTGAACTCTAGCCTGCTTAGCAACTCAGTGTCCGTATGAATGATGCTATTCTGATTTTAGCGAAGTATATTATTTAGTGGCTATCAAGAACTAAACAACCTTTGACAGTACGAAATATATGTGTATCTCTTTTTAGTATGCTTTTGTCTCTACAATTCAACGACCCCAGCTAATTTTAAGTTCCCAAAGTAGCTCTACTCACGATTAGGAATTTTACACGGTACAGCTCTCTAGTTCTTTATTCTAAAAATCGAATAGGTTTAATTCTGTCAACATGTGAAATACAGAGCTTTGTAAAATTTTGGGCCAAAGTGGTGACATTTTTTAATATTATTTTTAGATTTCCAAGCTTTATTTAGTATAACAGAGACAGTAAACTAAATCCATTAAACTTTAATATTGTACTTAAAAGTTAAACTTTTTCTAATCTTAACAAACATTTTTAGTGGAGATACAGCAACTTGTCTACATAATGCACCTCATGAGGACAACGCTTTAGGAAGATCACTTCCTGGAACATTACTATCGTTAGATGCACAATGTCGTCGAGACCGAGGAACATACGCTTGCTTTAAGGACGACCGCGTTTGCGCTCAACTTTTCTGTTTTGACTCTCAGACAGGATATTGTGTCGCATATCGACCAGCTGCTGAAGGTTCATCATGTGGCAATGGATTGGTATACACTCTTAAATTACTCGTGTCACGAATTTTGTCTAAATCATATTTATTTGAACAACAGCATTGCTTAGATGGAAGATGTGTTCCTCATCACTCCAATGTTATATCAGACTATTCACATCATCACACACATGCATATCGTCCGGTGCATCGGTGAGTTTAAAAAAACATTTTCCCCAAAAACTATAATTTCTTAGTCAATAAGCAAATTTTATAATAATCCTTTTGCAATATTAACAGCGATGATGATGATCTCGATGAGCCAACAACAACAAACTCAGCCACGACCACCACCAATACCACAAGCACTACACCACCAACACCAACAGATTATGAAAATTCTCACAATGTAGAAAACAATCCTTCATCTACAGAGAAAACACAAAATTCCTTTGAACAAACCTCTTTTGATGATCCTTCCAATGATATTTCTTCAACAACTACACAAGCCACTAGCATTAATCCCCCCTACAGTGGTTTCCTAAAATATCCAGGAAAGTCTCACAGTAATTTCGACGGGAAATTATCGTCAAAATTCTTATCTGGATCTACACGAAAACCCTTTGATTTTCACAGTTATTTCCATAAAACTAGAAACAGTAACAGCAATAGTCCATATATATTGTCTTCTCTGTCTGATCAATTGGAACAAAGTACAACAGCTTCGACGCCGGACGAAGAAGCCAATGATGAAAATCAAAATAGCAAAGATGGACAAGAAACAACGACAGCACGAAGTTATATTTTAGGTGGAAGATCAACATCACGAAGTCCATTTATTGAATCTTATTTTAAAAAATTATCATCAACAAGAAGTCCTTACAATCTTGACAATATTGGGCAATATTTAAGACGGTCAACATCACAACCGTCTTATTCGTCAAATATTCTCGGAGACAATAGCAATAATGCACCTGTGAATGTGTCTATAACAGAGTAAATTTCATTTTGACAATGAACCGAGACGGGTAAGACATTAGATGTTTTACACCCATTAAATTCTAATAAGCAAAATTTCATTTACTTTCGAAAACTCATTAATTCGGTGTTAATTTCAAAATTTTAATGGAACAGTAAATAGCAATTAACCATAATATGTTCATCTTATTTATTAAGATGCGACTAAGGTAAACATCTAACAAAAGTCAATTCAAACAGAAATTAAAAATAAAAGCTTAACAATCACAGTAGAGAAGAAATCACTTACAAAGAGGAGAACAAACAAAAATCTATGAAAAGAGAAGTCCTCCTCACTTTCATATACACCATACTTTTAGGTACAGATTGCCATAATGGTGGCTTCTACGGATCTACACATTTTCATGTAAATAAAAACCTTCAAGTTATTGTGACTTCAGTCGTCTTTGGTTGTCTGTCTTGTGTGCTGCCTTTACGTCTTGTGTTGTTGGTCATTGCTGATATTTAGACATTTATTTTTATTTTTTTTTAGGTTTTTTACACACGAAACACCAAAATACCCAAACGGTATTGATTCTTTAAAAAAAAACTCCATGAAACGAGAATAATTCATTCAATTTCGAAAACACTATTTTTTCAAAGTCTTTTCCTCTTCTAACTTTTTTCAATTTCTCTATCTGCTTGTGTAAAAAGCACTTTTATTTTCACTGTTTCCAAAGGCAAGCGCACTTTACTATGACTTTTTTTTTTAACAATTCCTACATTACCAACATATTTCCATGCTTTCACATTATATCTCGCAAAATAAGCATCACATTACTCTAAACATGAAACATAAGTAAAAAATAGTAGAAATTCCATGCTTCATTAAAAACAGCATTACATGAAGTAAGTTTTACTTTTCATTATATGAATCCATTAAGACGTTTCAGCTAATGTAAAATACATAAGTATCATATTATCTTATTGGCAATAAAACCTACATTTAGAATTCGAATTATGTATGTATTAAATTAGAAGTGGTCGTATAGAACGTGGACGTATAGACTTCACCCCTATAAAATATATAAAGTCTGCATAGATAAGCCGGGACTCTGAGATAAAATAACTAACAAATGACTGCCATTATTTACCATAAAAATTCACAAATTAAGTCTAAATCAAATGACATAAGTTTTTTTATTGATAATTTCTGAACGAATATTTTGAAATAACATTTTAACTAAAGGAGGCCGTAAGGAAGAAAACAAAACACGGACTCAAAATATTTGAAGTAACACATAGCAATTCCAACAAACACCTCCACAAAAATGCACTTAATATAATAGCTGTGTTTTTTTCTTCTGATTCATGGTCAAGATCATAACAATTGGAAAAAACACCTTTGTTTAGTGGTCTTTTTGTTTTGAAATGTTAGTAAATCTGCCAATTTCAAATGTCAAAATTAAATTGAAAACCGAATTTTGGCCAAAATTGTTATTCTCATAATTTTGAATCAGTCTTCTGATCCAACAATTTTCAGTACTACCAAAATTTTAAAAACAAAAAAATTCAGTAACACTCTCTAGAATATTTTAAAACTTAATTACCAGATCTGTGATCATGAACTCAATAAATATGCGAGTTAAGTTGTTGTGTAAGTTTATGATAAAATGCAGGGGGATAGTACAATATCTCTATTTAATCTCAATGAATTCCAAATTTTCAATATTTACGAGCGATTGAAATCGAATCATATTCAGTAATAAGGCGCCAGATCGAGCATTAATCAGATGAAAAAAACAGCCAATCCGAGATATTTTACTAACAAATATTTCATTACACAATTTTAGCGTTTGATTTGCAAACTACCTACTTTAAAGCATAAAGCGTAGATAGCAATGACAGGGTAGAAAAAATTGGGGTAAATGAAATAAGCTGAATCCGATTGTATTTTTTATTAATTAGGTTAAAGGCGGTAGAAGAACTATCAAGTCCTTTGAACCATTTAAATGGGGCGACAACAACCGAACACTAATGACACCCATGCCAGGCCCTGGATATTATACTCGACGCCAAACTATGCGGTATGCAAATAAAGGGGCATCTGAAAAAAGCATCGTTAGCTTCCTTTGCCCTCAAAATATAGCTTGGGAAACTTATGAGGGCTTTCTGATCGAGAGGATTGATTTTTCATTTATTTTCGGATTTTGTTTTCAATGAAATCAAAAGAAAAGCTTCCTCTAATAATAGAGTTTGGGAAACAATGGGGCTCAAGTTTTCGTATCGTCCACTGAATGAGGACTTATATTGCAAAATCGGTTCCTTCATACTGGTAGATTACTTTAGAGAAGCTTTGTAACCTTAAATCGCTTACTTTAGTACAAAGAATTCCCTGTCAGGGCATCACTAGAACCTTCAGTAGAACACGCGAATAGGTCTGTTCACGTACTTCTGCAGCTGAAAATTCCTGCATTTTCCTTCTTTATGTGGTGGGGGTGCAGTTGTCAAAAGTACGAAAACATTTTTCTGAAAGTTCCTGAAAAAGTAGAAGAGTGCCAAAAGTGACACAAAAAAAACCTCAAAAATACACAACTTAGCTATTTGACATCAGGAAAAGTAAGGCAGTTTAAAGCTACTAGGTCTGTTCACGTACCTGCAGGAATTATAATTCCTGCGCAGGAAAATGCAGGAAGTCGTTTTTGTACTGTTTGACAGCAGATTTTTGCTGACGTCACCGTTTCTCCACCTTCAGGAAAATCAGGAATTTACCTGTTTGCAGATTTTGGATTTTGAATTGTAACAATAAGATATGTTAAGAAATAAGGATTTTCTAAAGACATTAAGTTCGAACAACCTATACATGCTGGTCTTAAAAAGGGTTTGAGGACGGTACTTGATCTATTACGAACTACATTATAGTTTATTTTTCTAACTAAATTTTGTACGAAATATCTTTTGCGACACAAAATTTGTGGTGATTATCAGATGCACGTCACCACCTCTTTCCGCAATAAACATTACCATTTTATGTCGGTTTCCTACAAATTTTTCATAGTTTTGTTTAACTATATCCAAAGTATGTTTGGCCTTTTTGCAGTGATATTCCTTGCAATGAACATCATTTCAAACATCGCCGCCATCTGATTGAATTTTCTTGGCCATACTTTAAAGAATGTTTTACAATTATCTCCCTTTCTCGTTTACCTCCTACTACTACATATGAAATCTGAAAGCTATTGTTCCTACATATATGTGGAATCGAGGCTTCTCCATGAAATAGAACTGTGGAACGGAGAATCAGCAACATAGGGTGATGCGCATGGTCCCGATTCAAGATTCAATCTTGCCGGTCACTAGTTTTTGTCTGATTAATAAATTTGTATTACGTAAAATGAAACAATTAACATTTGAAATCTTTATTCAGTTTAGTCGGTAAAGAAGCAAGTCCTATTCTTTCATCAGAAATTTAGCGCCCTCGTGAGAAAAAGGAGTAAAATGTCCTTCTCCAGCACGAACTTACACCAACTTTGCTGCATGATCAGCCATGTCGCTATAATCCAAGCTGATTGCCTTTTTAAAGCTTCCATTTCACATAACTAATACAATTACTTCAATATGCGATTGCAAACGTAACTTTAATTTTCACGGGTGTGGTCTGGTCATAAAGCCGGACAAAAGAGTGTTGATACTCTTCTCTCTGAAATATAGAGTTTCTCCTATTAACTGCGCAACACTAAATGAGGTCAGATAGAAATTAACTGACCAAGTTAAATATCTAGGCCTTGTTCTGGACTCAAAAATTAGTTAGAAACCTAACATCCAAGAAAGAGTACAACAAGTAACAGTAGCACTGTACCGGCTCGGCGTTAAAGTTTTACGTTTTTTACTCACTTATCGGGTGGTTGTATGGTGGGTAAAGTGTCTCACCAGGAAACACTAGGAAAGGTTCAAAGGATGGCAGCACTACTGATTGCAGGTGCCCTCCGAACTACACACTCTAAAGCCCTTAACACCATTATCCAACTCCTGGCAGTGGATCTTTTCGGTAAGCAAACCACCTCCCCGACTGCCACCAGGGGCTCAATTCAGTCCAGACTTGTACGCGCATCGACTACGGACACTTTAAAAAAATTGTTTGATTATAACCCAAGCCTTTTTATAGCGCTAAATTGGACTCCTACCAGGTCGAAATGGGAGAATGGCTTCCCTCAAGGGAAGATGTGGAGGAAGAGGAAACCATTCCACACTATCTCTGCAGCTGCCCGACTCTTGGTAACCGCAGAAACCGGTTTTTGGTCTCCGACTGTTTGAAACTGTGGTATCACAATGGGCCGCTCTGGCCTAAGTGCGCCTTCCTTCTCGGAATGGCAGCTACTTTAATCTTCTTGCTTCTTAGGAGTTTGTATGAAACATGCCCTTCGCTTTTCTGGTTTTTTTGCCAGCTTTCCCCCACCATGAGCGCCTTCTAAAACACGACTACAGTTGACTACATCTGACTATAATTGTTCCGAAACTCTGCAATCAACTAAGAATAGTAAATTTTTTTGTGTTGCAAAACATCAAAAGTAGAGTACGAAAGTCAACTATTGTTGACTCTGCTTCAAAGCAAAGTTGGCTACAGTTACACTTACAGAGATATAATTAACTGAAAAATATTGGTAGTGACAAATTTTTTTTATGGCAGTGTTTATTTACCACCCTCAAATTGCCGCGTAATTTCCCTGTACACGGCAATACACGGAAAGTACGTAAAATTCTTATTAGACTTTCTGGGAGAAAGAGGTGTATTAATCAGGCTTTCAGTTGCTTTATTAAAAGGGGGGGGGGGGGGGGGGGGGTAACTAGAACAGGCTGTGATTAACTATTACCAGTAATATGAATATGGAAGTGACTATTTGCACTTATCGTGTACTCACGTGTAGTTCCGTGTATTTACCAATTTTAGAGTTGTAAATAGACACTTCCTTTATTTATTAGCAAATAAAATTTAAATATTTAGGTAGGTATATTGAACGATTTCAGGTTATGAAGAATCGCGGGGAAATTGATACATTAAGTATGTCAGTAGGATGCATGTACAATTTCCGATATGAATTTTTAAACAAGTATTGGCTAAAGTCGCTTCAAAATAGTTTCCATAGTCGATTTATTTTCAAGAAAAATTGAGCGAAACGTACTTGTACTTGGGATAGCCAAGATGATCTCGTAAAATTCTTGATATTTCCATGGCATTTGTCATCGTCAATTATTTTCTTCGCAGCGTTCACATTTTACTTATTACATTTAAGAATGTCCTTCTCAAGAATCGTCCTGTATGGAGCAATATCCTTTCTAAAACCTTTTATTATTGTTACGCAGTAGTTGTCACCATGAGAAACTTTAAAGCTTTAACCCACGTTGAAACCTGTATAAGATGGCAAACCTGATTTCTTCCTTGCTCCGTGGTAGGATTTGCTTCCATCTTGCACTAAAACTTTGAAATTACTGTTATAGTTTCCCAAGCTATTCATACCCTTTCACACGTCACTCTATCCTACCTGCAAATAGGTGATTGCACGAACTTATGTTGGACCCTCGTATAATTTGTTAATATGTTATAATTTTAGTCCTCTTTTGCAAATTATAACTAGGTACAATGGCGACTTGTCGTTTGAATGCAGCCCCTCCCGTATATAGTGAAAGCTCTTGTTTTATTGTTGCAGTTCTAGATTTTTATAAAAATATTTATCTAAAACCCAAAATAATGAAATAACAGTAAATATATAAAGATAAATCTACTAAATCTAAAAATTGTCTATTTGATGTGACCTACTGTAAGATATTGGAACATGAAAAATTTAAATCAAACACAGTTAATATTTCTGCGAGGTATAAAATTCCTCTGTATATATTTTCACCTCTATTCTTTATTATCTTATTCTCTAGTCTCTACTCCTTGTTACTGTTCTATTATTAAAATTCTTTCCACTACCAGCGCTCCTTTTTCCTTCATCAACAACTCAACACACTAACATATTTCATTTCCATAGACACATACCATACATACTCACTAAACAAATCATTCTCTATAGATATCTCGTTTCAAATTTAAAAACAATAATAATTGGTGCTACATACACACACACACACACATAATGGTTACATTAACAAATAAAAATTATAACAAATTACTTTCTAACAATTGGTTTCTCTTTCTATTTCAGTGGGAAATGAAACTGAGCTCAACACGTACCAACGACATATTGCCATTATTTTAAAAATAATAGCTAGAATTTTATTATAATAATAAAAAGCGATGAATTAGTTAACTGACTGCAAAAAAGCATAAAACTACGTGCATACATGTACATTTATATGTGATAATTTTTTATACCAGAATGAATCCTAATTTCATGAAAAACTGGACGAATACAAAAGCAAACGCAAATATTTTTATGAGATTTTATTAGAATTTTTGCGTGCTAAGATTTTGTATTTTTTTTTATATATATGAAATATATTTTGTCAGGCAATTATAGCAAAATACATTTATAACATTGTAAAGGAAAAGGAAAGCGTTTTTGTATACCACTTTTAATAACATTTCAAAAACACTAAGCAACATTTAGAGCAGAAAAATTAAATTCAAACAAAACAAAGACAAGAACGCGAACCTTTTGCTGTTGTGATTTCGTGAGAAATTAAGATAAAATTTATAAGCGAATGAGCAATTTTGAAATAACTGATATGACGCAGTATTATTCGAAGAAATAACTGAGAAGAGGAACACAATCTTTTTTGTAATTTTGTAGATAAGTTTTTTTTTATATTGTTGCAGATTATAGGCAAAAGTGATTTTTGCCGAAACATACATTCTTATAATATACATAAAAACATTTTCATACTTTAGTCAGCTTCTTAAGTCTTATGAAATAGATTAGAACAATCCACAATCACAATCGCCATTAGGAATAGGAAACATGACATCAACGAAATCGAACATTCCAAAATTTGTCAATTAAAAGGGAACAATAAAATTATTTATTACTCCTGCAGACAGTTGTTAAGACATAGACCATCCATTGTAATGTATCTCTTGCTAATTCCTTAATTTTAGAATTATTTTAAATTATAAGATACGGAGAAGAAATACTGTAATAGTTTTTTTTTTATTTTTTCAATTCTAAATGATTCCCTGGTGGAAGAAATTTAACAAGTCTGAAGCCGTAATTGTTTCGAAAGACATGTGAACAGCAAATAAATTGTGCTCAATGAAAAAATAAATGATAAATGTAGAAAAAAACACAGTTTTTATTTAACCTTTTCCTAATATTCATCTAAGATTACAAAAACACCCTGGGCTGAAAGTTACATCTGGATTCTAGGAAATCCAGATTTTCGGATTCTGCATTTACGAATTTTTCGAATTTTCGAATTTACATTGACGGATATTCCAGATTTACGGAGTTTCACGGATTTTTAAGAAATACATAAAAATTTAATGTTATATCTAAATATATGAATGGGAGTGTGGAATTGGCAGGTGCGGGTCGTGAAAAAAACGAATAGGCTAAGCGATGTACTGAGGAGGAAAATGAATAAAAAAAAACTGGACTATTTTTTCCATTTTCTAAATTGTTTATTAATCGAAAGAGACAATACTTGAGTACAGAGTACATTTTGGCTTTAATTTAAGCTTGAGGCGACTTGCTATCAGTGCCGTCTTTGGAACATGCCAGGCCCTGGACCGAAAAGAGCTTGGAAGCCTCCTTAAGGAATTCGTAATAGGTCAATAGAAGATCAATGTTCATGAATCTTTTAATAGGCTCTTTTTATCATACATTTTTATTCTTATATTTTATTTTATTTAAAAAATTAATCACGGTACTATCTTCTTTTCTCTATGACTCGAATGTTAATTTGAAAATTCAAAATATAAATCTTCGATTAAAAGTAAGTAGCCTAGCAAAGAAGTATACTTACCGGCATTTTGTGACTTATTTTAAGATTAATTTGTTGATCATATAATTAAAATTGTTCGTATTAGTTCAAGAATCGAACTGGTTTACCTTGCTCACATGTAGTTAAATTTTTCAATCTCTTTAGATTTTCAATATTTTTGATTTGTTGTCTATTTTAATTTGAATTAATTTTGATTAAATTTCATAATCAATTTCATAAAAAATGTTTCATATTGTTTTCATACTTATGTTCAATAAAATTTATCAAACATATTTTTTGATTGTTTACTGTTACAATTATTTATTTCTCCATTCAATTTTGCATATTTTCGAGGTATTGAATGTTAGGGTCCGGGCCCGGTCAGCCCACACATAAAGACAGCCCTGCTTGCAATTATAAAAAAAGTTTGTAATTTTTCCAACTTCTCTCCCATTATTTTTAAATTGTTAAAATTAAAGTAAATAACGATCAATCGAAATTGTTCGTTCTTTCATCGTAATGAAAATCTTTTGGACTGTATCTTACTAAATCTTACTATTTGAGGCATCTAGAATCAAATCCCGCCTTAACCCCTTTTTGTGTTTACGAGAAAACAAAAAAAACGTTTAGACGCCTAAAAATTCAAAATTCTACAATTTTTTTGTCTGACTATATAATTATCTTTTAAAGTAATTCAAAGAATTTTTTCTTTAATGCTAAAGGTACGGTTCCACGATGCCTTTTTTCATGCGTTTAGCGCACGACACAAGGAATAACTTGTACTATCATAATAGATGCGTTGAAGGATTACGTTAAGGTAATTAAACATTTAAAAATCATGGCTAATCTAATTTAGAGAGTTTATTTGTTAAAAGTATAAAAAAAAAATATTTATATATTAACATAGTATATGTCGGGTCATAATTAAAATTGCTGTTATCAGCTGAAGAATATTTTGACAAGCGCTGTCCTGAGGTTGACGGCATTTGTTCAGAAGTTTGCGATGAAGATGAAGACGATTGCTGTGATTCGGAAAAAGCATTTGAAATGGAAAAATAGGTTCCGTCGCCTTCCAATATAATATTATTTATCCTGTGCTCTGCAGCTCCCAGCTCAAATAAAATATTATTTATCCTGTGCCCTGCAATATTCTGCAAGCGATTCGAAGGCAAATTTCTAATTTTGCACGCAATGTGTTCTCCATATTCAGAAAAATGATCTCTCATTCGCATCTTATTTTGCACACTTTTCATGAAATCAAATGCTTCATCGACGGTTTTATTAGAAGTTTTTTGTCGCTTAATTTTTTGAGTCGTACACGTAGGTCTCAAAAACGCTTCTTCTGTATCTTCACGATATGTACTTTGTTCCAATTCTTCATTTAAAGTTTCTCGGGTTTTTTCATGATTATCCTGTAAAATAATAAAACACACTTCAAAGAATTGAAATAATAATCCACAAACTAAAAATACTTTATCAACTACTTTTGTAGGTTCCTGCTCACAGTGAAGAATGGATGGACGTTGCTAAAGGATTTGACAATATTTGGAATTTCCTACATTGCATAGGAAACATGTTTTGTTGAAATGCCCAAGAAATAGCGGAAGCACTTTTTATAACTATAAGGGAACTTTTAGTATTATATTACTAGCCATTGTTGACGGCAACTATTGTTTCCGGTACGCTCATGTTGGCTGTCAGGGTAGAATGTCAGATAGGTGTATTTAAAGAAACGGAGTTTTATTAAAAACTGATAAGAAATAAGTTAAGTTTACCAGAAGAAAATAATTTTAGGGGCCGAGAACAAAGTCTACCATACGTGTTTATAGCTGATAGTTGATAGCATTTCCTCTAAACCGAAATATTATGAAGCCATTTACTGTAGATCTCAGTAAAGGTTCACCGAAGGTTCTTTAATTACAGACTATCGAGGGCTCGCCGAATAGTGGAAAACACGTTTGGTATAATGTCGTTTTTAGAATTTTTTTAAGACCAATTGATTTGAAAGTATAAACAGCTGAAACGATTTTTTACGGAAGAGTGCCTCGAAAAATTTGTACATATAGCCCCGCAGGGACCTTTAATATGGAAGATCTGGATTCAGGTGAAATTGTTCAAGGATCATGGAGGAAACAAGAGCAACATGATCGAGGAGTATTACCACTTTCAAAAACTCCACGGAAACCTCGACAAGATGCTCAGCAAATAAGACAAGAATTTTGCGAGTACTTTATTTCGCAAGAAGGAAGTGTTCCGTGGCAAAATCAGTATTTATAATTCGTTTTGTTTCTCCAAATCTTTTTGTTGTGATTTGTATTACGAAAATTATCTGGTTTTTTACTTGAGTTTTTAGAAATATACAATTGAAATTTAAATTACGAATAACATATGTTTATATCTTTCAATAATTATTGATTTATGTTGTTATGTTCTTTTGGTTAATACAATTAATTTAAATTTACAACTTACTTCTTCTGTTTCGTGAATTTGAGACCCTTCAGATTCCGTACTCCTGCCTTGACGTGGAGTATCTGAATTCAAAATTAACAATAAATGATTATATCCAAACCAAGTCGACTCATAGCGTTCATCTGCTCCAGCACCAGTTTTTTTTTACTTTCGCGTGTTCGTTACGAAAGTAGGATCGAAGACTTTTAATTTTATTTTTTGCAATACTTTCACTCCACCCATACTGTTTTTTGCAAAACATCTGCTCTTTTCTGTTTATTACAATAGTCTTCTTTTTCAGCGCGCCATTAAATTTCTAACCCTTCATCATCTTTAATGAACGAAACAATTGTTTCTTTAATTTCTTTCGATTCCATTTTACTACCAAAGCACAGAAAAATTTGTCTACCATTTCTGCGAATAAGGGAAAGTTGAAACAAAATGGTATGCCTACTTTGATCTTTTTTCTAAATATTATCGAAATCAAAACTTCTTATCAGCTGGGATGCACTCTTTGTTGGAATTTCCTAAAGGCAAATATAATATATTTTTCAACAGGACGAATCATTCAATTTTAAAACAAACTTTTAGTTTGGATTTGGCGGCTTATGAAACTCATAGATGGACAAGGCGTATTTTGAAACGATAAGGTAAGGATAAGGATTACTTTGAAACTGAATATACATATATGTAAATTGATTTTTATATTTTAGTATAAAAACCATCCAATTTTTAGGTATTAATAACAAGTCAAATAGAACTTGTTTCAAATCATTAAATTAAATTATTTTTCAAAATATAACAGAACAGGAAATAAAATAAACAAACTAATTTATACATATTTGAAATAAAATAAAATCAATTAAACAAAAGAAATATTCAAAGTCAAAACTTCGTGTTAAAAAATAAATTTGAACTAGATTATTAAGTCGTCTTCTTCGGCAATGTAGGTTTTTCCACCTCTAAATCTTCTACCACAACATATTCACTTCTCAGTAAATTTTTATAATAGGATAGTACTCCATGCTCCACTCATTGCCGTAGTGTTGACAAATCAGATTGTTAACATCACGCAACTTCTCTTTTTCAACAGTAATCGGTAAATTCCATTATAATTAGTTTCTTCCCTTACTTCTATTTCATATTTTGATCGCCGAAAATAAATTCTTTTCGCTGCTGCAAATTTAAAATGTCTTGCTGAAGTAGGCTTTAATACGAGGGTAGTTTGATAAGTCCGTGACTTTTTGAATTTCCCGCGCAGCAACTTTAAAGACAACACTGCTCCCGTCAACTGCCATCTATCAGTAGACTACTGTCAAATTTTGAGCAAGCTGCCCCATTTAATTTGAGTTTGACGAAAGCAGACAACCTCCTGAATTTTCAAGAAAATACGCCAAAGAAGGCCAAGATGGGTCTGTCGGCCAACGAAGTTATGGTCACAGTTTTTTTGGCATAAATTCATTAACTGGGCTACGAACTGCTACCCCATCCAGCATATTCTCCAGATTTAGCCCCCTGCGACTATTTTCTGTTTCCAAACCGGAAGAAATGGCTACACGATAAAAGAGGGCCTTGAGGATTCCTACTATTAATAAATAAATAAAATAAAATTAAAATAATAAAATAAAAAAAATTGGTAAAACGCTGGACTAAATATATCGAGCTAAAAGGAGATTATGTAGAAAAATAAAACGCTTTTTTCCGAAAAAAAATGTTTTCTTTTAAAAGTCACTGACTTATCAAACTACCCTCGTAATTTGGACATCTCGTCCTTCCAAATTTTTACCAAAACATTTTCAGTTATGGTCTTCACTTTCCCTGTTCTCGGTATATATTTTGATACTCTTCCGGTTTTATTATAATATTATGTTTTTTATCCACCTTTTCAATTCTACCGAATGCACGATCAGGTGGGAGAAATGAGTGGCCCACTACGGGGAATAAATAACTAATTTCTTCAATGCAAGGTGATGCTATCTTAAGCCAATTCCAATCATTGCCGAATTCTTGTTTTGGCCTGGAAAACCCTCTGCGAATAATTCTATAATTTTTTTATTTTGTAAATCTACATTATTCAGGTGATAGTAAACAGTAGAGGAGATTTCAACGAGCTTTTAGAATTATATCTCTAAAAGCTTTAGATTTTCATTTATGAACCCTCAGTTTTGCCATTTTTCTTACCTAGAGACTTTGATTTACTGATTGCCGTTTTTAAGAATTGACACCCCGAGCATACATCGGTTGACGGTGTTTTTAAGCTGATATTATAATCTCTTACAAAAATATTACGAAAATATTCATATTTGACCGTATTGACCTCACGGTTGTATGCTTTCCAAAGAGCTCTTAGAAAACCGTTTTTATTTGAATGCATTTTGGCATAACGGGCAACTTTTTAGATGAATATCTTGGAATATGAAAACAAAGTATAAAGAGTAAGTCTCGCTAATTAGCTTTTAAATACTAAAGTTTACCTTACTTTTCTTGCAATATTTCTTTTTCATGATGCTAAATTTCCAAGCCTTTTCCTGCCTTTACCATATTCACACGGAGTAACGTTTAAATAATTTTCCATTTTAGCAAAATCAAATATGAACTTTAATAATACAAAACCAGCTGCACAAGGATTCTTATACCAACTAAGTTTGAAATGAATAAAAACTAGAAACTGAATTAAAATATCCTCTCCGTCTCTGGGCTGTTGTCTAGCTCGCAGCAATGCAAAAACAAGCCATTCTAGTTTCCTCACTCTCCTTTACCTGAAATTCCCTTCCGGGCAAAGCCATGTTAACGCATCAAAGGCTTTGGCCACATCGTATAAAAAAAACTTTCAAAACTGCCTGTACCTGTAACGGTATTAGTTAGATCAACCTTGTTGATTTTGGAAGGGTCATTGGGATAGTAATTTGTTGGCGTCTGTTTGATGTCGCTGCATTGAGTATATCGAAAGTTAAAAATAAAGTAATGCTGTGCATACCTGATCTGATCACCCTGTATACCCGTCATTAAACTCCTTAGACCACCTGTTAATGAAGCCCAGAATAGCATTAGCTTCATTTACCATAGTGTCGAATTGATTCTCAAATGAAAAATTCGTGATCAGCACGACTCCCAAATCTGTGGTTCTGTCAAGTCTTATCAAAGAACGACCGTCTAAGGTGTAATTAAAGTGCACTGGATTCCAATTTCAAGACAACGACAGTTGCTAACATTTAGAGGAAAGAAGTTTGTGGAAAACCAATTATGAAAAGCGTCATTCTCACTTGAAATATAATGGAAAATTTTACAATCGTCAACGTAACATAGAATTAGTCAGAATACATCATTGATGTAAATAACGAAAATCAATGGTCCTAGATGGCTACCTTGAACCACATAGGAGATAGGTATATTATTAGAAAGAGCAGAAGTTGGAGAATTCCAATAAGATAGATATAGTATATTTACCTTTCATGAAGCCATGCTGAAAGGAACCCAAAAATTTTTTGCAGTCAATGTTAAGACCATCGCACAAAAGAACAAATACAACATAAATTGGCAATGGGACATTTCTTTTCCTTCTCATGTAGGGGAATAATCACAGATAGTTTACAGTGTTTCGGAAAAACACTACAACAAGTATACAAGTTAAATAAATAACAAAGTATAGAAACTAGAGACAAAAGAAAGTTTTTTATAAAAAATAATGCAGGGATGCCGTCAGGATCATACGAGAAACTATCAGCCAAACCAGAAATGTGCTTTAAAACAGCATCTACATCAAACAGGATGTCTTTGGTTTCAAGGTAGTCGACGTAAGCCGCGTCAAATGAGTAAATAGTAGCAGTAGTTACTGAAAAAACAACTGTGACATACACACAAACAGACATCGAAGTGGCACCGTAAGGGTTCTTTTGACCTTTTACGTTCGGAACCCTAAAAAGAAGTAGGAGAACGTCGGGAGGTATGGCTGAGTGGATGAAATGAAACATTTCTTCTTTGACGTGTTCAAATACCTGTATTCCTGAGCAAATCATCGTTTTCGTGTTTAGTATTAGGAGAGCAATCCTTTTCACTAATATCACAGTATGTTACCAAAATCGCAGTGCTAAAGAAGTCATCAAATAGGTCGCCAGAGGATCGTTACTCTCGACGTCACCAAAACTCAACATAGAGCGGTAGCCATCGAAATTGTGAATCTACGAATTGCGAATTTTCGAATCTTCAAAAATCTTTAGGCTTGACATGCAAAGACGATATAATTCTCTCCATACATGATGTTATAAAATACATCAAGAACAGTGCGAAATTGGTTGTTTAACATAGAATAAGCAAAGTAGTCAGAATCGCTCCTTGAAGAACAAAATCTCTTCCAAGCATTATTTTGAAATTTTTTAAATGTTTCACGGAACTATCAAGCCAATGATGAACTATGCGCGAGCAACAAGATTTTGAAACAGGAACACCATTTGCAAAACATATAGTCAGAGTATCGTAAAACAATTTTATAGATATTAACACAAAACCGAAAATTTTTAAAATTAACACAAAACCGAAAATTTTTAAAATGTCTATTCCACTAATATTTACCTTACTAGGTTACCGCGGTTTCGCCTCACTCCCGTAGGCATCTTCAGACCGACTGAGCCAACCACATCTCTGAGCCATCACATCCATGGTTGAATTTTACAGAGTTATCAATATCATGCTCATTCAGAACATTCGTCCAATCACAGGCAAAAGGCCTTGAATCAAAACAAAGGGAGATAGATAACGCCTCAAGACAGTACACGATCAGTCGGTAGAGAACACCAAATCCCGAATCATTCACCACGTCACAAACCTGTTACAATCCACAAGAAGCAATGTAGTCGATGAAGGCCAAAATTTGCTGTGGAGCAACCTAAAAATGATACCGTAGGCATATTGAAATCGCCAAGAAGCATCAAGACATCGGACCGAAGCAGCATATCAGGGAAATTGTGGACACACGCATATAACAGCTCATAACAGTCAGATGGCGAGTCAGGTAGAATATAGACTGTGGCAATACATAAATTTTTGTGTGGAAGCCTGAGAGCCACTTCGGACAACGAAAAGAACGCCACCGCCGACAGAAGATTCTCAATCAAACAGACCAAGTCGAAACAATTGTCAGTCGAGCCAATGGAAAGGGGAGCCGTTTTAGGTGAGAGAGCAACATTGGAACCCGGATGCCGGCTCAAGATAAATCCTGAATCCTGAATCCACCGAAACTTAAGAGGAGCGCTTCTCCACATGAGTGTCAGTAACAGAAAGCAGCCCACCATTTATCTTGCATCTTCTTGCTTCGCAAGACGCACACCCTCCTCGCTGAAATCTGCAGACAAATCAGAGCTCCGACACAGAAACTGCACACTAGACGAGATCGCTCGAATCAAATCAGCATTAGCATTCGCAGTCGATGACCATCATTCCATACCCTTTCAAAATAACTTTGAATTTATAATAATATCCTAGCAAATAGTGAGAACAGGAATAGCAGTGCGAGTGTCGATTTTCATTCCATTCGACTAGCCAAAACTCACTTCCCTATTTGAATTGTTCGCACAGTCTTGGCTAGGTGAGTCGAACGCAATAGGCCCATTAACTTTAGCATTGCTACATTGTGCAGGGTTAACAATTCTTCCATGTATGTCCTCAATTGGGCTATGTATGTATATTTCTAAGTTTATGCGAAAGCTCGTGGGACTTATCCAGCTGCAAGATTTTCTTACTGAGGCCAAAAGGTCGTCAAATTTTCGGTTTAGTGCACTAAAATCGTCAAACAGTGTCTGTAGGCCGAACAGACTAGTAGAGATATTATTAAGATTCGCCATATCATTTGTCATAATTACAGCGTCTGGGCGGTTTTTGCAGTGGATAATAAAACACAAAAGTAAAATTAAACATTAAAAGTAAAATTAAATGTGCAGATACGTTAACTACCTATATACTTCAAAAATGTTATACTAACCCCGCTTTATCGAAAACAAATGTTTACCTGTGGTATGAACGGTGCAAAAGTGGTCCTCATTTTGTTGAAGATGATCCTCCTTCTGGATGGCCATAAACATCGAAACTGATGAAAACATTGAAAAAATAAGTCCAAAGTTCGTCGAAAATAGAAAACTGCCTTGGCTTTATGAGACGTTTCCGTGAATCAATTTATTAAAAAAGACCAGATTTGTTTGGAAAAAATTTTTCGATACTTCAACGCACCATCGCATAATGCATTGATTATAATCGAAGCGGCACTTTAAAGTGTAAATGTAAATACATGACAAGCCAGTTTCTAAATTTATCATGTAATTAGGTGTATGCCGCAGCAACCTACATATTTGTTTAACAAAAAATCTTTGCAGCTTCTCAATTAGCTCGTTCTGCTCATATCTCCAAATCTATGCTCCGTAACATAGAATAGATTTTGAGACAGCATCAAATAGCTTAAGTTTATCTGAATGCTTTGTATTGTCATTTCTGGAAAAAATATTCCATGCAGCATTTATGCTTACTTTTGCAGAGTCCAGGCGGTTCTTGAAGTTTGTTGTCATGGAAAGCTTGGGTGTAAGTATAATGCCAAAGTAGGTATATTCTTTCACAATTTCTATTTCCTTGTCACCTAATTTCCAATTCTCATTATGCTTTCTTCTTCCCCCACCACATTGGAAAATCATGACCTTCGATTTCTCTAAATTTAGAACGAGATTCCACATTTGACAATATGCCTCCACTTGATTAAGCATTCTCTGCAATTTAACGGGGTCGTCAGAGAGAATAACTATGTCATCTGCGTACATGAGAGCTTTTATTTCTATATTTTCAACAATAATTCCAGTTTCCAGACTTTCTTCCAGATCATTGATAAAGAAAGAGAATAACAACGGACTATTCACTATTTCCTTTCTTCTATAAAAATAAAAAGTTATTCTTTCCGGATGAAAGGGTATCCCGCAGGAAAAAGTTGCTTATAAGCAACTTTAGGAAGATAAGGTATTATCAGTAAGATGAAAATTCGAAAAAATCACACGACTTTTATTTTTAGAAAATATAGAAAAATTAACACAATTTGGTACAATTTTGGTACTGAAAATTAACAAAATAACATAAATAAAATTTTTCAATAAATAAAATAAATATGTATATAACAAATTCTTATCGGTAGTAAGAAACGGGTAAGTACCTAGGCAATTTGGTGTAATAATTCAAAAAGCAGTTCCGTTTTTGAGTGTCGCCACTTATTCTTCTTTTCATTAATGTGGAAACGCTATACCAATGGATTCTTTGAAGTGTCCTGATCAAAATCGCGTGTGAAAATTTGGGTTCCTTCAAAGGTATGTTCACTTAAATGCTTGTAAGTCTTTTCAAGGACATCGCAAGACCAACATTTAAAACTTTTTTTTAAAAAGAATTCGAGTTATTGGACTTCAAACATGAATAGTGGGAAAATTTTGGTATATTATCCTTGATCCTCTAAAATTCTTACCGGAAGGATATCATTTTTTTTCCTTTAAGCTACGATTCCACGATGCATTTTTCTCATGCGTTTAGCGCAAGACGCAATGAATAAAGTTACATGCTTTTCATGCACAAAAAGCATGCCTCCAGAAGCATGCGTTTTTCTGTTTCAATGGTATGCATTTTATTCCACAGATTTGCCATGCAGATATTTAATTGATATTGAAACATTGCCTGACGAAGTAATGTGTACTGATGTTGGCGCAGCATATTATGTTATTCAAAATTGAGAAAAAAGAAAAAGAAATGTTGAAGCTAAATTATTATTATAAAACAGAAAAAATAATATAATTATTATTATATAGCAATTGACTGCCCGACCGTAATAGCGAGGAAAAAAACAGGGCCCGCAATGTAGCAAATGGACATGATCTAAGCGTTCTGAAAAACATGATTAAAAAAAGCGATATTAACAGCAACGAAATTACTGCCTAATAGAAGGAGTCAATACAAAAGAATCCTGCTTTTCATACAAGTAAACTTACGGAAGTGTGGAGTCAATACAACCGGCGGAGTGTACAAAACTTGCTAACTTGTCTGAGCGGATTTAAGGAGTAGTAAGGGTGGTAGCTACTTCACTTGTTTTGATGAGCGAAGAATCTTTTTTCATATTTGACGTAGGCGAACTATTTCGGAACATTCGTGAATTTTGCTCTTCCTAAATATTGTTATAAATTATATATTGTCCTTTCTTTATTACTAACATATAATAAATAAACTAAAAACCAGACATTAATGTTTTTAAAAGTATGTCCGCGTCCATTGTGAGCACACATAGTATTATTCACGCTCCCGCTATAAGCCCAAAATTTGAAAAATACGCCCGCCACACGGATATGCACTCCACCGCTATAGGCACAAAAATCTAAAAATACGCCCGCCATAAATGTACGTTTCTGTTACTGCGTTCTGGATTTAACACATTCGAGACTGGTGACTCACCGCATAGGTTATCTAAAATCTAACCTTAATATACGTGTTTAAATTATGACAATAATAATGATTACAAGTTTCGTCATACTTGAAATAGTACCTTAACTGCAATTTTTCCCGATGCCAGGCATCATTCCTTTTTATACTTAGTGGAATCCTGAGCTACAAAACCACTGTTTTTGGTGCTAATTCTGGGACTAATAGTCTGTAGAGGTTTACGATGAAAATTTCAATTTTTGATGATAGCGCCAATCGATTTAGAATGGTCGTTTCATACCCCTTAGAAAGCCGGAAGGGGCGCATAAGGCCCGAGAACGCGTAGTTTTCGAGAACAACGCGATTCAAGTTCCGTCATATTTGAAATAGTAACTAAACTGCAATTCTCCTCGATGCCAGGCATCATTCCTTTTTATACTTAATTGAATGCTAAGCTACGAAACCCCTGTTTTTGGTGATAATTCTGGAACCAGTAGCCTGTAGAGGTTAACGATGAAAATTTCGATTTTTGCTGATAGCGCCAATGGATTTGGAATGGTCGTTTCATACCGCTTAGAAACTTGGAAGCGGCAAATAAGGCCCGAGAACGCGTAGTTTTCGAGAAAAACGCGATTCAAGTTTCGTCATACTTGAAACAGTACCTAAACTGATTGTGAGCGTGCCGTGCTTGGTTTGGACTGTTTCGTGCGTTCTTAATTGATACGTATCTGCAGCGGGCTGGCATTTGAAAAAGTATAATTTTTACTTTACCGTGCCTAATTTTATTGCCATTGAGGCATTTTGACTCTGTGCGTACCTGTTTCAGGCTAGGAATGGGCGAGTTTTATTTTTACTCGGGTATTCTTTCAAATACATACTTCAGCAGAGTTGCAATTTTAAGGTGTCTCTGCAATCATGAGTGGTGGTCGAACTTTTATGTAAAAAAGAAATATTTATGTACTTCTAGAATTTTTCTGTGTTTTATCGCTTAAAATCAGAAACAATGATTGAAAGAGCGCATGAAAAGAGGCAAGCGTTCCCATCAACTGTGGGTATACGTGCGCTATTGCATGCGCTACCAATTTCCCGAAAAAAAGCATGCCTTTCTGCATGCTTTTCATGCGCTATAGCGCGCTCTGTAGGGCATGCCTTAAGCGCAAGAGAAAAAACCATCGTGGAACCGTACCTTTAGAGGCTCTCAGGAAGCTCTTTATAACAAAAAAGGATTAACTCGATATCTGAAGACATTCAAAAGTTATTAAAATTTTTATGTTGCTCGAGAATATCAGCGACTCCACAGAAACTTCGTGGTCATTCTCGTGTTCTTTGGATTGTTTTGTTTATTCGTTACGACTTGTGCTTGAATTTGTTAGAGATTTGTATTTCGATTTTGCTTTTTGTTTTTGGGTTTTTATTGGTTTTGGTAACGGATTTGGTTTTCGATTTTGGATTTTGGATACGGATTACGATTTTGAATTTAACTTAATGGCTAATAATTCCTTCACAAATGAAGCCTCACGAGCTCTTCTTCCGATAAACCTTTTCTGTTGTATTCAGCCACTAAAAAACAAATTATTTATAAACATCTTTATTGCCCAAAGTTGCCTACAGGCAACTAAAATTTTGTCTGCAATTTTTTATATGAAATATTGACTTTTCTTCAAAACTTTGTAATCAAGCATTTGAAGCAACGTATTAAGATTACCTTTAACCAATAATTTAACAATTCAAGCAAACTTTGTTAACATAAAAGTGCTTACTTTTGCTGCCAACTTTTCAACCTGCGGGTATTCAAACCTTTAAGATGGACAGAATATGCAAGTGCTATTCCTTAACAGATGTTAAAACTCGCGATTGCTTATAAGCAACTGTGGGCTTTAATGGGTTAATGTACACGCTCATTATTCGGGCAGTTGCGTCCGAAAAATAAACAATACTCCTTTTTTTTCAGTTTCTGGACACCTAATAATTTTATAAGTTTAATAAAAGTATTTATATTTTAAGATTAAATATAAACTATTTAATCAATATAAACGTATATAAACTAAATAAAGTAACAAATTAGTATTTTAACTTACTTTCCTTAAAGTGCAATGCCTATTTCCACTCTACACGAGCCCACTATCGAACTCACGCGAACTGTCTCCCTTAAATGTTTGATATGGATGTGTAATCTCTAAACAAATAATAATCTGACCAGATTTAAACAGTTATGCGGGACCTTTTCTCATTATTTGCAAATAAAATGAAGAATATCCTTATCCTAGAGCATGTCCAGAAATTAGTGTAATTATCCTATATCACATGGAATTTATCAGTTACTCTATATCAGACCTTATCGTG
This sequence comes from Leptarthrus brevirostris, assembly GCA_964036015.1. NCBI lineage: Eukaryota > Metazoa > Arthropoda > Insecta > Diptera > Asilidae > Leptarthrus > Leptarthrus brevirostris. The sequence goes on from OZ038372.1 coordinate 125,829,774, forward strand.
AACGATTTTACACCTTTAAGTAACGCTAACAAAATTCAATGGCCAGGTAATTATTCAACGCATAAAATTACATAATAAATTTTTAAACTAAAGCAGCAAACACTCGGCCTTCCCTACACAAAATGGTGTACTACTGGAATTAATATTCAACATTACTGGAAATGTTGATTTCGAAAGCTCACTTTGAAAAGATGAGCCCTGCGCTACATTTCATAATGTATAGCAATTTTAATGAAACAGCTATTCAAATGGAGGTACTAAATAAAACTAGTTTTATATAGAAATATATTTCCTTGAAATATACCAATTACAAAAGTGTTATAACCTAAACCAGAAAATAAGTGACTCCTTCGCCTTCCCTTCGGGTTACTGTTTACACACAGAGTGAAGTTCTGTAATGCTGGGTAAGCAAAAGGTGAATGATAAATTGAATTTAATGTAAAACGCTTTTAGCATAGCACACTACTCCTTCCCTGGAAGCGGTAAATATCTGTTATAAGTAATAATATTCCTAATAAGTGCAGCGCAAGAGATAAGACAAATAGCTCCAGCAGGCATCATCTTTCCAGAATTTGACCAACGAATCCCCATCAAACCTGCCAGGAACAAGGATGTACTAAGCTGTAATAGAGGTTTTGGAGGATCTTGCGAATTCATATGCGCTCCCATGCCTAAGATTGTACCAAATGCTAATCCAGCTCCCAATGACGGGACAGATCCTTGAAAGTAAAACTTATGTTGAAGAACACCACACGCAATTAATATTCAGATAATTGCTTACCAGCCTTTACATAACCCATAATACCGCCGGCAGCAACGGTTGCTGCATATAAATATCCAACCAAATCTACAGGCATCTTTTATATAATTATATTTTCGTTGGTTTTATATTTATTTTATTTTAAAGAATGGAACTCTTAGCCGACAACTTCGAATCAAATGGAACAGATGGCCGAACGTCAAAGTGACATTTAATGTATGGCGTTTTAAAAGCAAAAATTTTAGGTCGAATTTTCATAATAATAAAGAAATCATAAAAATATTTTAAATCAAAATAATTATTACTTACTTTGTCCGTTATTTATACTTTACGTTACACTGATAACAGCAACACATCCCAATTTATCACTTATCGCAATAACAATTCACTGCCAGTTATTATTTTTAGCCAACATACAGTCTTATTGTATATTTAAAAATCAAATCAAAATATATTAACCAATTTAAATACTGTAAAAATTAATAATGTTCAGCGCCAATCGCCAATTTCACTCTTGTTCGATGATTGTTTACAGTTGAATAGGTACAGTCATATCCAACATTTCCATCGAAACATATTAGGTGCCCTTGGAAAACCTTTCAAATGCACGTGTTGTTCGGTAATTAATGAAGTACTAGATCAGTAAAGTTATAAAAAAATCTTTCTTTTCTTTTTTGAGAATTACATATATTTTTCGACTTTTAACTATTAAAATCGTAAGATTTGGAAAATAAATACAGTGAAACCTCCCTGTGTTCAGAAATTTTCGACCTTTTTTTGATCAGCTTGATCTGGAACAAGTCAGTAAAGGTTTCACTTGATTCGTACAACCTCTTTTTAATTTGTTGTTACATACCTCCAGATATGTGCAATGTTGTTAGTGATAATGGATTGAGTCGGTATAACATTCTTTTTCAGCATATCGGCTTTATCCATGACCAGATGGGTTCTAAGGACGAAATTATCCTCGTTGGGACTTCAACTTGCCCAACGTGAGATGGGCAGTGAATGGTTATGACGATATCTATCTTCCCCATAACTTGACTGAGGGACAATCACTGTTCTTTGACACCTTGGGTGGCTCTACGAACTCCACACTCACTTTTGTTGAACCTATCCTCTTTCCCTTGACGAGTCTGAACATGTTTCACCCTGCATTGCTTGTCACTTTTCATTGTCTCTCGCACGTGCATGTCAATAATCTCGAATGTGAATAAAATTTTAATTTTAAAATGGCCGATTTTGAGGCTCTGAATGAATATTTTGATGATTTAGACTTCCATACCTGTCTGTCTAGTGACGATATCGCCAGGAACGTATCTGGTTTCTACGAAGTTTTATACGAAGCTTTCGAGAGGTTTGTCCCCTATGCCCGGGTAAGAAGTAGAAAATCCGCTTCTCCCTGGTTTAATAGAGAATTAAAAACTCTCAGGAATAGGAAAATAGACTCGGGAAAAGGTACCTGCGAGTGGGCGGTGGGGGTAGGTCAACGGTTTCTAATTTGTTAGAGTTTGTTTCTGGCAAATTAGGTGGATTTTTGAATGGTTGCCAGACTGACTGCATTTATACCGACTTTAGTAAAGGCTTTGATAAGCTGTCTCACTCTTTTATCGTTTTCAAATTGGCCAGGTTGGGTTTCTCGGCCCCACTTATTGCATGGATTAAGTCGTATTTATCCAATAGGACTTATAAAGGGCGTTTTCGCGGCGTGCTCTCTAATGCTTTTGTGGCTCCTTCCGCCGTTCCTCAGGGTGGTCATCTTGGTCCTCTGTTATTCATCTTATCTATTGACGATATTACTTATGTGCTTCAAAGAAGCGAAATTCTTATTTATGCGGACGATATCAAGATTTTTCTCCCAATCAAATCTTTTGTGGATTGCGAGATCTTGCAGTCGGACCCACACATATTTTATAGCTGGTGTGTCAATAATATCTTAAATTAAACATTGGTAAATGTCAGGTTATGACCTCGAGGTCCCGCAACTACTGTACTTTTCAGTACAAGTTTGATGGTACTTGTATTCAACGGGTGGAAGGAGTGAAGGACTTGGCTGTGTATCTTGATAGACAACTTAACTTCATCCCCCACATTAATAATATCGTTGCCAGGGCCAACTCTTTGCTGGGTTTTATCCTCCGCTGGTCTAGAAAATTTCCATCTTTATACATCCCTTGTTAGACCACTGCTGGAGTATGCTAGTCCGGCTTGGTCTCCGTTTTATGGATCTTGGAGACGGAGTTGGATCAATTCGTTGAGCCACACGACCACAATGTCATGGGTCCCGGGTTCGAGACCAGATCTCCCCGTGAGCTTTTATTAAGAAATTAAAATAATCCACTCCGTCTCTGGGCTGTTGTCTAGCTCGCAGCAATGCAAAAACAAGACTTTCAAGTTTCCTCACTTCCCTTACCATAAAATTTCCTTCCAGCCAAAACCATGCTAACGCATCAAAGGGTTGTCCCCTAGAATTTGGCCACATCGTATAAAAAAAAATAAAAAATCTCACATTAAACGTATTAAATCCGTACAGCGTAGATTTGTGAGATCGGCCCTTCGTGCTCTGCCATGGAGTGAGCCTCTTATTCTGCCTGCATATGATGATCGGTTGGGACTTCTACATCTTGCTACTCTCGAGAAGCGTCGCTGGGTTGCTGATATAATTTTTATTCATCAAATTCTGCAGGGAAAGATTGACAGTGCGGAACTTTCTTCCAAAATATTACCTAGAGAACTGTCCTATTCCCTTCGAAACCGTGTTGAGCTTTCAGATAGTCCGCTATAGTGAGATATCACTGTAATTGACCGTTACTATTACCTACGGGAAGAAGATATTTTGAAGTAAAGATAATAATAATATAACAAATAAACCTTTGCATAGAACTCAATCTTGCAGCAGAAAAAAGGGAAATTCAAGCTATTCAAGGATGTTAAGGTATTTTTCAAAAAAATAAAACGTAGCTCACAAACTATACTGGTATACTATACTTCCGTGCTTCATCATGAAGGAAAGATCGTAACGTAAGTTCGAATAGATATTATATATAAATATGTAAACCCCAATCAAATATTTTCTATAGCAAACCGAAAGTTTAGGGTGGTACCGGCACGGATCCAGGCGGGGGAAATGTGTGCACCACGATCGAATTTTTGACTATTTACAAGAATCGTTATAAGCTAATCTATAATTAATTCGATTATACACGGAATAACCCGTACAGAAAAAAAAATAAAATGTAGAATTATTTCCAGGAATCAATCCGTTCTTTTTACAGTACAATTAAAGAATTTACTTGATTCACGAATAAAATTTCTTAGTTATTCTACAAAATGCAAAAATGCCCGTTATAAGAAATATATATTTTTTGAATAATAAAGTATTGTCGTAATTATATTATTAAATTTTTAGAATAGAATCCGATAGTTAGTTATTAACTGAACTGATCATATATTTACAGTCGCTTTGCTTGTGTTTTCTACAGAGATGTGAGAAATACTCCTTCTGAATTGGCGCTTTGTAAATAGAGAAATACTTCACTGTAAAACCCAATATCATAAAACTAATTTTAAGCCTCGGCTGTCCACCAAAAAAACTGTGAAACAACTTGTCAACAATTGGTATGGATAAGACAAATTGTCTGAATAGGATTATTTCTTGCGAATTCGTATATAAATCTTGATAATGCATTTAAAGGTCGTGACCCATCCGAAGGTTTTTCTAGACATGACATTGACATGAGCGATTTAAAAATGTGTTCCTTACCCTAAAAAGCAGGGACCGAAAATAACTGTTATTTTTGAATTTTTGAACGAAAAAGTTCCAAGAAAATTGGAGTCGGCAAATGAAATGACAAAATTTTTCAAATTTCATTTTTATCCATTTCTATATCACAAAAACAGTTATTTTTTTCATTAGAAAAAAACAATTATTTTGGACTATTTATTTTTCCAGTGCAAAGTAAAAGTTCTATTTGAACTTTTATTTTTTCTGTTTGATAAAAACTGTTAAGAACTTTTATTTTTTTCTGGCAAAAATTACTGGTCCATTTGAACTTTTATTTTTTCAGTTTGTTAAAAACTGTTAAATAACTCTTTTATTTTTTGTGGTACAAATCTTTTGCTGTTTACTTGTTTAGGTAGTTACAAATAATAATAGTTTTATAGCTGCAAGGAAAAAAATTAAATTGTTTTCAACTCATAGAAAGAAAAAACGGTCAAATAGAACTTTTAGTTTTGCCAGAAACAAATAAAAGGTCAGTTTTCATCAAACTGAAAAAATAAAAGTTCCAATGGACCAGTTATTTTTGCCAGAAAAAAATAAAAGGTCTTTTTAACAGTTTTCATGAAACAGAAAAAATAAAAGTTCAAATGGAACTTTTTGCAAAATAACTGTTAGCTTTAATTATGAATTATAAGTGTTCAGAAATACCAGTTAAAATAGTACTATTTCAGAAAAAAGAGAAAACAGGTACGGTCCCTGCTAAAAGGTCTACAAAACCTGTGGAATATCACCCGATATCTATCCTAGCGTTTCTTTCAAAGACTTTTGAAAAAGTACTTTATTCGCAGGTTCTACACCATCAAGAATGCAGTAACCTTTTGTCAGGTTTTCAATGACGCTTCTGAACTAAGCACAACTGTACTCAAAATTACTGACGACATAAGAATTTCCTGTGACAATGATGAATTTACAGCGTTGGTTCTGCTTGACTTCTCAAAGGGCTTTGACCACACACAGGATGATCACAGGACCTTGTTTTGGAAAGTTGGTTCGATATTTAACTTTTGTAATGCCGCACGCAATTTAAGATTACGTAAAATAAAGGTTATTTGCTATTATAAGTCAATCGTCTTAAGAGGGATTCCTCAGGAATCTTTTTTGGGCCCTATTTTTTCAATGTTTATTAATGATCTTCTACCTGTTATAGTATAGTATCGTATACTATAACTGTAACCTTTATGCGGGTAATACACAGCTGTATTTTTCTAGACATCTAAGCTAGTGTACTTGCGGGTTGAATGATAATCTGATAAATGTGTCCGAATGGACTGGTCAAAATTGTTTAAATCTTCATGTCTGTAAATCAAACGCTACTATAATCTACAAACCTAATTTAGACATTTCTTCATTTCCCAGTGTTATTTCTGATAATATCTGCTATTATTTTTAATAAGTCTCTAAATTATTCAAATCAAATCACGTCCACGTTGGTACAATATATGGGTCCCTACGAAAGCTTCCTCTATCTGCTTTCAGTTACTCGTCTTCTGCTGAGATCCTTGTGGATTTCGTTTATTAAATTAGAATCGGTGTCAGCTGGTAAGCTGAATGTGGCTTTCAATTCCGCTCTGCGGTATTCTTTTGGACCACGACGATTCGATCATATACTTTACTTTTCTAAGTCTGTTTAGGGTTGTCCTCTTGATTGTTTTTTGAAATTAACTGAATATTTGGAATATTCTATTTAAATTTTGATTATACTTAAATTCTCTGTTTATATTTACCCGAAGTTTAGAAGTTGATGCCTTTCGTTCACTAATTAAGTTTGTCTATTCTTCGTAGTTTGTGCCTATTGTTAAATTAGCCTTCTTAATCTACACTTAGCTTTAAGATAATAATAAAATTATTTAAATTCGAAAATTAATGTAATGAAAAAAAACATTAAATCAATTATCAAAATTTACAATAGTTAATAACAGGGTTCAGGAAAGAAACGATATGTGAACTGTTCTTAAATATTCCGGGAATTTTTATTTCCTTCCGGAACGAAATCAAATTTTTTAAAAAATTTCGTTCCGGAGAGAAACTTAAAATATCGCTCCGGTGGAACGAATTCATTTTATAGATAATAAAAAGTACTTTTCGGAACTTTTCCGATTAAATTTTGGAATAAAGTTCCCATGTTCTATTTAGGAAAGTACTGCCCCATATGCGACTTTATGTCGAGTTATCTTGTACTAGAGGTGGTGGCTGATGGATGGTCAGTGCGTGGGTGTGTGGGTGGGGAGTGGTTGAATGAAAGGAGAAGTCTGGTAATTATAAGAAAGTGCACCTCACCTCACCTGTAACTTAATTACAAAGTATCTTGTACTTGGAGTGTTTTGTGAGTTAGTGAGACGGGTTAGGAGTAAATGTTGGTGGTATGTGGGTGATGGGCTCGTACACCACCACACACCCCCACCCATGCATCCACCAGCCAATCACCCACATACCACCAATATTCACTACTCACCAACCACCCACCCACCCAACACCAACAACTATAAACAACCAAAACCACAACAAATTGAAATAAGGAACAAAATTGTTTAAAGAGTGGAATTTTTCGTTTCTAAGGAGTAAAGATCTTTTGGGAACGTTTAAAAGATTCTTATTGGATAAAGTTCCGAAACGGAACTTTTTGGTCGGAACAAAATAATTGTAATGGTTAATATTGGTTCATGGTAACTAAAGTGTGATAAAAAATTTTAGTTTGCTGGTCCAGCACCTTGCTTATTATCACCATTTTGTTGATGATTCACTTTATGTGGTAGACAAACAGAGCGTTTTTCAAAGGCAACTAGCATTTGATGAATATTCAACTAAAGTTTTATTCAATCTAGGTTTCACATACAAATGAAAATATCATATTCTACCCTGTGTTTTGAGATAAATAGGTTATAGGTATAGTTTCGAATAAATTTCAAGTCAAGTGCTCAAGTATGCCTGTTAACGTACTGCATGTCTCATGCGAAATCGTAAAACTCAAGAAGAAGAAAATTCGCGGAACACAGAATTTATTTAAATTGCACTTGTAATTATAAATTGTTAATCTAATCAATTTTAATCACAAAATTGTCCTTTTTCAATAACTTTATTAAATCAATTCACTATAGGTCTGTTCACGTACCTGCAGGAATTATAATTCCTGCGCAGGAAAATACAGGAAGTCGTTTTAGTACTGTTTGACAGCAGATTTTTTCTGACGTCACCGCTTCCCCACCTTCAGGAAAATTCAGGAATTTACAGTAGCTTTAAACTGCCCTACTTTTCCTTACTGTCACCGGCTGATGTCAAATACCTGACTAGTTTATTTTTGAGGTTACATTGGCACTCTTCTTATTTTTCAGGCACTTTCAGAAAAATGTTTTTGTACTTTTGACAACTGTACCCCCACCACATAAAGAAGGAAAATGCAGGAATTTTCAGCTGCAGAAGTACGTGAACAGACCTTATGAATCAGCCACTCAACCTAACCTCACTTACTTAACAAAAACACCGAACATCTGTTTGTACTTTTGCATGACAAGATGGTCTATCATGCACTAGAAAAGCGATGGCACGCAAAATGGGTAAGTTCATGCGGGATCCCAACTTCTGATGGTGGTGCATCTGATATTGCGATTTGATGACAAAGTTTGCAATTGGACCTACAATTTAAGACGGATTTCAACCCGCCGATATTATTTTATTATTTCTTTGCAATCCCAATTGCCTTATTTAGTGATATTTGTGGTCCGCTGAAGACGATAAGACTAATTTTGTACCATTCTTGACGAATGGTGCCCCATTAATCTGGTACTTTTTTTCTGACCCCCGGTGCGATTTCAGAAAATAATAGACAAGCTTCAAGAATATTGTCAGCAATCGAACTTGATTGGTAATCTAGAAAAGTCCAGGGTAAAGATATTTAAAAATGCAGGAAGCAAAAGGGCAGCGAATGAAAATTGAATCACAACGGAACAAGCATTAAGGTATCTGGGAAGTTTAAGTACCTAGGCATCGTGTTAATTCCGTAGCTTACAATGAAATATTACTTAAAGTAAGTAATAATTGAAGGATGCTGTGAGCAGTACTTCGAATAACTTAATAAGAAATTCGAAGAGTATCCATTTGTCCAAATATAGAATTTTTACCGATCGATTCTGTGCTATGGGGATTTAAGGAGCATGAAGAACTTGAGAAATTACAACGATTCTTCCTTAAGAAACTAACTTGTACTCCTCAGTCAATACCAAATTATATCCTTGTTTTAGAGGCAGGTTCCCTTACCTGTACATATTTACCCCTTTTCAGTATAAAATAAGCACACAACAATGAGGAAAGTATGCTCTCGCCCATGCCTACAATTTTAGAAAATTGTCTGTAATGAGAATGAGTTTAAAGGTTTACTCCAGCTAAATGCGAGTTGATGGCGTGCGCAAACTCATTATGCAGCCTCAACGAGGACGAAGATTGTATACATTATATAGCTGTGTGTTCAATACTTTAGGTTAATAGCTTTTGGGAAAACTTATCTTACAGAGGCAGATGCATGTTAATATTAAATGATAAAAAATGTGACTCCCTACTTCAATATGCAAAATTAGCATGGAAACATAGACATGCTTATAGAAGACCTTTATTTATTTATTTATTAAGATTCATCAAAATACTGACTACTACATCAAAATAACAAATTACATAAGAAATAGAAAAAGTAACCCTAACAAAGTTGATTCTTCAGTTGGGGTCTCGACAAGTGAAAATCAATAATCTCAAAATGATTATTAAAGAAACGAGACATAGATGTAAGATGTAAGCATTGGTTCCACAAGGGGTGAGCAGGAATCGATTAATACAGAGCCCCTAGCAGTTCGGGAGAATTAACCGCGCCTTGAAAGCAAGCGAAGGCAAAAACAATTCTGGAGTTGTCGTGTCTACCTTCAAGGGACTCCAATGAAATAAGTGTAAGGAGGCAGCCGAAGAGAATCGATCCAAGGAAGGCCGTGAAGGGCAAATCTTACGTATCTACGCTATAGAGCCTCAATGCGATTAATATGAGTCGCATAAAAAGGAGACCGCACTGGACTAGCATACTCCATAAAATAGTTTTTAAAAAAAAAGTTGAACCGACTTCACAAAAAGCGCTAAAAAGCATAAAATAATTTTTAGTTTTATATCTATTACGACATTTTGAAGTCGGTGCAAATCAAACAAACCAAACAACTACAACACAAATATTTAATCCTTATTTCTTATGATCCCGTAAGCTGAAACGTATTTTTTTTAAAAACTATTTTATTTTACACTTTTTAGTGTCTTCTACTCTATACAACGAAGAAAGAACCATCCAAATCGGTCCACACGTTAGACGTTTGTTTTAACCCCCTACCCCACCCCCACTCCACTAAACTGTTTTTCTCATGGAATCAATCAAGGAACATATTCTACCGAACAGAAAAGGAATCATCGAAATCGGTTCACGCGTTACGAAATTACTACCCCTCCCAGCAAAAAAACCATCCAAATCGATTCAGGCGTTACAAAGTTAGGTTCCACCCCCCTTCTCCCACCACCACCCCAGCAACATTTTTTTTTCGTAGTATCAACCAAGGATCATATTCTACCCAATAGAAAAAGAATTATCAAAATCGGTCCACGCGTTACGAAGTTAGACTACCCCTCCCCCCACCCACACCTTTCAACATAGGACCACATTATTCTCCTATGATCAATACGGGATCATACTCTATACAACAGAAAAAGAACCATCGAAATCGGACCACGCGTTACAAAGTTAGGTTCCACCCCACCCCCCACCCCCATCCCACCAAAATTGTTTTCACCTGGTATCACCCACTGAACATACTCTACCCAACAGAAAAAGAATTATCCAAATCGGTCCACGCGTTACAAAGTTAGACTACCCCTCCCCCCTCCCCCCTCCCCCCACCCTAGGCCAAATTTTTTTCTCCTGTTAGCAATGGGGGATCATACTCTGTACAACAAAAAAAGAACCATCCAAATCGGACCACGCGTTACAAAGTTAGGTTCACCCCCACCCTACCAAATCGGTGAACATACTCTACCCAACCAAAAAAGAATCATCAAAATCGGTCGACGCGTTACGAAGTTATGCCCGGTCAGACATAAAAAAAAAAAAAAAAAAAAAAACCCGTCGAACTTAGAACCTCTTTGTTTTTGGGAAGTCGGTTTAAAACAGGTCTTACGAACGTGAAATAAAGGAGTTTAGTTATATATGGGTCATCAAACTCCTTAGACCATCGCTTAACAAAGCCCAGAGAAGTTAGCTTAGACCATCGCTTAACAAAGCCCAGAGCAGAATTAGCTTTGTTTATCAAAGTGTTGATATGGTCATCAAATGAAAAGGTTGTATTTAGCACGACCCCTAAATCTTTGTTCTTTTCAAGTCTGTTCAGAAAGCCACCTTCTAGTAGTTAAACTGCACTGGATTCCCTGATCGAGAAAACGAGTTTAATAGTGAACAGTCATTCCCACTTCAAATAACGCGAAAAATTTTTTCGTCATCAACGTAACATAGAATTCTTGAATTAGGGAGAATTAAGGATACATCATTGATGTAAACGATAAAAAGCAATGGTCCTAGATGGTTATCTTGAGGAACACCGGGAGTGGTATAAATATCATTAGAAAGTGTACCTCGAAATAGAACACTATGCATGCGATCAGACAGATAGGAACGAATCCAATTAACGAAAATTGATGGAAACCCTAGAAAAGATAACTTACGAACAAGATCACTGTGGTTAATTCAGTCAAAAGCCTTGCTAAAACCCGTGAAAATGCAGTTTATAATTATTTTCTAAGAATTTTTCTTGTCATTTGTAATGGAAATTGATTGAATTACTACTGATTCCTTTAACTTTGCCTTTCACCTCTTACAATCCCTGTTCATCGAATTTGGACCACTCTTAATTTGTATCATTCCTCCAAAGTCTTTACCCGTAGCGTAATAAAAATGCGGATTTTTCATTTCAACTTATTCTTAGTGGCGGCGCCAACATAATGTAAAAACAATTAAAACATCATAAACCCTTTACCCTTTTCTCGGGGTGGTTATTTTTACCTTCTTTATGAGCTTATTTTGTGAGATTTGTGTTATTATAAAAATTGGTCGAAAAAAACCCAAAATTCATCATTATTTGGGATTTCTTTACCGATTTTGAAAAAGCGGGAGTAGTATAATTGCTCTGTTAAAGATTGGAACACTTTCTTTTCGTGAAATCGTAAGTGTTATGAGAATATCGAAATCATTGGACGAAAATCAAGGACAGCGAGCAATAAAAGTGTCAAAATTGTCGAGGTTAAAAAAAGACAACGCCTCGAACAAACCAAAGAATTGTACTAAAAGTCAATGAAAAACACTTTTAGCACATATAATATTCCAGTTCTTGGCCAGGCGATTCTTCCGATTTAAATGCAATTGGAAATGTTTGGAGGATACTCAAATCAAAAGTTTATTCCCTTCCTATAATCCTACCCTAAGCATCTGAAAATTGAGAAGTACTGGTCCATTCGAATAATTTATTTGAGTTCGCATTCAATTTCTTGTTTACATTTGGTAAGTCCATTCAACTTTGTGGTAGTTTTCTGAGGTCAAGACATTTTATATGCTTAAAAAAAAATATATCATCAAGTCAGCTGCAGTCGACATGGCCCAGAAATAATGATCCATATCTAGTATAGACTTGATTATTTTCGTAATTCCAAAGCATACAAAAACATCCATGTCCTTTTTGGTCTAACTTGTTAAAATCATCCAAACCACCTACAATATAATTACATTTAGAACAGACCTCCTAAAGTTCGTGAAAGAAATATGGGTAAGACCAAAATTGATCGTATATGCGATTTGAGTCCTTTGGATTTGCATTCTAGGTGCTATTTTTGAATCTGGAAACAATAAAGAAAAGAGTTCTATAGCTTCCTCCCCGCTTCTTTGTGAACCATGATTCAGGGTTACATGCATACACTATAGTATTTCAGCCTTAGTGACGCTATTTTTCGTGAGCATTGAGACTAGCCCTTTTTTTTTGTCCACTGTGGTTATGGATGCACAGCATACGCTGGACTGGTGCTTATAGCTGTTAAAAGTACGAAAGGATCATAACCAATTTCTCTATGCGTTTGGCTCATCTATTTTTATGACGTTGACTTTGCTGCCTTGTTTCCTTCCATTTATATGGCTTGCTCTCCCATATTGCTGAGTAGAAAAGATTTTAAACATAATTTGCAATCACCAGAAAAAAATCGTTGTTCTATACATATATATATTAACTATGAGTTACGGAAAAATCTGAAGAAATTGTTTTAATACAGAATTATTATCACGAAACATACTATTTATTAAACCTATTTAGTACAATTTTATTTACCTATAGAGATATCCAAGTTTACAGAGTTCAGGTGTTTCTATTATATATTTCCTGTCTGTTTGAAGTAAACACTAACTTTGCACAAGCAATTTATCACAGTACACTTATAATGAATTGAATAAAATTGTATGGTGTGGTGATTTTCCTAAGAATTCGATAACTCACCTTTCATGGTATTCTAAGAACTTATTATTACGACATGAATTAATTTCAAAGAATAGAAACTCATATTTTTTCCTTTTCAATTTCTCAGAAATAACCTTCAAGAGATGGCTCCATTTATACGGCAGAATAGAAATTGAAATATTTTTAAATTTGTCAGAAATAGAGCATGTGACCTTCATTTAAAAATACTTTGAAGTTAGTGGCCGCCCTGTAACTACTTAAAGAACCCTCAATTAATTAAAAAAAAAACATAGTGGATAAGTCCGAAATATTACTTTAAGCTTTGCTTTAAAAGAAATTGAGATAAATATTATATAAACTGTGAAACCGTAAGACGAAATTAATTTTGAGCCGGACATCAACGTATTCTCTGAATAAATGCCAACAAAGCACGAAAGTTGTTAAAAAGCAATTTTATTCAGATACCTTGACTTATTTTGTTTAGAAAGTTTTGTTACACTTATCGTGTGGCTCATAGATTACTAATGTGTTCCTAGATTCCTGAGAAATGGTAATGTTTAGCAATGAAGCACAGAAAGTGTTCGTTCGTAAGGATTTTCTCTAGAAAATATGAGCTTTAATGAAGGAATTAATTAACTGAAATTCATATCATTGACACTATAAAATATTTATTTACTTGAAGAATACATTCATTAATTTTATCATATATACAAATATTTTAATTAGTCCAAGTATTATCAATAAGAAATGGTAATTTTTTATTAAATAATATAAGCCAATAGCAACATCAATTACCTGTAAAGGTTTTGGTCGTACTGTGTAATTACTTTTAACTCTATCTGGAACATAAGAACTTAAAAGAAATTGTACAATAAACCTAACTTTAGTTATCTAAACCAACAAAATTCGATTTTTTTTAAATTTTTGGCGAAATACATAACCAGGGATGTATATTGGCCGTCTGAAAATAGAGCACATGAAATTCATTCATCTTTCTATCGAGTAAAATTTTTCCTAAACATTTTCCATTCTAATTTTTTAAATAAATTTTGGATTATTTTCAGGCGATTATAGTGCGCAGTAGATAAAGAACAATGAGAACATGGGTTTTGTTTAATTCAATAAGAATTTAAATGTTAAAAATGTAAAAACATTCATATACTATAAAATTTCTCTGTACGATCAAACTTAATAGTTGTCCAAAGTATTAAATAGTTGTTTTTTGACAATTTTTTATGTATCTTACCTTCAAATTAATTTACCTTCATTGCATTGTTTCAATCAAGCACATGCCGCATTTGTAGAAAAAGAAGCGCTCGCTCTGACGCTCTATATCTCTACCAGCAAACTATTTTTGATCCAGATGTCTCAATTTCTAGTAATTAAAATGATTTTAAATGCATATAGAAAGGGAATTAGCTATGTACATGTATATTAAATATTGCACTGACTATAAAACCCAAATTTTCAAAAATATATTTTTTGCTTAAATAAAAGCACACAATTGCCTTTGAATCTTCTATTTTCAGATGTAAGCCGCAAAAAATTATCAATTCAAGATTAGTTGGTTTATTTGTTGAAAGAATTATTAAAATATAGTAGTTTGGTTATTTAGAAGTTAACAATCAAACATTTGTGTTTGACATAATATATGTGCTAAATATATTTTCAATCTTACTTTGTAATTTTAAAGGTATATTTCTTTAATAACATAACTTTAGATTTTCTTCTCATATATAGCATTATTATTAAAGTGGCAAAATTCAGTATGTCAGTTCTAATATATTATTGAATAAAACTTAATTCAGACTTTCACCTTTTTAGATTTATTGTTAAATGTACATACATAGAAGGGGTTATATTCTGTAATTCTATCGTATTTTTATTAGGTAAAAATAAATAAAATTGTTACAGCTTACATTGCTGTATTTTATGAATAGAAATAAATGATGTTTGACTTTGTATAAACTTTTGCTTGTCCCGGGAGCGGATCAAGGTTCTTTGAGGAAAATTTATTGCACAAAACTAAAAAGAGTCTCGTGGTCTACAATCAGGGACCGGACTATTACAGTAATTTGGAAATTATTATCTAGCAAAGTTAATGTATGTAGATACTTTTTTAATTAAAGAAATAAAGCCATATACAGTACACCTTGATGATCTTCGGTCATCTATCTGTAGATAAGTTAGAGCCATTTCATAAACATAAAAGTTCTCAAAAAACAGATTTCTGCTCTTATGAAATACACTTGCTTCTGCTCAATAAAGCGGAACCATTAGAGTGATGTAATGTAAAAAAAAATCAATAGATTTGTGGTTTTCTGAATTTAAGTCTGAAAAACATGCCAAAAAAAATCGAAAAAATTCACAACGATAAAGCTGTGAGTGGTGATATTTTACAAACCCGAAAAGCCTTTTTAGCGTAATCGCTGATCAGCAGAAAAAACCAATTAGTAGTTACCGAATCTCGTGATGATGTTTTCCCTTACATAACGAATGACTGTAAACAATTTACAACTGGAAAAAGTTCAGCAGAAAACTGAAGTGTATTGTAGACGTTTTTCAACAATAATAGGTATAAAAATCTTGGTAAACTGGACCGATTTTTACCAAAATCCCCGACTTTTCTCGATTTTACAAGTTCTTTAAAAAGCTTCACGTTAGATTTACCTTTCATTCATCTGCTAATGTGCTGCTCCCACATTAAAACCAAAATTAATGGACAAATATGTCCGGCTCTCAGAATTGTGTATGCTATCGAAAGCGAAAACTCGAAAAGAGATGTTAAATCTTATGAACAAAAGGCAGGCAAGAGAGGAAAAAATAAAAGGATGTGTAAACGTGACATTCATGCCTAAGAAAAGAAACAAGACAATATAATGGATGAAAAAATGTATTATATTCCCCACCAAATGAGTAAGTTTTTGCAAGGAAAGTATTACCCTGAGAAACGAGGAAACAACAGACCTAAGATCAGAAAACTTCCAACATTTTTCTTTAAGTAGCGGAATGACCACGTCTTGGCAAAACATGTAAATACCCTTAATAAACTATTTAATAATTCACCTAGTTGCTTTGTGTAAGGGAAAATCGAAGATTACTATCTATCGAATTTTGATGCCTATTTTAAAACTTTACCGAGAACTGGCCTTGACAAACTGGAGTAATACAAAATGAAAATATTGTAGATGTAAATAAGCTGATAGTCCATTTACTATCATTTATTTTCGAGCATTTACACTTTTTTCGATATATTAAGACAATAAACAATCATAAGAAGTTAGTCAGTAACTACAAATTTACTGATTATTTTCACAGCACAAAACAAAACAAAAATCTAATAATTCATTCCTAATTGGTATATAAACTGAACAGATCCTTTCCACATACACTTTGGACATGTATACCGCCAATGAAAGTTGACGATTCAACTTAAGCTTATTTGAATCTTGCCAACGAGCAAAATGGCTGGTCATATACATATACAGAACTCATACACGTCATGACCTATGGTGTCTATTCTATAATCTAAGGTAAAAATGAAAGAATTTCCGTAAGGGAAATTAAAAGAAAAATTGGCGTTGCAAATACTTCCTACTTCTACTTGTACTACAATCGTTAAAATCGGACTACATATTCATCAATGAAGCTCTACCCTAATATAACAATTGTTGGATGATCAAACTTTTCTATTCATAACAAGATCCATTCATTGAGTGAAGATATTCTAAATCTACCAAATCATACATAAAACGTATAATTTAACTATATGCACGGTTATTAATTAAGGTTTCAAATCCACAACAATAATATATATTCCAAACAATATAATATACTCCAAGGAATTAAAAAAAAGTTATATTTGTACAGTACAAGAATAGCAGATATTATAAAGAGAGATAATTTCGTACTACATTTACACAAATGACGTACTGATTAAAATACTTTCCTCTCAGCAGAAAAATTCAATATTTCAAATCAGCAAAAGGAAAGCTTATCTCGTCACCGGATTTAAACTCATTGGATTTTTGTATATGGGGATATATCGTAGGTGTAATAACAAAAGCACGAATATGAAAAAATTACTATTTTCAGTACTATATTAAGGGAACATCAAAATGCCAAAATCTTTTAACTAACAAAACAACCGATAACTTAATCTCTTTTTGTTTCTGCGTTATTTATTACTATCACGTTGACTGCAGTCATCCTTTCTACTCAGGAATCAACGACGAAAAAGTTATAAAACGTAATCAATAATAAATTCAATTGTAATCTGTAAAATAATTAACATACCAAATTCTTTTACATCAAGAAAATGGTGACTTAAGGGATCGTCTCAGTGTGACCCTCCGAAAAATCAGTGATTTTCGCGATTTTTTTTTTAATGTTGCAATAAACTAATCGGTCCGGTTTTTTTTTATAAATAAATACATTCATGACGAATACAAAATGATTTTTTTATGTTTATTTATTGGGTGTATAATAGTTGAATAAATTGTTGAAATGACACGTAAAAAAAAAGGTCCTGTACGGTTTCCACAATTGCGGCCGCAATTTTGATCTGAAACAAAAATTTCAAAAAGAATATTAATCTGTATTAATCTATCGCGCTATGGAGGGTTTTTTTTAATTTTTTTAATGTGACAAAATTTCGGCGGTTTGAACAAAAAGTATCGAATTTGGCCCTTTTTTTGAGTTTTTTGTAAAAATTATAGGAAGATTTCAAAAAAAAAAAAGCTTCCATAGCGCGATAAAGAATGACGTTAAAAATGTTCTCTCCAAATTGGAACTAGATATCTTCAAAACTCTTCCTTTGAGAGTGGAAACCGTTTTGAAAAACACCATTCTGAGAAAAACGCGTTTAAAAATTGAAGTTGGAAGTTGGTTTCACTCGTATGTCTATACGTTATATATAGTTTATTTTGGAAAGTTATAGAACGTAAGCACCTTAGAAAGATACACACGCAGGTAGAAAAATAAACAAAAGGAATAACGGTCGAGCGGAGCGCCGAACGAGGCAGATGTCTCGCTCCGTTCCCCACTCCGTTCCCTTTCTACAAGAAACGCTGTAGCGACCGTAATAATTTGAATTTCGATTTGAAAATTTGAGAGAATGTTTATTACAGTGTATACTATCCGATAATGCAAAAAATGCAAAAAATTTCACACTGAGACGATCCCTTAAAGAATATAATTAAACATTATTTTTTCTTTGCAAAAAGAAATGAAACACATAGTGGTGATAGCATCGGTGATGCTCACAGTTTTTGGAGAAGAATAAGCTGATAACACCGGTGTCAAATTATCTGGGAACTTGAAATATGCAGATTTGTGCCTTTGCTAATTGCCGCTTTGGAGAAAAGTTGACCTTAACCACATCGGGGAGATTTTAAGTAAGCTTAAGATTTTCTAAAGATGTGAGTTTTGAAGTTTACTTGATCTATTTAGATCTATTAAGAAATCGATAATATATTTTAAACAGTTACAAAAGGACTTAGTATATGTTTCAATTTTTGTAGACGATTTGTTATCCAAACTTAGACAATTAACATTTTGAAATGATATTCTTACATCATCCGAGCCGCTTGCAATGATTTTCCAGAACGGCGTAAATCAGTTCTTAAAAAAAGGATAGCAGATTTGAACTAATTAAAAACAATAATTTTCAGAGGAATACTTGCAACAAAACCTACTTGTGTTTTATTTAAATTTTCTACAGGGACAGTTAGTTTTGAAGACAGTGAATATCCTCTCTGGAATAATAGCCGTATCCACATATATATTCTACTTCTGCTCTTTTGAGGTGTTGTTAAGATCTAATTTCAAAAGGATTAATGGTGGCAACAAATATGAATTTAAAAAAATCTATTATAATACTTATTTACACATAGTCGGTCTTAAGCATGTTTAAAAACGTTAGAAATAGGAAAATAAAAATTTTACCACAATTAGTATGTCTTGAAAATGTTAGTCAACTTAGTAAGTACAAAATAAAATTGAATTCAAGTCAATTCTAGAAAATCTTTTACAGTAAACGAAAATTAGTTGGTGAATCATTTCAGTTCTAAATTGACTGAATAAAATACACATAATGTTTTAAAAGAATTATCTTACCGCTGAGAAATAAATTTCTGAATAGCTTTTTTTCAGAAAACTTTAACAAAAGAAATCCACCAACTATAAAAGCAAAACAAAGTAAAAAATCGATACCCAAAATAGAATAAGTAACTAATATCAATGAAGCAACTTTTCAAAACGCATTACGATAAAGTAAATTTTCCAGAAAGTGTACTGTTCTGATTCTCAGCTAACGCGTTTTTAAACAGCAGTCGAGTATTCAAAATTTTTAGTAACTAATTTAGAAATATTTTGTTTAACATATTCACACATCTGAATAAAGAATAGGCCTTATTATTTTAGAATAAAAATCAAATCAAACTCTACTTTGGAACTTAATGCGTTTTGTAAACGTTGCTCCTAACTTAGGGATATAATACCATTTCGATCAAAATCATTCTTTCAAACATAATTTAATGTGAATTAATCTAAATCTAATATTCATGTTAGATGTTTCAATTCAATGTTACGATGAAATTAATTTCGATCGGAATGCTAAAATAAGAATGTTTATATGATGCATCTGAAAAAGCAGTTTTGTGAATTTAGTATTAAGCACAAATAAAATTGCATAATGATGTATTCGCGAGAGCTATCTTGTTTGAAAATTGTTTACTTTATAAAGAAGAGGGTATATAAAATAATCCAATAATTTTTCTAAAAGTATGTTTAAAGTAAATATAAATTATATAGGTAAATCAATATAGAGCACTTTAGAGTAGAATATATAAACTGTGTATGTGGTAATTAGAATTTTGGACGAAATATTAAGTTCACGTATTACAAGAAATTTTCCAGTATATGAATGTAAATTTATATAATTGAAATATATAATAAGTAAAGAATATTTTTTATCAAATAAAAAATTACGAATTTTCGCTTAGTCCAGGGGGTGAGTAGATCAGATCTGTGCAAATGTTGAATGTGCCCAAATAAAATGGTGGCAACAATTTCCCTGAATAATGAGCATATTCGGCAAGCCCAGCGCTAAAGGTAATAAAAAAAGTATCGACATTTTAATATTTGTCCAAATATTCAAAAGGAAATTTCAAATGTATTTTATAAGGAAAATATTTTCAAGATTATGGACAATTTAGTGAATATAATAAAAAATATATAAAAATTAATATAATTTATATATTTAAGTATATATTTCAATATATTTTGCAATTTTTCCAAACAAAATACATACATACCACAGGATTTTACCCATATTTCATATCCTGGAAATGAAAATGTTCTTGGTAAGCACAATAATTTTTTCTAATGCACATTAAGAAAGATATTCCTTGAATGTTGTTTTGTACACAAAAGAAAAATGTTGCAACATTTTGTCTTTTATACTTTGTTTTGGGTTTTTTTCAGAGCTCATTGTTAGTTTTTATTTTAAAATTAATACAATAAGATATATATTCACTGTATTTAGAACAATTACATACTATTTTCTTACAAGCAGTAGGTAAAAAGGAATGAGTGTATGTGATTTTATAATAATAATGCATTTATTTAACATTGTGATAAATAATCCGCAATTTCATGAATTGTTTATTTTTTTTAAAACATCTTACCGTTTTGGAAGCAGCTTTGATTTAGAATATTCTACGTTTTTCAATACCCAAATGAGCAAGACCGTAAAAGCTGAAAACATATCATTAAGAAACAAAAAACTTTTTTTTTAAATATTATTAATCGAATTTTATATTTTCCTATAATTCTATATAAGTATTACGGGTTATTTAATTTTCTAAACAAATATACAACGTTATTCAATTATTTTCTCTTAAAGAAAATATTTCTTTGTGACAAGTATTGCATATCGACTTGTATGGAATAAATAAAAATGAATTTTAGTTTCAAATAAAAAAAAAGGCAAATAAAAATGATTGTTATGAACGTAATGCTGCGGAAGAAATGTAATAATTTAATATGCAGCCTCATGTTTATTGTATCGAGAAACATGAAACTCAATGTTCCACTTACTATGACACTAAACCCCAAGGGTTTAAACACCCTTATAATACTACTGAAAATTCAATTATACAAATGGAGATAGCAAACAAAATTTATTAAATTTTTCTCAAATTCATTAACACGCAATATTTTATACAATAAATGTCATTTTTTTTAAATTGTACCAACGGCCATTTCCAGCTTTCTCAAAAACAGAGAACCGATGGTAGGGTTAGTCGTAGCAAGTTAATAGCTCAGAACATATAACAGGAAATTTTATAATGCAGATTTTGCAATGGTTATATCCTAAAGTTTTATGTTTATGTTTTTTGGAGTTGCTAAAATTTGCTTGTTATTTCATTTAATTGAATAACTTTGTTTTGAAACAATTCTATTCAAATCAAATTTTTACTTCGCCTAAAATGCTGTTTTAAAAGCAAATCAAGGTCTTAACCTTTAAATTTGCCAAAATATGTAGTTTCAGCGAACTTTTATATTGGACCTAAACATAGGAAGGGAATATTATTTCCAGCGGTAAAAAGCAGATAGCACAGAACGAAACGAAGTCGGTTTTAACCTATTATTTGAAAGTAATCGAATACAGTACACCCTCGGTTTAGTCAACATAGTAAAACCGAGCGAGTTCACTAGTGAACTTTTGGCCTGTTCATAAACATAGGTTTGCACTGCAGCTGTTTAATTCAGCAATACACTCTGTTCAGCTCAATTATGTAAACCTGTGTTTATGAATAGGTACTTTATCGGTTCCAATTAGCGTCCAACTAATTAGAAACAAAAGCAATATCTTATGATACAAGGCCTTAAAGCATTCTGCTAGTCAGACATACCGCTTCGAGGACTGAATTGATCAGAACCAGTACATTTACCCTTTATTAAAGAATTTAATGTAGCCTTATTAGAAAAAAAGGGAGCTGTGACTTAAAAATACAAACATGATATTGACCCGAAACTACAGCTAAGAAAGTTAAGAGGAGGTTTGAGTCAAAAAGTGTGAAAGAAAATAATTGGCTGTCATGCCATTACGATTCAAACCCAATCGAACACCTGTATGAGCCTCATAAACGTAAGGTTTTTGAAAGAAAACATCACTACGAAATTTGTTAGGCTATTTTGACAGAAATACTACTTTTAACACATAAACTAATAAACTCGATGCCAACGCTATGCAGAAAAGAATGTCCTACAAAATATCGAGTTACAAATGTAATAAATAATGAATATTTTTCCTTTAAAAGGTAGAATTCACAGTGTTCACAAATGTAATTTGATAAGAAAATATCAACAAATGGCGTTGTGACACAAAGCACAGTTTAAAATTGTGAATAAAAACTGAAATTTTATTGAAAATGTCAATTGAAAAATTGCCTTTTTCAGTTGAAATTTTTGTCAAATCGTCGTGTTAGAATAAAAGGGTTCTAACTTTAATGTAAGTCAAATAAGAACAGTTTCATTTCAGCACGACTTGGCGTTAAATCCAGATTTTCATTATTGCACATATTCACTTAACAACCGAGCGGTGTACTATAATTTGACTAGCGATCGTATTTTTAATCTTTTGAATGTAAAATTAACAATTTTATGCTTTCGAACTCCCACAGCAGTCATTCAGCAGCTTATTCCTTCAAATAAGAAAAAGGAAAAATTATAAGGTTAAAGCTCATTGTTCCGTTTGTTTAACCCGCATCCATCTATTATTTCAAAATACACAAAGTATCTTACGCATAAATTTCATACATGCAAAAAAAAAATACAGTTACATTAAAAAAGTATATACTTCAAAAAAGAAATTTATTATGCTTTTTACAGCCATAACCACGTTTTAAATTTGAATTTGTATAATGCAAAAGACGGATGCGGAGTAATGATTGTAATTATGACAAATTTATTTTTACGCGAAGGGTAGTTTCAAAATGAAATATTAATAGGCCAGAGGACAGCCGACCTAAGCTGTTCGGAAAACGACAAAGTTTTTAAATTTGTTGACCATCACAAACTAATTAAAAGTTTCAGATTTTCCTTTAGAAATTTTTTAAGATTTCTAATAGTATTTTCATTTTATCATCTATAAGGTGTCGCTATTACAGAACGGATTTCACCCGAATGTCTGAACTAGAACTTAACCCTTTAAGGCTATCATCAAAAAAATCATGAAGGTAATATCTCTGTTTCTTATTTAGGAAACCAGCCTTATTTCTGATATGTATTGCAATGAATAGATCTGTAGTGCAATAGCGATATTACAACTCTCAACTTGAATTTATTAAGATTCTTATTTTTAGTAAAAGAAACTTCGATACTTCGATTGGAGTAAGATATTCACCCATAGTAGCTTGTAAGGTTTTTAATACAGCCAAATTCACCTAACTTAAACCATTTTCTGCTATCAATATTAGTTCATCTTGGAGAACGTTCAAATTGCAGAAACAACTATTGCTATATGCAATGCTATTGCCAAAATAAACGGTTCATTTACAGAAAACACCATGTTATGATAAGTTCGAGATAAGGTAATTTGACTGTATTTGTTGTCGCCTATTTTCTGAATCAGATTGCTTTTATAGCAATCAATAATCGTACATTGCAATACAATTTTCATTTTTGCAAAAATATTTTACAGTCTAAATATAAATGTTAAGTTATATTGTTTTCAAATATGTTTATTTTACGAAACTGAAATCTTTTTATCACAAAAGCCTAGTCTAACTTGACGTAGTTGATCATCACTTTGTATGACATACAATAATGTATACATGCATGCCGTTTCAATAAACTGACTTGTTTATTAATTGAGAATACTTGAATTTGTAAATTAAATGATGCTGTACTTTTCAAAACAATAAGATGGTTATATGAAACATTTGTTTACATAGTTTGGAGTCTATAATAAAACGCTATAGATACCAATACTCTGCAATCTATTTTAAAAAATATTCCCTGGCTTATAAAGCTCAAGGAAATCAATATACATTATCCTGGGTTATAGTGTTTTACTATTGTACCTGTGTACCAATAAAAATTAGTGCAAAAGTTATTATAATCATAATACAATACGAGCGTACGTTGAAAAATATTGAAAATGAAAGTTGTTTTTGTAATCTATTTTCCCGGATAATTATATTGTGAAAAAAAAAACTTAATTAATGCCACTCCACTCTAAATTTTAATATAAAAGCAAATGTTAGAAAGGACTGACGTTTTGTATTTTTGCGGTAAAAAAAACAAGTCTTATTAATACCAGTTAAATGTCGCAATATCCCGACATTGAGAAATAACCGCGGCAAATTATTACTAACAATTCATTATAGAATATAACCAAATGTGTTTCCCATATCGGAAACTTGCTTACAAATATTACAAAGAAAATTTTTAATATGTCACTTAATTTTACTCCTTACATCTAAATTTTGTTAATGATCTGATCACGTGCATATTACACATTTGTTAATTATGACGAAATTCGTTATAATGTAAAGAAAACTAAATAGTGATTTATAATAAATATACAAAAATGTATTCAGTAAAAATTCAATTACCATTTTTATTTAACCTATAGTGCGCACTCATCGCTCTTGGATATGATGTCCGTGTCGGGATCCGTTTCATTGTTAAAACAACTAAATCTAATAGTTATGCTATAATAACTTTTTCAATATATTTTGTACGGAAATATTATGTATATATATTCAGGAAAGTATTTCAAACAACTCCTTTCAGGCGTTTAGGAGGATAACATTATATCTCCAAAGCATCTTTAAGAGTGACCTCTGCAAAAAATTATTGATTGTGTTTTTTGTTTTGTAAAATATTTATATATTTTATAAGTTAAAATAATTAAACGCAATTGACAAAATAAAATAGAAAGAAAATGCAATGTGATAAAAGATCATTTCAATTAAAATGCAAAATCTTTTTATAAATCTTACCACTTTATTAGTTTTTATCATTCTGTTGATTTTGTTGCTGTGGTTGTTGTCCCGGTGGACCTTGATTCGGTTGTGGTGGTTGGGGTGCTTGCGGTGCTCCTGGATACGCACCATATGCTCCGTATGGTTGGGGATATCCAGCTTGTCCAGCAGCTGCTGCTGCTGCATAATATTGAGAATATTGAGCATATCCAGCAGCTGCTGGCATTCCAGGTTGTGGATAACCTGCTGGCTGTTGCTGAGCTGGAGCTACTGTTGCTGCTGCTGCCGCTGCAGCTGCCACCGCCGCAGGATTATGACTTGGATTTGGTGCGGATGTTGTTGGTACTCCTCCCGCTGATACAGCAGACTAAAAAGTGAAATTAAAAAATTTATGAAAGAAAGCCTCACTTCAATAAGTTGGTATAAATGTTAAGCAATAACTTTATAAACATACATTAGATGTATTTAAATGG
Source organism: Leptarthrus brevirostris (assembly GCA_964036015.1). Taxonomy (NCBI): domain Eukaryota; kingdom Metazoa; phylum Arthropoda; class Insecta; order Diptera; family Asilidae; genus Leptarthrus; species Leptarthrus brevirostris. The sequence goes on from OZ038372.1 coordinate 125,855,288, forward strand.
ATATAAACAAAGTTTTATTTCAAACATAAAATGATAATTCAGTTCCTACGATCATTGCCATAATAGAGTTCGACCAATGGATGGAGTGGCACGATCACCATGCCATGGATACCAGGTTTGATCTATTAGTTTTTCATTTGCAATAAATAAAAATAAAAAACACTACATCTCTGGGCTGTTGTCTAGCTTTTTGAACATTTCATTTCCCTCAATGGGTTACCCTAATTCCCTTCCGGCCATTGCCGGAGATCAGTAGATTCGAACCTGGTATCTCCGGCGTGGAAGGCCACGATCACTAAATTTACAGGACCTTTGTACGAAACAGCACCCCAACGCATAAGCAAGCCTCCGCTCATCTGTATGATTTTAACAATCTTTCTAATTACTTTTTTAAGATGGGTCGAAATAAACATTGTTCACCTGAAGATATCTCGGTATACTTTCTTGCTCATAATATCCTTTGAGGAATGCGGGCCCAAGGAAAACATGCCCACACCATGTCGCTGCCTCGCTGCCGCACAATGGCTATTTGTAAAACAAGGGTGGAACACCTTTGCTTTAGCCCTTACTTCGGCGGACTTATACCATCCGAATTAAATGATTTTTTTTTTACAATCTTTTTCTGACTGGAGGTCTTAGTACGTAACCAATTACAGCTGCGATTGCTTTCGAAGTCCAAAATTGGTTCTGTTTTGCTAATAACACAATACGGGAGTCGGTGGTTGAGGTTGTTTTTTTCTTCTCCACCTTTCGTTTCTGATGCAGGTTGTACTTTTAGCACATTTGATACAGGATTTATAGGTATGTTTAATGCATTACTAATAAATTATTTCGTTTTTTCTTCCCTATTCTTCACTTCTCTTATTTTTGCAACGCGACGCTCTTCAGGTTAACAATGTTAATTTCGACCTATCTTTAAAAAATAATCAGAAAGATTATTAAAATCATCTTATCATAAAGTAATTACTTATTTATTTTTGACATAAAGCAACTAAATCAGTTTTTCTCAGAATAGTAATAAAAGAAATCACTCAAAAAACAAAAATTACCTATTATTTTGATCACACAAAAAAGGCCGCACATTATAACTTTCCAGCGTATTGATAAGAAACTGAATGAATGGCAATTCACTGTATGGCGTAATAATCAGACTAGAGTCACTGAAATAACGGTACCAATTAAAGTTCAGGACAGAACTTTAGAAGCAAAATTAATGCATCGACGGGTTCTCAATTTCATTACCTATTATTTTTATCAGCATTGTATCTCCATCAATTTAGATAGGAATAACTTCAATCTTATATGTATATCAATATAAAATGCATGGCGTTTTTTATGAATATTTACTATTTTTTCAACACGAAATAAGTCGATGTTTTCATGTAATTTCGGGTTTTTTTCTTTGAGACTGCCATTTTGTTAAAAATTAATTTTTTTAAATCGACCCTGATTCACTGAAGCTACTTCAATATATATAACAAAAGTAAACCCAATTTGTTTTTCCGATAAGAAGCGTCTACGCAAGACTCATGTTCGGCGTGCAGCGATTTACAGCGACCTCTACAAAATTAATGTGCAATAATAATATATGTATTTTTCAAACACTCATTTTTTTGGCTCACTTATAAATCATGGTAATGTACATGACCATTATTTATAAGTGAGCCAACTGATTATCAGAAAAAAACTTTTTTCAGGCTTCAAAATGTTCTCCCCCGTCCGTAGTAACGGTTGGAAAAAATGGATATCTTTATTTTTGCATTCCAAAAACCCTGAAGAATTGAATTAAGAATGTTACAGAATTAAGAAGTTCGACGAGCATGGAAATGTGCTTCCATGTAATCATATTCCAAAATTTCAAAACGGTTTTCTTGAAATCACGTCTTTCGAATCGGTTACCAGGATGTCTCGAGTTCCACTGAACCGATTTACTTAAAACTTCTTCAGTACAATTTCCGCTATTCATTCATATTCATTTATTATAGGTAAATGTACACAAATTTTAAAATCTTTTATTGTACAATTAAAAAGTGGCGCTAGATAAGTTATTTTAAAGGAAAACAAAATGCTAAATATTAATTGAGAAAAGAAAAAATATTCAAAATTAATTTACACATATGCTCCAGTATAGAGAGACAAGACCCGAGTAAAAGTACCAATTAAGCAAAGTGATTGTCTAAAAGACTCCTAAATGCATTGGCAATACCAGCCGTTTGAATATTTAGAGGGACTATTCCAACCGCGGGACTAGTAAATTTATGTTACGCTGAGATGTTGTAAGTTGGAAATATTCACGGAGGTATGGTGGCTTGTTCCATTTAAGCATCTTGAATACAACCAGCAACGGTCGTCGTTTGAGATAAATATCCAAACTGCACCGGCAAGGCTTAATCTGAAAGATGTGATATGGTCAAACCTTCGTAGTCCGTAAATAAACCTAATAAAGTCGTTGAAAGCGACCTCCAATCGACGTGCACACTGACTGTCTAAGTGAGGAAAAACCAAGCTCCCCCGAAAGTGAAATGGACCAGTATCAATGCCTTAACCAATTCCAGTCGAGTACTTCTCGGGATAATATAGTCTGACAACCAAAGTCTGCGTAATCCAGCATATATCTTGCCAATCCTCGCACTTACGCTTTCATAGCAGTTCATTCATTGCCCCAAAATAATACCAAGATAAATTACTTTACTTAGGACTGGCAATGGGCAACCATTTAAAGCTATCTGAGGAGCCTTACTTAAAACAAGAGAATAAGTATAAAACATGATAGAGTGGGATTTTCCTGGGTTCAAAAGTAATCTGTTCGCAATTGACCATTCATATATTCTACCAAGATCGTCATTTATTGTTCGATGTAGGCCTCGAGGAGCACAATAGCTCTACCTAAATAGACCTGAACATCATCAGCGTATAGATGAATTTTCACATCACGCACCACATTTGACAAATCATTGATAAAGACCCTTAACCCCTCTGTTCCACTTACACCGAAGCCCTCGAACACATCCATCCCAGCCGACGACCCTACTACCACTGTTTTGAGTTCTGTATATCCAGCGCATCCACCTAACCACGCACTCCCAACTTCTTCCGTGTGCCCACCTAACCACAAGCCATCGTCTTCCGACCACCCCACCACCTCTGCTTCGATTTCCGTCTGTCCCACCCCTCCTCTGTATATACCAAACCTTGCACCCGCTACTTCCTCCACATGCCCACCTAATTGCAAGCCATCATCTTCCTTCAATATCGCCTCATCTCAAACTTCTACCTCCGCTAATCCGCCCCTTCCGCTAACCAAAACTCCTTCATCCGAACATAACTCATATATCGATCCCCTAATCCCACCTACAGTTAAATTGACTTTGCGCTCTGCGGATTCCAACGATAGACGATACCTCTTGTCCCGTTTACGAGACCGCCGCATTTATGAAAACGTACGTCTGTTTCTAGCCTATCTGCACGACAAACCGAATTCCGTCTGTATTGACGGTAAAACCAGCACCAACGTCATGTTAAGTATACATCAAGAAGGCCTGCCCATAGACCCAACCGTCTTACACCAACTTTTCACTAAGTACCATAAATCATTCAATATCCCTTCCCATAAGGTTTCAGAAGATCTATCCACCTATGCTGCGTACTTCAGTTCGCGCCACATTTTCCATCTCCAAAAAAGTCGCAACGACTCCTTAAACTACTTGCGCTCCTAAACCCCCCCCCCCCCTCTCTATTTCTGCCCCAATGCACCTGCGGTCTCCGATCAAGTACCTCTCTCCAGCAGCTTGTCAGTCTATTACCAGAACGTAAGAGGACTTCGCACAAAAACATCCAATATTTTCCTTAACTCTCACAAATTCCCGCACGATATCTTTGCCTTAACTGAAACCAATCTAACACCAGGAATTCTCGACAACGAACTATTCCCTCCAAACTATACCATTTTCCGTGTTGACGGCTGTGTAGGCACCAATGATCCACCAGATCGCGGGGTTATTATAGCTGCTCACAACCGTTATGATGTCACCCTGCTTAAGACCTCCGACTCTACAATATCAGAATGTGTATGTATCAAAGTAACACTGAATTAATGTATTCTGCAAATTCGTTGTTGTTATATTCGCCCCTCGCAACCTTTAGAAGCCTACGAGCCCATAATTTAAGCAATAGACACCCTGCTTGAGAACGCTAACGCCTCCGATGAATTCATTGTACTGGGCGACTTTAACCTCCCCCGTATTCAATGGTCATTGTCTGAAGACTGTTCTCACTTTGTCCCTGAACGCCTCTTCCGCCACAGAAGCCTTTTTTAAATCATTTCCTCCTCAACTCCAACATTGGCACTATCCCTCAACATCTTCCAATTGACGTTGCTGTAGAGGTGTTTTATTCGGAAATACACGCTTGTGTTACACAATCTATACCTCTTCTTCCTCGTAAAAACTGCTCCTCCTCCCCCGTTTGGTACGACAGAGGATTACGCACTCTCTCCAACAGGAGAAATAAACGTTGGCAAACTTTTCTTCTAACCCAGACTGAGTCTGACTATTCTTCCTACTTGTCTGCTTTATAACTCTTTTTCTGAACGTTGTGATACCCTCTAGTATGAGTACCTCCAACGGATGGAAACAAGCCTCATATCCGATCCCAAGCGTTTTTATAGCTTCATTAATTCCAAGAAGAAATCCAATCGTTACCCCTCCACACTAAAGCTCGAGAATACCTCTTCGTCTAATCCTCAGGTTATCGCCAACCTGTTTACACACTTCTTCAGTAAATCTTTCAGCGAGAATTCCCTACAACATGACCTTAACTATTTTCATTCTTGGACAAATGAACTCAAATGTCGTTTAAATCTTTCGACCCTGACCCCGAACTAATCGCCGCCAGTATTAACGGACTTGAGGACGACTTTCGCCCCGGTCCTGACGGCATTCCGGCCATCCTTCTGAAAAAGTATGCCATGCATCTAGTTCAACCCCTTACTTTGCTTTTCCGCCTCTCGGTCACTCAAGGGGTTTTCCCTCAATTATGGAAAAACTCGTATATTATTCCCATCTTCAAAAAAAGCTGCAAGAACGATGTATCCAACTACAGACCCATTGCTAAATTATCATCCATACCTTAACTATTCGAAAAATTGGGCTATGATCCCATGTTCTTCCACTGTAAGTCTATCTTCTCCCTCTCCCAGCATGGCTTCCTCAAAGGAAGATCTATAACCACCAACCTTACCGACTTCGTCTCCAAAACACTATGTGCCCTGGAAAACGGTAAAGATGTTGATGTTATTGCCAAAGATTTTAGTAAAGCCTTTGACAAGATCTCCCATAACGTTATCCTGTTCAAACTTGATCGCCTAGGCTTCCCCCCGGTGCATCTCCTGGATTCAATCCTACCTCAACAACCGTCAGTACAATGTTCTTTACAGCTCATCCATTTCTCGACAACGCGAACCAACTACCAGGATGCTACGAAAAGTCAACGACTTTCCCTCCTTTGACTTCCATCTGAGTAAATCATCCCTTCACAAAGCCTTATATCTCGATCCCGCCCATCCAGATCGCCTTTCTTAATTCTTCTTCTTTCCAGTTTGCATTTATTGTAATTGTAGCTCATATTGTAGCTTATACTGTTTATTTTGACTTATCATTTATTATAGCTTGTAGTATTAGTATTATAATATAGCTTGTATATTATTATTGTATCATAATGTTTTAGCTTGTATTAAGCTTAAATAAATAAAAGAATAAAAGCGGTCTCGGTATTGATCCCTGTGCTACGCCACGTGAAAGAACCAAAGGCCATCCATTGATCCCTGTGGTACGCCATCGATCTGCATGTATTTGGGAAAGATCTGACAAGAAGCATGCTAAAGTTGAAGTACGTGTGAAGTTTGTGAATAAGTAGATAAGATGTGGCCAACGGAATCGAAAGCTTTACAAAACTCCAGTAATGTTAAAGCTGTGAAGTGATGCAAAAAAGTGTTGCCGTATTCACTTCTCCAAGAACATTTTGCCTACGTCACAACTTTCCCTCCTGCAGAAAATTTAAGAATTCTGCAGCAACTTTGACCAGCTGCAATATGCTTATAGGCAGCCTTCGAAATTCTAGGAAACGAAGAGGACATTAAACATGTGTTCACAATGTGGAGGATAAAATCACAAATGTTGCTGTCGATTTAATTGAACCCACCACAGATAGTAATTCATCTAGGTTCACATTCACTGTGGCATCGGGCAAGTTCGCAGGAAAAATACTTGTTGTATTCATGGGGTTCACATTGGTTGCAGTAAAGGCAGAATTTAAATTCGTTATTTAGGTTACGCCATAGAGCTCGCGGGACGAGTCATTGAAAGTTTAAGGTGTACTTTAAGTCTGCTATCACGAGAACACGATCGTTGAAATTTTTATTTTAATCTTCGCTCATTAGATAATTGATGAACTCTTTGCGATGGTCGGCAGATTTCGCTGCAGATTTCGTTTAGAATTAGTTCTAAATTCGCTTGAGTAGTACAAAATAAGTAAACACGAACAACATGAAGAACATGAAAAATGACCATGTAAAAAGAAGCTAACAATTCTCCATTTTTACAGAAAAAGCAAACACTCGATTTTGCTTGATTCCGCTAATTCCGCACTCCAGAAATATTCCCTCTCCGAAGAAATCGATAAACATTAAGTATATCTGTTTACTTTTTGTGTAAAAAGCGTGGGTAAAAACCAAGAAAAAATGTTCTTCTGGTGAAGGGAAAGAAAATGCGAAATGTTTGATGTTGATAAACATAAAAGAAGAATTCTACCGCAATTTTGTCCACAATCATCAGTGTGTAAGGTTTGGGTAAAAGGGGAAATTACTCAACTGTCAAATACCTTCAAGTCCAAAAGTAAATAGACGCAGTGCGGAGGAAAACTTTCTGTTTTGTGTAAAAATAGTAAACAGACAGAACTATTGATATCTGTAAGTTGATTTAAACATTTCAATATAACATCGGAAGTATAATTTTCTTCCATTATCGCTACCTCGTTCGCCGTATCGCACGCCAGGCGATCATGAACGACATCATGCCGCGACACTGGCGTGACCGACTTCTATGACGATTTGCGAATGCCCCTGTAGTGACATCGACCGCAAAGGGTTAAAATTTCTCTAAGTATTCTGTCGACCATATTAAGGAGTACGCAAACAATAAATCAATTATGGCGTTTTCAAAAAGCTATGTATTTATGGCAAAGATGTATAACTTTGAAAGAGCCAACTACCGTCCTTGTTTGAAGGGTAGAGTGCAATAGACGTTTCTAACGCTGATGAAAATGTGTTTTTCTTATAGCGTTTTCGATGGGACTTCAGTGCAAAACGAGTTTCGATTTTTTCTAGCAGTGTCGCTGTCAAAACATGTTCGATGGGACTTTTGACAGCAAAACTGCTAGACTCAGTGGACCACTGATTTCCCCTTCCTGGCACTACGGTTTGGTTTCAGTGGAGCCAGTTTTACAACTACAAACGTAAAATGTTTTGACAGTTCGAATTGTCAGACGGTTTTTTAGTGGTTTACAAATTCGTTTGTTGACCAGCTCTGCTTCAAACGTTATCTAAGCGATATAATTTCATATAACAATATTTTGAAATGTTTTATAATAGATATTTGCTGTCGTTTCATTGAAATTTGTTTTATTGGTGCGCACACATTGACAAAGTCGGAAAGAAATGTTTCATTGATCAGTGGGCCACTACAAGAAAATGTCAGAAACAGTGCGCCACGGAAATCGTGCTGAAAAAGTCCCAGCGAAAACGCGATTAAACTGTTTGCCAGATAAAATTTTGGCATTTAAAGGCTTGTCACGAAGCACATATGTCGGATATAATTTTCAAAAATTAAATGTAAATAGTTTCATTCTTCTGAACACAATAAAGAAATGTCATTCAAACAATAGGTTTGTTTCATTACCCAAGTTTGTGCAAAAATTTACACGAACCATTTTTTGTTTCATTACTTTCTGGGAATGACGAGGAGAATTTTCCTAATATCATGACTTCCCTTCATACAATAATTTATCCGTCAGATTACGAATTATTCCCGAAGACTTATGGATTAGTTCTCGCCTCCTCGATTAATTAAACTTAAGAGTGGATAATTTTCCCACCACACAAGTAAGCTTTTATACGAACTTGTTTGGGAACTGAGCATGAAAAGACAACAAAAGCCTATATTTGCTTGTTTTATTTCAATTTAAAGTTGTATCCCGCTTAAAAAACTCCATTTTATCTAATTTCATCAAACTAAATTGTAAATTGTAGAGAGGAAATTGCCCAGAAAATCGAGGGTACATAAAATGAGTGAGTTCGTTCGTTAGAACAAGAGATACCAAATTATTAGACCTAATATATAATACAAACTTATGGCATGGCGTACGATTGAAATATTTTATATATTTAACTTAAATAAAAATCGGAAAAACCTTTGAAATCTTACCTTGCTTGCTGAAATTTGTTTTTCTATTGCCTCTGCTTCTTCTACTTTCCCTATACTTCTATAATATTCTGCCCACTGGGCACTGTAGTCTTGAACTTGGCTTTGTTGTTGTACTGGTGGTGCAGCTTGTGCACCTGCAGCCATTGTCGGGGTATGTACTACACCTGTTCCATTTGAGGTTGTACCTTTTATCAACAAAAGCAATAATTGATAGTTAAAGTTAATAAGAAAATAAAATTTTGTGTGTTGAATATATACTAACTTGTGTTTGGCATCATGCCAGGCATCGGCTGTTGTGGTTGTTGTGTGGGGGCACCAGAACCTTGTTTGGCTTTTAGCTGTTGCTCAATCATCTCCGCTTCTCGATGCATTCCCATTGATCTAATAATTTTAAATGTTACTTTCAAAATAAACAAATATAACAATGTCATACTTATAATATTCAATCCATTGTTGCGAATAATCTGGTTGTCCAGTGGAAGGATTTATTTGAACTGAAGGCTGTTGCTGTTGAGACTGATCCCACCCTTGAGTATATCCCCACTGTTGTGGATACGAAGCATTTGAGTTATCATTTTGCATGTTATTATTATAATTTCCATGTGTTGGAGCATTTCCAATTGGTTTTCGCGATATTATTACAATATCAACATTTATTTTTTCAGATATCATCTGTCTTGCATGCTCAATTTGTTCAGGCGTTCCCTTGGCTTTGAACATCTTTTCTGAAGGGGGATTAACTGCACTCCTATCCATTTCACAATATGCTCCAGACTGTTGATTTATCAACTTTATGGTTTCTCCTCCACGCCCAATGACAATCTATTAAAATTAATTTGTTCGTAAGCGCATTCGAATATTTGTGGCGCCAATCAAATTGTACTTACGCCACATTTTGAGGCAGGAACTGCAAAGGTCACTTCTTCACGTTGTGGTTGTTGACTATGGTTAACACCATAACCATATCCATAGGCTGAATTTCCATTGTCTTGAGGATTCATATTTCTATTTGGTCCCTGATTGCTTCGCTAGATATTTACTGTGACTTTTTGAAAAATTGAAATCTTTTTGTACTCACCATTACACTATCTATAAGCTCTTCGATCATCCTTTTTGCATCATCGACTTGTTGCCTTGTACCCTGAATAATACAGCGCCTATCACCCGGACCATCATTCTTGCCTTGAATGAACTGCAACTTGCAGCCAGTCTCTCCCTGAATCTTCTTAATCATATCACCACCCTTTCCAATTACTACTCCTACGGCAGTCTTAGGAACGAATACTTCTGCCTGTTCTCCCCCTGAGTTATTAAATCCTGGCCGAAATTGTTCTTTGTCTTGAATTAAATCAAAAACGAGACTTTTGGCATGTTCTATTTTCTGCGGGTCCCCAGATATACGTAGAGGTTTCTCCTATCGAAATGTGTCCTTAATAATTTGTTCAATTTAATGTTAAAATAAATACAATTAATTCTTGCCCGGGACCGTCCTGAATAATAACCATTTTAGCGCCAGTTTTCTCCTGAAGCATCTTTATTGTTTCTCCACCTTTCCCTATAACCAATCCTACTTTTGGGCCTGGTATCATCACTTCCTGATATGGCGGATATCCATTGGTCCCTGGCGGCGGAATGGTTACTGTTGTAAGTACTTCCACCGCTCCACCGCCATTCTGATTAGCCATTTGTTGAATCATGTCGCGAGCTTTATTTAATGAATCCCGAGGACCACGAAGAATACATACCCGTTCTGTTAGTATATTAAATATTCCAAACCTTTGTTCTAAAAACTTAAATCTACATACGAAACTGACCTGATTCATTTGATAACTGAACTTTGCAGCCGCTTTCTATTTGAAGGTGAGACAGATTATCGTTACTACCACGTCCAACCATTAATCCAACAATGTTGTCGGGGTAACGAATTTGCTCCTCAATAGTATTTCCACCAGTCGCTGATAATCTGGCTGCTACCGCCGCCGCCTGCGCCATTGCTTGAGTTATACTTGCTTGATGCATTGAATCTGGACTATTAAATTTTTTAGCGTCTGGACCTGAATCATCATCCATTGGACGCTTAATACCACCTTGTTGGCTATTTGGGTGGATTTTTGCAGCAATCTATTTTAATTTTTCATAGGCGGGCGTCATCACAAGGAACTTCATTTTTTTTCACTATAATTATTTACCTGTTTCGCTCTTTGTAAGGCTGCGGCAAATGCTTGGCTTTGTTGTGATTGTGGCGGAGCAACCGATGAATAATCGCTCATCTTTTTCTGCACAAAACTTTATGAAAAATTAACAACACAACACGCGTTTTAATATGGCTACGCGGTACGGATCGAAATATTCGGCAAAAAGCTCTTCCTTCTCGGAAAATGAGTTGACAGCTAGTATTGCCATATTGAAGGTAAATTAATAGAGGGTGATTCTGAATAGCAAAATGAATTCGCGGAACGGAAGTGATAAATAATTTGAAATTATTGTTGTTTCGTATGATAAAATTAAAAGAAATTGTTTGTTTATTTTTATATATATTAATTAATAAATGTATTCATTAATAGGAAAGCAAAAAAGATTCCTCTTTCATTTAATTTTTTAACAAGGAATCTAACAATACTTTTTTTCTAACAAATCTATTTATTTAGAAACTTAGCAACACTCATCAATACCTTTTGATTTATTAATCTGTTAAGCAAACATTTTATAAAAACAGTTAATATTTTCAATATTTATTTCTTATACAAGTCATTGAAATAAAAATGAGAAAAATAAATAATTATTTCTTGCAAATTCAGTCAATTTTATCCTAAATCTAATTAAGTTATTTTCACTTTTTCAACTGGTAATTCACTAAACAACTTCAAACCTTTATACATTAGTGAGTTTTGAGTGCTGGCTTGCCTACATCGGCGAAGTTTAAAATCAAATTCGGAACACAACGAGTGAAGAACACATTCAATAACATAATAGATATCGAGTTAGATAATTTGATAATCCTCAATTTAAAGACAAATTACAGAAAAATATACCGGAACCATAATCGAAATTCAGCAATACCAATGCGTTGTACAACATTTTCACATTATTACAATTAAGGAGGCAACATATTTTTCAAAGGAATCCTAATGGTTTTTGGATATTATTCCCGGTCTATTGTCACTCCCAGGTAATTCTTTTCCACCACAAAATCAATTTCTTTATTATTCAGTTTAGGGTTAATGGATGTATGTTAATTGCAGATAATTGCCGTAATTTTGCTGACATTCAGCTTTAGTTTATTCATGCATAACTAGTCGTTTATAAAATTTAGGTCCTTCTTCAACTTTTCTTTCAACTATACAACATTTACTCCGTGACCCGTGTTAAAATTTAAGGTGTTATCCAGGGACGCCGAGAGGGGAGGGAGAAAGAGTAAACCTCGGGCATGGGGCCGTAAACGCTTAGTCCCGCGGCCGAAATTCCTTTCACGGGGGCTCTAATGTGGTACCCCGGCCCCTAATTTTGTCTCTACGGGCCTGGTTTTATCCACAAATAAACTCAATCTGCAATACTTTCGAACTGCATTCAAATCATTTGTGTAAATTAAAAACAGGACAAGTAGTTCACGCTAAAAAAAAGTATTTCTGTTCTAACTCATAAAAGGCATGTGTCTCACCTCTAACCTTGAATTTGATTTAGTTTTAAATGCGATGGTATGGTTGTCCTCATTAGGTATAATACAATAATCATGAATGATATTGAGCAAAATGTAAATTATCCGAAATAAGCCTGTCGCCTATACCATAATCAGGCTTAAATAATTTAAGATTAAAGTCACCTATGATTATAAATTTGTCCACATTTTCTACGTTCTTTTAATACCACGTTACTAGCGGTTCGACAAATTGTTTAGCAGAACAATTCGGAGATCTCTGCCTTCCAATTGCAATCCACTTCTCATCATTTCTCACTTTTTGAATGCATAAATTGCATATGATATTTAAATTAATTCCACTTTTTATAAAAAGAAAGAAGGTAAAGAAGGCATGTATAGCACTCTTTGCGTTTAATTCTCACCTACGGTTCACTACCAAACTAAGTAGATTGGAAAGAACCGCTTACATCGGCACTACCGGTGCCCTGCGCTCCATCCCAACCGAAGCTCTTAATGTGCTTGTGCATCTACTTCCCCTTGATCACCAGGTCAAATTCAATTCGTCATGAAGTGGAGTCAGACCCAAAGAATCTGGGTGCTGGGTTGCTAAGACCTATGTCCACAACATCCTCAGATTAGCACTTAGAGAACTGACCGACGACTCAACTGACTACATTACGCCTGTCATAAATTTTGAAAAAGGATTCAGTGTCAGGATTCCAACTAGAAGGGAATGGAGAATGACGAAACCGGCCAGCAACTATGATACCGAAATATTCACGAATGGTTCTAAGATGGAGCAAGGTGTTGGTGCAGGAGTGTTCTCTAAGAGAAGATACCCAGCTATCCTTTACAGGAGCTTCGTTCCCCTTCAACCAAATCAAAGCTTCCTGAATAGCCATGACTCTTGCCTGAAACACACTGCAGTAGTCCACAAGACGGAAGGACAGGCTAATGTTCAGTGGTTCTGAGAAAAGCCCACCCACACCCTGCCCTGTAGTTTTGAACCATCCGTGTAAATTCGAACGGATTCGCCACACGGAATGGTGACTCCATCCCAGTCAAGCCTGGTTGGGATCGTCGATCTGAACCGCTTGACAAAAGAGTAGCTAGGAGTGGTGTAGCCAAGATGCCCTACTTGGAGCGAAAAGGAGTCCAGAATTATAGAGTGCCCAACTCTAGTTTGGACTACTGAGATACGGCTGTAAATCGAACAGCAGCATTAGCAGCTATCTTTTTACCCATCAGATCTAATGGAAGTAAATGAAGAAGTATCTCCAGAGCATCAGTAGGGATGGTCCATAGTGCTCCGGTGATACAGATGCAGGCCGACCTCTGTACCTTCCTCAAAACGTTGAGGTAAGTGGCCTTGTCAGTGATGGCCACCAGACAACCACACCATACAACAGGATTGGCCTAATGACTGCAACATAGAGTCAGTGAGTTAACTTGGGCTGAAAACCCCATTTCCCACCGATGACCCTATTGCAGGAGTATAGAGCTACAGTTGCTTTCTTGACCCTCTCATGAATATTAGGTTTCCAGCTAAGCTTCCTATCCAGGATGATACCCAGATATTTAGCTTCCTCGACAAAATACCAGGCGGGTGCCATTCAGATATAGAGGGTCAAGATGAGGAACTTTATATTTCCTAGTGAAAAATGACCGCAAAGCCCACACCCCACCGCCCAATTGGTGAGTTTAGTGAGGGCATTCTGCATAAGATCCCTTAAAACGGGCAGGAATTTGCCCGAGATAGCTATAGCGATGTCGTCCACATAGGCAAACACTCCACAGCCATACCCTTCCAGGATTAGAAGCAGTTTATTCACCACCAGATTCCAAAGAAGAGGCGACAGGACCCCACCTTGCGGTGTGCCCGTACTCGCAGTCCTGGTAGCATAAGCCTCTCCCAGCCTTGAGCTGATAGTCCTGCCATGAAGCATCTGACCGATCAACGACATAAGATTGGCACTCACACCCAGAGAAGCGAGTGCATCCATGATTGCCCCCGGACTAACATTTTTAAAAGCTCCCTCAATGTCAATAAAGGCCACTAGAGTGAACTCCTTGCAATCAAGGGATTTCTCTATAATGCGCACGAGAGAATGCAGAGCAAACTTCCCCCGATAATAATTTTCTGAGGGATACTACAGCGTAGATGAATATCAACTAGTCTCTTAAATGTTTTGAGAAGAAAAGATGATATACTTAAAGTCCTTAGGATTGGCATGCGAGCTTTTGCCCGGCTTTGGAATAAACACCACCTTGACTCGTTTCCACAGCGCCGGAATGTAGGTCAAGGCAAGGCATCCCTTATACAATGCCATCAGCTAATTCAACGGGCGCTATTGCGAATGTCGATTTGTGTTCGATTCGACTAGCCAAGACACACATTCTACGAACAATTCAAATGAGGAAGTGAGCCTTTGTTAGTCGAGTCGACTGAAAATCGACACTCGCAATAGTGGCCATTATAAGATCGGAGCTGCGTTGGAGCTCGGCAGGAACAATACCATCAGGACCCGGAGACTTGAACGGCATGAAGCTGTCTTTAGCCCACCGAAGTTTGGACTCCGTAATCACATCCGCCAGCTCGAGAGAAGGAGGAAGGTTATATAGGGGGAGTATCTAAAACACAGAGCTTCCCGGATATAGCTAGGAATACTTGGATTGGTAGCTAGGATTTTCCTCAGTCTGGAGGCCTCAGAGGTTTCTGATATTTTATCGTAGTAGATCCTCCACCCTCCTGAGTTCCTTTTTATAGACTCTCAGTCTGTCCTTGTAGCAGCCCCACGAGTGCGAGTCTTTATTGGCTTTCGCCAGGTTAAAGATCCCTCTGTACTCCTTTCTAAGAGACCCTAGGTCCCACCACGGAGGTTTCTGTTTGCCCTTGGGTTTCCTAAGGGGACAGGATTAAGCAATAGCTCCATTTAGGACCTTGGTAAGTTATTTGAGGCTATGTAGCACCGCGATTTTTTTTTTAACTAAGTAAGGGATTATGGATTAAAGATGCTGACGGATGGGTTTCGGTGGCACCAGTCAGCATCTTATTAAGGGGTTAAGTCTAGTCAAAATTTTCAAAAAATCGATTTTTGTTTGTTAGAATTTTCTTGAAGTATGATATCTTGAAAATATTCTCTGAAAATTTCAAGTCAATCCGACAAATAGTTTTCGAGATATCCCACATTTACAGAAGGGCTCTCTGCAACGTGCTAATGAGAACTTTAAACTTTAAGCGCGTTTTTCTCGAAAGTGTTTTCAAAGTCGGTGACCACTATAATTCAAAAATTACTGGACTGATTTGGATAAAATTTATATAGCTTATTATAGGCATAAAAAACTTTTCCTTGATCGACGGATTTTTTTTTAAACTTTAATTTTTTTAAAACAATAAACTAGTGGTTTTTTGCTTGAAAATCAGCGAGTAAGCTTTCAGAAGCCGTCATTTTGAAAATTTTCAAAAAACAAAAAAGGGTCGATTAAGGATAAGATTAATTATTAAACTAATGATTGCCTTTGTTTGAATAATTTCCGATGAACCAGAAAGATGCTGTTGGTCACCGCAAATCGCAACTTCCGGAACGAGGTCCAACAAAGATGACGAACACTTTTTTAAAAATAATTTTTTTTTTAAATTTTGAGAAAATCAAGCTAAAAGATGATGCAACAACTCTGAATAATTAGTTTTGTAAAATAAATTTAATTACCGCCAGCAAAATTATTTAAAATAGTCATTTTTTACGCTTCTGACTAGACCTAGCCCCTGAAGAAAACCGCGGTTATGGTAACGGTTGAGATTGCCCTCTACCTGCTATCCAATTTTTTGTTTTCGAGGTGAGATCTGAAACACACTGTATATAAACCCGCGTGTTTTTACAAGAATTTGATTTAACACGAATATAAAAAACATTAATTTTCTTTTACACGATTGGATTTGGACTGAACAAAAAATATAATATTAAAAAAACAATAAGTTTAATTTTTACACGGTTTATTTTAACGCGTTACTTATTTTATTGTCGGGTAGATAAGTATAGTGGCACCTTCTGCAAAAGATACCGATTTTCGGCCCTTGCTTGCGCTCAAATATTAACTCCACTTGGTTCATCGAGTTGTTCGACACGTAAGTTGTTGAGAAGCTCAATGAATTCGCAAGCGTCACCATTATCTAATATTTCAGCTTTTGTTTACCAAGTAAGAAAAACATGTTTAACCTGATTTATATTTGATGGCATTATGAGAACATACTTGCTACTTATTTGTATGTACAATGTCGTGAAAGCACTGACTATGACTAAGCACAATTTTCGGGGAAAAAAAAACGTGGCGAAAAGGAGGGAAAAATTAATGTCCAGATTATTATGTCTTAACATTTTTCAAACGTCTGGAATACAGGACTCTACGTGGAAAGAATGCTGGTGTCTAAATTTCCGTAGTGTCCGAATTACCAAGGCACTAAACTGTACTATAAAGGTGGGTCCGCACACTTGTGACATTTGTTGCACTGCAATGTGAAGTCGCATATTTATAAAATCTTTAATACAATTTATAATATTGTGTGTGATACGGATATATTATCAAAACTTCAAAATGAGTTCTAGTGAAATGCTTGTGATTTCTTATTTCCTTAACAAACGGAAGCAGAGAAAATATTGGGTGCACCCATTTAACCTAAAGAATATTTCGTATAGCACTGAAGTTGTAACAAAACTCTCCAAACATGAAGAAAAATTTAAAGTTACTACAGCATAGGGAAGGAAACTTTTAGTGAACTTATGGATTTAATATGGCCTACTACCTCAAATGTCAAAAATTAGGTTCTCAGTTCAACTCTAAATTTATGATCGATAACAATCGAATCGTATAATTGTATCAAACCGAATTTTAACCAACTGTTTTGGCATCTATAAATATAGGTTAACCCGGCTTGTTTGTTCAATAATTTTTGAAGCTTTAAAATAAATGGATACTACTGAGTGACGATGAAGAAAGCTACCGTCTTTGACAATAACCTTTTTTTAAAACTCACCTTGTTTTATTTTAAATTTATAGTCTGCCCGCACCTATATATGAGACATATAATTTGATTATGAGCCTTACTTTTTTCCATCCATCCGCTGACTTGATTGGTGTTCCGTTAGCGTTAAGTTCATTGGTTACTCCCTCCGACAGATTTGTATTTTTTTCCAAAAATTCCACTAATAGGGAATATTGTTTTTGTGTTGTTGTTTTGCCTCAAAATCTAAGTATAAAACACAAGACTCACAAGTATAAAATCCTAAAAATTACTTACATTTTAAAATTTTTATTTCTTCCTTTCGCGATTTCTTTGTTTTGTGTGTATGTAAGTCGACAAGTGAAATGTCAACGAGCCAATGGTCGAAAGAAAATAATTCGAAATCGAATTCGGTAATACCAAATCCGCGTATCCGAACGATATTTCTATCGAAAATCCATAATAGGGCCCCTCCTGATTGCGATATCTCTTCCAAATTGTAATGCAATATTTCAATCAGTCGTATTGGTGTGCGTTATTTTGTTTTTCAAGCTATTTATGTTGCATTGCGATAAATACCACATTATGGTAATAATCGCAACGTAACATATGTCGCGGCCCGCCTAATTTATACTTCATAACATACCTTTTTCGAGACGTTCCTTTGTGAACATATCACTAGGGGTCTCCCTTATTGACCTGGAAATTTCTGAGGTTAAATCTAATTTCGACTTAGAAACATTTAATTCGAAAGTAAGACAGAGTTGGTGGTTGAGTGGCAAGGTCACTCCCTGGCGTGAGTTTTTAAATAAAATTAAAAAAATCAACTCTGTCTCTGGGTTGTCTAGGCGGCAAAGCAAAAAAAAAAAGACATTCAGGTTCCCACATACCCCTAATTTCCTTCCGCGCGAAACCATAGTAACGCATCGAAGGGTTGTTCCTAGGCTTTGGCCACATTCTAAAAAAAGATCTTCAAAATTGACTTTTACGACTTAAGCCGTTCACGAATATATTTCTAAGCACTGGATCAAAACTTTGAAATCTTATCTGCAACACGAATAATATAAAAAACGAGTAAATTTTCATAAAGATGATTCAAGTTTATTGTGACATTAAATTTTGATTTTTAGAACAGAATGTAGAAAATTGAGTGTAATTGTATGTTTAAAAGTTACTCAAAACCTAAATTTACTTTTGTAAACTTGTCCTGTGATGTGCGTGATCTGCTGCTTCATCAACACGTAAATTTATGATGGATTATTATACATACGAAAAATTGAACACGTGCTGCATCTAGTTGTTTAAGAAATAAAACATACATTATCAAGTTTACGAATCTTATCAATGTTTTAGAGTTCATTTTACAATCGTCTATTAATTTCTAATAACTTCTGTCTGATAATACAATTTACGTGCATGACAAACACACCAATTCCGAAAACGTAAAAATCAGCATCTATTGCAACTGAACATCATTGTATCAACTAAACTACGTAAACATTTTTATTAAAGAGTTTTATTTATGTTAATTGGTTTCATTTTCTTCATTCACTTTGTACATCAGTAACATCATACAAATCGAATATATAAGAAAATATTTTTTATCAACTTCTCTCTATACAATAACTTAAATGTAATATTTTTTACGAATTTTAAACCAAGTAAATTGTAAACAAATACGCAAATCTAAAATTATAGAATATAAGTGAAAGTAATAAACAAAGTCAATCTCTGGCTTTTGGTTGATTATAACAAGTCCGAATAATTTTTTTTTTTCAATTTTAAAAATTTTGTACTGGCCAGAGTTGTTTTTTTGAACTTTTCTGACAATCGTGTTTTTTTATCTAAATGTTGAATTGTAAAAAAATAATAAAATTCTTCTTTCGACGACAATGCTGCTAAAAGTTTAGAATACATATGCTAGGCATATAGTTTATGAAATATCTTTTATGCAGCGATTAACTGAAAAAATAAATCAATTTAGTTGAAAATATAATAGAATAATGACATCACTTACCGATTTAACAGTTGCCTTGATAAAATCTTTCTTATCAGTTAAATCGAAATCTGGATATTTTGCATAAACTTGCTTACAAACTGTTTTCATAGTAATTTCTTCCAAATTAGCTTCGTCCAAAATTTCCTTAACGTAAACTTTGATTTCTTCGTCCTAAATTTAAAGGTTTCCTTTTTAACATGTTTCAATAGAACAAAACACAAATATTTATATACCGTAGGAGGAGAGGGTTTAGTTTTCTTTGCTAAAGGCTCATCTTCGGATTCTTCGTCATCTTTCTTTTTGTCTTCAGTATCCTTTTCATCTTCTGAAGATCCATCTTTTTTACCTTTTCCAACTTTTTTAGGTTTCGCAGCACCTGAAATTGTTTGAAATTAATCATAATCTTGTCTTATTTTATATATTACACCCTAAAATTTACCTTTTGCTGGAGTTACTACTTTTGACTTATTGTTAGCTTTATTATTTTTAACGGGAGCCGCCTTGGGTCTCTTTTTCTTTGAATCATCCTAAACAAGATTTTTTGTTATATCTGCAAGTATTTTATGAATAGAATATTACCTCACTCTCCACACTCTCTTGTTCAGATTCTTCTTCCTCTTCTTCATCCTCGCTTTCACTCTTTTTCTTATTTTTCTTATTTTTGGCCGATGCTGGCGGTCGTCCTCTGCCTCTGTTAGTAGTTGGAGCCAGTCGTTTCTTTTTAGGTTCCTAAATACATAATTTAAAATAAAATACAACAAAATTAAAATTTATCTTTTTCTTACCACATCACTTTCTTCCTCGGAAGTTGGAGATTCTTCTGATTCGGAATTTCTGCGACGGCTTCTTCTTGCTGGAGGCCTACCTCGACCACTGTAACGGGTTGGCTGCTTTTTGCGTCCACCCTCTGAGTCCGAGTTTACACCAGATGGGTTGTACTGCAAATAAATTTTGTACATCCATATTACTTCTCACTTAAATATTGTATTACATCTGAACCACTGTCCGAATCATCTCTTCGTTTTCGACGCTTACTTACAGGGGCTCTCTGTTCGCTTTCTTCGGAACTGGAATAATCAACGTATGAAGACAAATCTGCAAATAAATTCAAATAAGTCTCTTTCCAAGTCACAACCAGTAAATATATTAACCTCTGTTACTTTTACCGGCAGTGGCTCGCCTGGGTCTTCCAGTTTTCGACACCTTTTCTGTATGTCCTCCTCGTTTCCGTTTACGTTTATCTTCCTCTTCGCTTGGAGGTTCTTCTTCGACTTCTTCCTCCTCCTCGTCTTCTTCCTTTTCTGGCTCTCCATCTGGTGCTAATAGAAATTTCATAATTCGTTCTGAAATTTCCTCCTTAGAACCTATAGAATTTCACTTTTAATATAAGTGCATTACTTTCAATATTTTGATCACAAACCTTTCTTATCTAAACTAAGGACATCACAAACAACCTTAAGAAGCTTAATATCATTTTTTTCAACTGTTTCTAATTTTTTCTTATACTCGTCCGAGTCAACTTCAAACTCAAAACCAGCAAAATTTCTTAAAAATTTTTTAACGACATTTACTTTTCCAGGTGCATCGAAGCATATCTAAAAAATAAAGCGTGTACAAACTAATCTTACTTTAGATTTTTTTTATTTACTGTATATAAAGTTTGCAAGCTATCGACTCTTGTTTTATTTATATTTTCATTAATTTTGGCAATTTCCCCTAAAGCCATAAATTTTTCCGATTTTTCTTCTTTCTTGTTTTCATTAGCTGTTCCATTATTTGTTTTACTGGTTGCTTTCACTTCAGTCTTCTTGCCGTCTACAGATTTTGTGTCATTTTCCTTATCCTCATTTTCTTCAACTTTTTCCCCTTTCTCAGGTGATGATTTTTCTTTTTCCTCCGCAGCAGAATCTGTAAAATTTATAAAATTTTCATCTAAGTAATGAAATGGACAGGAATTTAATCCGATTCTATAGCAACGGATTGCTTTGGGAAGTTTTATGATAATTAAAAGTAACATTAATTCGAAATCGGTATGGAATATAATACGTAAAGAAAGTTTGAATTTTCGGCTTATAAAATATAATGCTACTTTCCAAGAAGTTTTTTTTCAGGACTTAGTATGAAATTGTAAGTCGAAAATGCTGATATCAGAGAAAAGAGTAATCGGAATCTGATCCTGTTCCTTATAAATCGCAGTTTGTCTACTCTTTAGTATACAACCACTTATTATATATACCAAATTTCTAGCTTCTAGCTTTAATAAAGGGTGTTTTTTTAAGAGCGTTCGGTTTTCCAATGGATAACCTTAAAACCAGCTGTCAGTTTTTTCAATTTTTTTTTTATTTTTCATTTTTAACCGACTTCCCAAAAACAAAGAGGTTCTAAGTTCGACGCGTATTTTTTTTTTTTTTTTATGTCTGACCGGGCATAACTTCGTAACGCGTCGACCGATTTTGATGATTCTTTTTTGGTTGGGTAGAGTATGTTCACCGATTGGTACCATGTTAAAAAAATTGTTGGTTGGGTGGGGGTGGGGGGCGGGGGTGAAACCTAACTTTGTAACGCGTGGTCCGATTTTAATGGTTCTTTTTTTGTTATACAGAGTATGATCCCCCATTGCTAACAGGAGAAAAAAAATTTGGCCTTGGGTGGGGGGAGGGGTAGTCTAACTTTGTAACGCGTGGACCGATTTGGATAATTCTTTTTCTGTTGGGTAGAGTATGTTCAGTGGGAGATACTAGTTGAAAAAAATTTTGGGGGGATGGGGGTGGGGGGTGGAACCTAACTTTGTAACGCGTGGTCCGATTTCAATGGTTCCTTTTCTGTTGTAAAGAGTATGATCCCCCATTGCTAATAGGAGAATAATTTGGTACTACGGAGAAAGGTGTGGGTGGGGGGGAGGGGTAGTCTAACTTCGTAACGCGTGGGCCGATTTGGATAATTCTTTTTCTATTGGGTAGAGTATGATCCTTGGTTGATACTACGAGAAAAACAATGTTGCTGGGGTGGGGGTGGGAGAAGGGGGGTGGAACCTAACTTTGTAACGCCTGAATCGATTTTGATGCTTCTTTTGCTGTTGTATAGAGTGTGATCCCCCATTGCTAATAGGAGGATAATTTGGTCCTATGGTGGTGGTGGGGGAGGGGGAGGGGTAGTAACTTCGTAACGCGTGAACCGATTTCGGTGATTCCATTTCTGTTCGGTAGAGTATGTTCCTTGGTTGATACCATGAGAAAAGTTTAGTGGAATGGGGGTGGGGTAGGGGGTTAAAACAAACGTCTAACGTGTGGACCAATTTGGATGGTTTTTTCTTCGTTGTAAAGAGTAGAAGACACTAAAAAGTGTAAAATAAAATAGTTTTTAAAAAAAAAGTTGAACCGACTTCACAAAAAACGCTAAAAAGCATAAAATAATTTTTAATTTTATATCTATTACGACATTTTGAAGTCGGTGCAAATTAAACAAATAAAACAACTACATAACCACAATTGAAAATAATACATAATACTACCTGAACGTTTCAGCTTACGGGATCATAAGAAATGACGATTTAATATTTTTGTTGTAGTTGTTTGGTTTGTTTAATTTGCACCGACTTCAAAATGTCGTAATAGATATAAAATTAAAAATTATTTTATGCTTTTTAGCGTTTTTTGTGAAGTCGGTTCAACTTTTTTTTTAAAAACTATTTTTATTCAGTAAGGTCTAACAATTCATCATGGAAACATATACACCACAACAACGTCTGCAAATCTTCGAGATTTATAATCAAAATCAGTGTTCAGTTATAAAAACTTATAGAGCTCTTCGTTCGATTTATAGACCCGATAATCGTCCATCAGAACGTGCTATTCGCCGTGTCATTGAACATGTTCGCACTAATTTGACTTTTGAAGACCTCCGGCCAACAACAAGAATGAGAACAGTGCGTTCCGAAGAAAATATTGCTGCTCGACTGTATGGAAAATGTTGCGAAAGCATCTTGGACTGAAGGCTTATAATATTCAATTAGTGCAAGAATTGAAGCCGTTTGACCACCATTTGCGTAGAAATTTTGCTGAATGGGCTCAAAATCAATTGGAAGACGATGCTTTGTTTTATCGCAAAATTATGTTCAGCGACGAGGACCTGTGAACTGGCTACCGCGGTCATGTGATTTGAGACCTTTAGATTATTTTCTTTGGGGATACTTCAAGTGATTGGTTTATGCAAGCAAGTCAGCAACTATTGACGCCTTGGAGACCGAAATTGAACGTGTCATTGCTGAAATACGGCCCCAAATGCTCGAAAAAGTGGTCGAAAATTGGTCTGATAGGCTGCGCTATGTAACTCGTAGTCGTGGTGGTCATATGCCCCAGATCATTTTCAAACATTAAATGATAAGAAATTATCTATCAAATAAAACCAAATTAATGGCCATTTACTTCAATTGTGTGTTTTATTTAAATTTAAAATCCGGACGCTCTTAAAAAACACCCTTTATTTTAGAAATGCCTGTGTCAGACTGGACAGACAGACAATGAAGACACGCCATTATAGTTCCATTCTTTTTTATGATGATCTTTTGTAGAGTCTTACATGGGGATTTATTGTTTTAACGAGTGTGCTTGGAGAGGATATCATGTTGAAACAAAATTCAGCTTCTTTTACAGAAAACCAAACTGCTATTAAGGGATATTTTTTTAAAATGTTTACTCTTATTAAAATATCAACTAAACATAATAATAATAAATAAAGTAACAGTAACAGATTCCTTACAAATAATTTCTAAAATATTCAATATTTATATAGCAATCATTGTGGAGTAACCATTTAAAGATTTGGCTCGGAGTAGATGTTCCCTCCAAGGTTGTGGAGGATTGTCGAGAGGAGGTAGCCTCCATTAACCATTACAATGTTATCCTACTTTAGGTTCTAAGTCATATGAATGTAGCAGGTAATAAGGTGGCCCGTGAACTTTACAGGGAGGTCACCAGCCTACTTCATTCTCAAGCTAAATAAGTGGACATTTCGCTATAGAGCTGTTCTCGTTCCTTCTTTAAACACTAGGTAATAATACCTTAACGACCTGTGTTGTATCCAGGAAAATTTATCCCAGTTGTAATTAAAACGAGAAACCGAACTACTTAACAGCACGCAGGCTTTTATATGTTTAAGAAAGGTATATGAATAAGAAACGAAAGGAGAGGCCATAGGGTATAAAATCCGTGTAAGCATGCCAATTTCTATGACTTTTTTTTGCTCTTATCATTTAGTTTAGCTGTCACCTTTGTTTACATTTTTCCTTAACCGAGAGTTCTAGGTGAAATAGTGCTAATTTTATCGTCCCGTAAACAAATAAGAATTAAAATTGAAAGTCAAAAATATAAAGCTATTACATGCTGTGTCAAAAATATTTGAGAAAAATACATGTTTTAAACAATTAGTGACAATTAAGTGTGTAGTGCATTATCGGAAATATTCAAGGCTTTTGAAACGTCGAGAAATTTCATTTCACAGATTTATTAATGATAATAACTCTCGTTTGTGCGAAGAAAATTTTAACCGGTGTTAAATATACTTAACTTATGAAATACACACTTTTTGCATTAAGCTAAGCTTTGTTTACATTTGGGTCGGCAATCATATTTTCTCATTAACTTAGTAGTAAAGGCGTAGGTGCAATTAAACTTCGCAAGGGGTTTATACATAGATAACAATAGGTCTGTTCCACTGATTTTCGTACACAAACTTTCCGTGTAAATACTTACTTATATGGTGGGAGAAAGTGTCCACAAACCAAAAATTCGAGGGAACATGTTTTATTCAACTTCGTAAAAATCACTAGCAGGGCGTCCCTGGTACAATATTTCTACAAAATCCTTAATGGGGCAACCTAGTGCATCGGGTCATATTTTTTTTTATTTTATTTTTCATCTTCAATAGATGATCTTAATCTTAATTGGGGGAAACCTAGTGTAGCGGGTCAAATCACATTTTAATTTTTTTTGTCTTAAATTGTTTAGAATACACTCAGAAATATCCGATGAATAAAGTAGAAGCTAGGAGCCGTCAAACTTCGTGCCGGCGTTGTTATCGAAACCATGTTTTCGGAGCTGATGTACAGGATAACGATTGAATGCATGCCGTGACGTCGAATTTTTTTCAAAATTAAATTGCTTAAATATTTTTTATAGCAAAATTAAGAAGTAAAAATATGTCGAAAATTGCATGTTTAAGTTTAAAGTTGCGCCATTTGGAGAATTTTTTACATACAAACTTTTTTCGACTGCCATGTCATGCAAAAATTTATAAACAATGAAATAAAAATTCAAATTTTGATTTCAGACTACTAAGGAGCTAGACACTGTACACCGTCAAGTGGTGTCCTGGTTGCAGTGTCATCTTTATGACGTCACTGTGCGGAGTCAATAAATATTTGATGATTAAAAAAATTATTTTTGTAAAATACAGGGTCGTGAGATGCAATAAAATATTAGGTCAATCGACTTTATACTTCGAAGAAAAAGATTCCCAAAAAAATGACCTTTTTTTGGTTGCTACGCTAGGTTGCCCACTTAATACAAAGCTGGTTCTAATCACAAGCCGCCGCCTTCTACTATAATTTCAGCATGGAATTTGTAAAGTTAATACTAATGTTAGGGTTTTAGAAGTTTTGTGGCATCGAAATGGCTACTTGGAACCTAGCAGGTTTGTGAGCACCACTAAAACCAGTCAACCAAAGAGGTTAATTGAAGATGATCATGCACGTTCAGTTTGAATGTTGGAAGGGGGGGGGGGGTGCTAGATATACCACTAACGTTAGATTTCAATGATTATAATGTCTCCTACTTTAGGTACAAGTTACAATGTTCAAATAAAATTGAACAACTACTACTAAAGAGTCTTAACTAAATATAAGATTGCGTACTTGGGCACTTAACATGATTCCTGACTGCCATTAGTTTGGAATTCTTCAAAAATTAAATAATAATAAAAATAAATTGTACAAACATGGTGCTTAGCATAACTTTTACTTACCGCTACTGAGCCCAATTAAGAGACCAATAAGCACAGTATACATGCGATACAACAGTAAATTTTATAATTACTTGTAGGAACAAATTGATGAAAATTCGTAACAGACGACCACGATTCTAGTCATACAAACAAATTATTAATGCAAAGACATCATTAAAAATAAAAGGCTGTCAATAAATTTACTGCGATTTACATTTTTAAGTTCCATATTAAAAGTTGACAGATTGTTAACATATTTAGTATGGACTCAACTGGCATAGATGAATATGATTGTCCATTTTATTTTGTATTTTGCATAACTCATTATTTTATAATAAATCTGCTACTCTACGTCTGTCTTTTGACTCGCCGTAGAGCTCTCCAGCGCGTTCGGTGACAATTCGGAATAAGTCCGAACTCATGGTTCTGTGTTCGATGACCAATTCGGAGCTACTCTGAACAGCTCTCAACCCGCCCCAGGAAAAAAGAGCTGTCTAGATACAAGCCCAGAAGCTGACATTAGGTCTGTCTGTTTACTGGAAAGTGTTTACACAAAACCGAAAGTTTTCGTCCACCCTGAGTCTGTTAACTTTTGGACTTGAAGAAATTTGACAGTCGAGTAATTTCCCCTTGTGTCCAAATTTTACACACGCTGATGAATGTGGAAAAAATTTTGACAGAATTCTTCTTCTTCTTTTATGGTTGACAACTAACAGCTGATTGAAGTTTGGCAAATTACAGCTTAGAAGTAAAAATTTAAATAAACACGGGGAACTATTAACTTTTGCAGTAAATTGTTATTCATTTTTATTTATTTTTATGATTTCTTGTAAACGCACTGATCTTTGCACTGCAATTTACCTTTGACAGTTCTTCAGTTGCCATAAATTTACCCAGAAAGCGTCTGTTAACTTTAGCATTTTCATCCCCTCCACCAGAAGATTTTTACCCGCGCTTACACACAAAAGTAAACAGACAGACCTAGTAACAGCTGAGCATTGGTGGTGTAAACAAACCAAAACTTGCCACAGTAGACATAAGGAAAATTGTGGGAATTGTATGTACTTTCTCGTAGTATTTTTCGCAATATATTTCAAGTCCTAAATTGGACTTTACTTGAGGTTAACCTACAAATGTTCTGAACATGTGAACACGATAAGAAGTGTCTCTCTTATACAATTTTCATGTGTTTTAAGGGAAAACTTTCTTATGCTCGTTTTGTTGAAGTATTATTCGGAGTTTAATAATTTACATTCCCTAAAAATAAAGAAATCTGGAGAGTGTTTTGTTTGTAGACAACTATTTAGATGAGCAGAGCCACAATTTTATTTCAAAAATACATATAACTGAAAAATGGAAGCTCAATTATTAGTTTAAAAAATAAATGAAGAAAAATTTGACAACAGAATTTGAAAATGTTGGCCTGATTATAATTAGCAACAACGGGCCAACAATTTCCATTTTTCGATATTTTTGCAATTTTTAACACTTTTTTTCAAGACCAAATTTCCCTGACTTTTTCCAGCTTTTCAGATAATATTTGAGTTTTTCCGCTGACTTTACGTTGTATCGTGCAACTATGTACAAAATTTTAAAAAAGTTGTTTATATATTTGCTGTTATTTCAGTGACTAAATTCTGATTATTTCGCCATACAGTGAATTGGACATTTATTCAGTTTTTTAGTGTAACACTGGAAAATTATAATAGGAAATTTTAACGGAAAATAATATATTACCGACTTTAATGCAAGAAATTATGTGTGACTAGTCTGATAATTAATTACAATCACTTCAATTGAGACCGGCTTTGTTTGACAATTGCCTGATAAATGTCAAATATCTGCCTGCACTCACTCTACGAATAAAGAACAAAAAGAAAGGCCGATACGTTTATGTACGAGAACAAAAAGTAAAGCAAAATTTTCTGCAGACTACCTGTCAAATTGCAGACTCATTGTCAAAATTTGACATTACATTTGTGAAAGTTTTTATGCCGGCAAGTGTCCTCTGGAAGAAATTTGCTAAGAATTTTCAAAATTTGTGTAGTGCAGTGCTAAGAAAACATTAACGACAATTTATTATAAAGACACAAAGTGAAGTTTACTTAGAAAACATTAATTAATTGATAAAATGAAGTGCATTATAAATTTGTGTGAGAACAAAGTTCGAAATCATCCTGTTGGAGTCTCCTTTCATAGGTTAATATAGAACAAATAGTAGTTAAATAGTAATGCTATAATGAATGACTTAATTGAAGGCAAATCAATTAGTTTTAGGAAAACAAAGCGAAGTAAGAGTAACTTGTAATTTTTCTTGGTAGCCATTCGTTTGTTTTCTTTTAAGGTTCAGTGCTATGGTTAATTTTTAATATAAGGGGAAGCTAGAGAAATATTAAATTTTTATTAGTTGAAAAAATTTGAATAGTTTATTTATTTGTTGAAATTTATATTTTAGATTTCCTAATAAAATTTAGAGTATATAGATAATATACAGAATTTATAAGTATTTTCCTAGCCACTAATTTAGTCTAGCAAGAATCATTTCATGCAACCAAAGCCGCAACTCTGCCGAAGCCGGTCCCAAGCCCGGTTGCGAAAAGAGGAGGGAGGCCGTAAATTAAAACTATTTTTTTGAACACTATTTTTTTAAACACTTGTTTTGAAATTTGTCACATTTGATTTTAATAAAATAAGTCTATTTTAACCATTTCAAATGCCCTCATAACTCGGCTGAAAAAATTTGTATAATTAATTGACTTAATTTATTAAAATCAAATGTGGAAATTTAAAAGCAAGTGCTTTAAAAAATTAGTGTTCAAAGATAAATTTTGCGTTATTTAAAGTGCGCGCCAAAATTATTAAATTTGTTAAAAAGAACCCCTCCAGTAAAATTTTTCTTTGACTACACCGATGTAGTTTTCCATTTGTGTTAGTAAAAACCCATACCATTATAAAATTTACTTCAGAAAATTTTCGTATGGGCCCTTCCTTTCGTTCTTTATTCGTAGCACTCACTGCACTTCATACAAAGCAAGTGCAGAAATTTCCACTTTTTTGCAGCGAAACAAACGTTGTTCAGTTGCACTAAGTTTATACCGAGAGCGAAACAAACGCCGTTTGACGTAAATTTTGCACAAAGTGCAGGCAGTGCAGAAAAAGTGGAGCGAAACAAACAGACCTATTTAGTAGAAAATTTGCGATAGGTTAAGTTCCGCACAGGATGTTTGATGGGTGTTTTCGTGTTTGCTTCGGAGTTAACTTCACAGTCAATGAAGATCAAATTAGTGCTCGAGTTAACCGAGTCATGAATCTTTTGAA
Source organism: Leptarthrus brevirostris (assembly GCA_964036015.1). Classification (NCBI taxonomy): domain Eukaryota; kingdom Metazoa; phylum Arthropoda; class Insecta; order Diptera; family Asilidae; genus Leptarthrus; species Leptarthrus brevirostris. The sequence continues at coordinate 125,884,717 of OZ038372.1, forward strand.
ACCGAAGCTGTCCCTTTTGTTTTTGTTTGCTTTTCGATGATTGCGGTGTTAGCACCGATTGCCCTGCTAATGAGCAGGGGCACTCGTGGCCCCAAAGGAAATGACATATAAACAAGAAGAAGCACGTGCGATTAGTTAAAGAAAACGTTACACAGAATTCTTTCGATAAAAGCGGCGGAGGTAATAATTTTCTAATAAAAGGCACAATATTTTAGTATATATCAGCCATATCCGACTATGACTTTGTCGAACAAGAATACGAACGCCAACCCTCAAAGTCAGCACCCGTATTGGAAGCAATTCAGGCGATTTTGACATGTCCCCCGTGTCATGTTTTGGAAGCAAACTCGAATAAGCTAGGAAGCAAATACGAACAGCTGCTCATTGGAAGAGTAAACATCGCACTTGCCGTATTACCGAAAGCCTTTTAATATGTTATTTCCACCAGCGCCTATCAATCGGTAGGCTTTTAATCGTTTTTCTTTTCGATCGGCAGCATTTTCTGCAAAGAAGCCTATTAAACAGCGCAATCGCCATATCTCGTAGTACTGTTATAAAGGCTGGAACACAATGTGGCGCTGGCGCTCGTAGCTAACTCGGAAATGTCAAATTTGGCGCGCGACAAAAGTTAAAAATATTGAACTTTGCGCTACAGCGCCAGCTACACATTGGACCGCCATCTCTTAATTTCCATATTTTTAACTTTTGACAGGTCTGGCTACCGCGCCAGCTACGAGCGCCAGCACCACATTGAGTTCCGCACTTAAGTTGTGAAGCCAGACAGATTTCATCTACAAATTTTGTAATGTGACTGCTACGAGTGCTACCGTATTAAAAAAAAAGTGGGCAAAATTGTTATGTTGCGACTTCGCAAGAAAGGTGTTTTAACACTGGTATGACTTCGCTTGGTTATCTTATAGGGATTCGTCAAAACACAACACTGATTCAATTAATTCTTTTCAGATTTCTTTTGTAACTTTTTGGAGCTAGAAGCCTTCTTACCTTTGGCAGGGGCTTTCGAGATTTTGATACAAGAATACCTTGGGTTAGGGACCAAAACCACCGTAACCTACAAGTCATGAACTGATGAATTTCATGCACACACATTAGGGACCAAAGCGGTATACATTGCTTCTTATGGCAGCCGGGGGTGATTTTTCTTTAAACTTGTGCTAGTGCCTAAACTGTAACTTCTATGATAAAAATTGTTTTACTATATGTACTTGAAATAAACAAAAATGAAGTAAAAATATACATATTTAAGAGAACGTTGGAAATATAGTCTAGTCTGCTTTAGCTTAATATATGATTGTCTTTATGAGCGAGTTTACGGAAAAATTACCCCCGGGCTACCGTAAGAAACAATGTGACCAATCAGTAAGACCATTTACAATCATATACAAAAGTCCAATTCATGGCTTGTAGTTTACGGTGATTTTGTAGAGACTCTCTAGTCTTGGATTCAGAATACTTCTGTAATTTACTTTTACACTTTAAGATCTAGAGCCCTTACCTTGGGTAGGGGTTTTTTTTGAATTTTTTTTTTTTGGAGGCATTTGTCGTGTTGCTCGCAGTTTTGGCCTTGACACAATACGAAAGTACATCAATATAAAATCAAGACACAGTTCAAATTAGCGGCGAGCCGCGGGAGTCCTGCTTGTGGTTGGCTGAAATGTCGTTGGTTGCTTGGGTGAATTCCCCCTCTTTAGAACTGTAAAAAAACCGCGCGTCGCCTCTCGCAATCTTGACGTCGTTACTCGGCGCTGCCAAATATCGCGAATTTTGAGCTTATTTTTGTTAATTTTGATTTTTATAACTTTTTTTGTATAAAACAGCTGTCTCACAGCGCGTAAGAATGTGAACACATTCAGAAGAACAGCAGCTGCTCAGCGTATATGTGAACACCGCCAACTGTTCCCCTTTGCATTGTAGAGGGAAAAGCAAACACGATTACATGTGAAGTTAACCCGAATATGACCGAACCGCGCCGTTCATCAGAACAATATTTTAAGTGATCTATGACGAAATTGAGAAGGGGTGGGAGATGAATAACCGAGACACACTTCCTGAGCGACATAGACTTTTGCTCATGAAAAATTTGATAATTTGCCCTGGTTGGTTTTACGAGTGGATATCCTCCCCAATGGAAATTTTCTAGTCGTTTAATTCAAAAATCGATATATTAAAAAATGACTGTTTTGACACTGCCATAAAGCTCTTGATCTGCTTTAAGCAGGAATGAGTTGAATTTGTGTCTCAAAGCGTAAATTGACGCAGTACGACAATTTTAAAGTATTGGAAATCAAATTAAATATATTAATTACTACGAAAACGATAAATTCAGATGGCTTTAGTTTGTTCCGTCATGTTTGCACTTTAATTAAAATAAGAATTATAAAAGAATTACTGTTAAAAGTTTGGAGATAATTAAAAAAATTTAATTAAAGCACAATGCCATATCTACATTAATGTGGAACTCTGCACAGCTTGACGGAAAAAATTATTTGTGAAAGTAAATTTTCAGTCAAATCAAGGCATGGCAACTAGGCACGAAATTCAATTCCTGTGCCTACGAAAAGTCCTACTGATCCCTACCTAAGTATGGTTCTGGGTCGAAGTATTTACATGCTGTAACAGCGGCGTCATATATCTATGCCGACCTCTTTGTGTTATCATTTGCACATGCACTATCTTTCGGTACATGAATCTGTCAGGGCACTATCAAAATTCTGGCGCTACTACCATTCGGCAAAGCTTTCTTTTCACTTACCTCCATCTTCTGTTTTCTCTTCTGTTGACGAATTCAAGTTTTCAGCTTTTTTTTCTTCCGGCTTATTTGAAGAGGACTCTTCCTCCTTATCTTTACCCTAAAACATAAAAATTAATGTTATAAGCGATTTAAAAAAAATAATTTAGATAAATTTATTCAACTATCTGCCATTTATGTTGACAGTACACGGCTTCGCGGTTAGTTGCCGCGAAATTTTTAACAACACAACCGACGCCATGTTTGCGTGACGCGCTACGAAACATTTTTGCGATTTTCACCTAATAACACTATGTTAACTTAATTAATTTTAATTTCACAGATGCACATTCACTTAAATTTTAATTTGCAATCACTTATTTCAATAAACTCACCATATCTTCCGTGGTTTTTTCCTTCTCGCTGTCAGCCGACATGTTTGTGAAAATTAGTTCTGCTAGTGTTACCACTACTCGGCATTTGTTGTACAGTCGGCGTATATAGAAACGTACATCACCCTATGGGGCATTTTTCTTTCTAAATTGTTTTTTTTTTGAATAAGTCAATATATTTTTACAGATACTTTTTTTTATAATTACTATCATTTTAATTATCTCATTTATCTATTTAAATTAATAATTCCATTATCGATGCATATAATCGATTACGATAATCCATCATCGAGTGAAAAGCCCGTCATTCGTCGACCGTCGAGAGGGCAATCGAGGAAACACGTTTGTTTGATTTGACATTTATATAAGCGGCGGGAATTGTTTTTGTGCGGTATCGTACATTCGGCGTTTTGTCTCTGGCATATGTACAAAAAGCTGTCGGCATGGGAATTCTAGGATTATCAAAGTTAATAGCAGATATTGCACCTTTTGCAATAAAGGAAGGAGATATTAAGACTTATTTCGGTAATTTAAATAGTTTAGGCATAGTACCAAATATCAATTGTTATTTTACAGGCCGCAAAATAGCCATTGACGCTTCTATGTGTCTCTACCAATTTCTAATCGCGGTAAGAAGTGAAGGTAAAAGTATTTATGTCGTAAATATAACGTTACTATAGCCTACTACTGCTGATCTATAGGTGCCCAGTTGACTACAGTAGATGGAGAACCGACTTCTCATCTTGTTGGGATGTTTTATCGTACTATTCGACTCCTCGAAAATGGTATAAAGCCCGTGTATGTTTTCGACGGCAAGCCTCCAGACCTGAAATCGGACGAATTAGCGAAAAGGGCTGGGAAGAGAGATGAAGCTCAGAAAGCATTGGAAAAGGCAACTGAGGCTGGCGATGAAGCTGAAATGGACAAATTTAGCAGACGATTAGTTCGAGTTACAAAAGATCACGTAGCAGAAGCTAAACAACTACTCAAGTTGATGGGAGTACCCTACATTGAAGCTCCTTGTGAAGCTGAAGCGCAATGTGCTGCAATGGTAAAGTCGGGAAAGATATATGCAACGGCAACAGAAGATATGGATGCTTTGACTTTTGGTACAAATATAATGTTAAGGCACTTGACTTTTAGTGAAGCCAGGAAAATGCCGGTACAAGAATATAACTATGAAAAAGTTCTTAAGGGATTTGAACTATCGGCTCAAGAGGTATTTTCACCTTTCTCCATATAAATAAATAAAATGTTGGTTTAGTTCATAGACTTGTGTATACTGTTGGGTTGCGATTACTGCGACAGCATTAAAGGAATCGGACCAAAGCGAGCCATTGAACTTATAAACCAGTACAGAAATCTGGAAACTATTTTAGAAAATATCGACAAAAGTAAATACATTGTTCCACCAAATTGGAACTTTCAAACTGTTCGCCAACTCTTTGTTACTCCAGACATAACAGATCCAAAGGAAATTGATGTAAGTCATGTGTAGTTTTATTTGATACCACAAAAAATTGTCTTACGATAAGTACTAGTTTAACTTCGAAAATTTTAGTTAAATTGAAAATCATAAATTTATTATTTTCAGTTAAAGTGGACAGAACCGGACGAAGAAGGACTTGTACAATTTCTTTGTGGTGATCGACAATTTAAGGAAGATCGAGTGCGAAATGGAACTCAAAAAATCATAAAGTCAAAAAACACTCAAACGCAAGGACGTCTTGATGGATTTTTTAAGGTTTTTATTTATTTTTTACGGTATAACGGAACATAATATAACTTACATATTTAGGTATTGTCAACTACCCCAGCTGTTAAAAGGAAGCAAGAGGATGATAAGAAAAATGTTAACAAAAAAGCCAAGCCTTCAAACCGTGGGCGAAAGCCAAAATAAAGTTTTTTTTTTGTATTATGTTCTCAAACGTTTTTAATAAATCATTTATCAAATTATCTTAAATATATTCTTTTATTTACTAATTGCATTAATACGTTCGTAGAATGTTTGAATTTGAACAGGTTTTTTTTCCCCCATTTGTTTCGGAGCAAAAACCTCAATTCAATCTCTCCTTCAGTTTTGAAATATGAATTTTACTTCCTCTACTGGAAGTGGAGGTCTCAATAAGAGACTACGTATTGTATTAGGTATTGTGCAGGAATTTCGGACTGGCAATCTTCGCCATTTAATCGGATGACGCATGCCGCAAGAGGTCGCGAGAATATTGACAATCATTTCTGCTTCGTAATAAGCGTATATGGGAATGTCTACTACTGAAAATAATTGATATATGTTCTAACAGTTTGCCCTTGTGATTGCTTGACTGTTTTTGCTAATGAAGTTATTAGCAAATACAGCCTTTACTTTAGTACAAGGGGCAACATATAATCCAGCATTCAATGTAAAACAATTAAGTTGAATTTTCTATACCGATGTGCTTGGCGTTATGCATGTTAGTTTATGTGGAATTGGTACATCAATTCCAAGTGGAACTTCTGTACATTTTCCACCGGCTTTCCACGTGACTGAATTTCTGATGGGTAGTCCTTGAAAATATCTTCTAGATACAAAATGTACACAACAACAAAGTACTTGTAAGATAAATTCCAAACTATTTAAAATGCTTAGTAATTATAAATTTACTTAATCACAAAATAATTATCACTTAGCGTGAAACAAAATTCCATAAATTTTGAAATTTTCAAAAGGGGAATTAAGAATAAATTTTTCATTGAAACTGTGACTTTCTGCTGACTTGACTCTTCAGTTAATCAATTTTCTCGGTTATCGTTAGGCCATTCCGGAAGGCTGGTGCTGGAATGCCTAACTAGGTACATAGCTAAAACCACATACAATCTTAAATTTTCTGATAAACCTTCAAATACATTATAATGAATTTTATCAGATCATTCGAAATTTATTTTTGGAACTTGATAAATGATTTTGAATGGACCACTTCCTTGATTGTTTCTTCTAAAAATTTAACAGTGCAGAGAATATTTTACGATTTCTGTATGTACTGAACAGTAACTGAATTCTAAATTTCTAGGTCTGCGAAAAGTACCTCTTAGATTTTTGATGATCGGTGCGTGAGTCAATGACGAAATAACGAAACTTTGTAGTAGATATTTTATAAAGTACAAAAGACAGAAACTTGTAATTAAGGGATTTAGTTGAATACACTAAGTATTTTCAATGAGATAAATTTCAGGTTTTTGCTCTAATTTATGGCATAGATATAGGGGGCTAAAACGTGTTCTAAGTTGCTTCGAGAAAAGGTCATACGACTGTTCTTCCTCGACTTTTAGGATAAGTGGTAATATACAACTATCTATGAAGTATAAGAAACCCTTCATTAGGTTCAGGTTACTCACATCAAGACTGTTCCTTGCTTTAAAATAAGTTCAAGAGGTGGTTAGTACACGTGCTAACATCTTTCAAAAGTTCACAAAAATCAATCTATACTTTGTCAATGTCCACCAATAAATCAAAGATTTGCTCTGCTCCCCGTAGTCGGTTTGCTTCCTTTGATATTTGCCACATCAAAGGGACTGAATCTCCCACCAGCGGCACATACAGCTTCTTTATTTAGCATAGATTGATATTTTATAATAACAAAGTAATATAGTTCAATAAAAGAAATTAAATTTTAACAAAATTAAAAAATTACTTTTAAATTCTATATCTTTATGGCAGAACCATAGTATAGACTTAGAATAGATACCATATAGAAGAACAGCTCCTTAAATTTCCCTGTTCAAACGTGAACGAAATAGTTTGGCAATGTTGTTGCAATTTTGTATGGGAAAGTAAATCCTAAATGTCAAAAAATTCTAAGAAGTAAATGCTATCCGTCAAAAATTAGTGAGCGAGAATCAATTTTGTACTCTCAGAAGAGAAATTTCCCTTTTCGTCGATTAATTCGTATAAGCGGACATATGTGTTGGTTAAGTAATTGACAGTTCTAAAACTTCAAACAAAAACCAACATGATGCTTCCTGGAGGATTATTTTATTCTATTCGTGGAGGATCTAAACAAATTAAAGGATACATCGTCTAAAGTGATGCAAACTATGCAGCCGGGGTTAGCAACAAACGACTCAACATACGAAGAATGATTCAATCTGCAGTCTTCAAGGAATTGATTAAGGTACATACTTTGCTAAAATTTATAGATTTATATTGAACAGAATATATTGCTTGTAGATCCTGGTGTTAAACCATAAAAACCCATTAAAGGACGCCCCAATATTATAATGTTTGTAGGTTTGCAAAGTTCTGGAGAAATAACGACTTGCAAGAAACTAGCTTATCGCTATCAAAAGAAAAATTGGAAGTCCTGTTTAGTCTGCGCTGACACATTCCGGGCTGGTGCCTACGAATCAAATCAAACAAAATGCAACTAAAGCCGTTCTTTGGCAGTTATACAGGAGTTGATCCAGTCGTTATAGCCCAGGATGGTGTAGAAATGTTCAAGAAAGAAGGGTTCGAGATGAAAATTGTTGATACCAGTGGAAGACATAAGCAAGTAGAATCGTTGTTTGAAGAAATGTTGGCAGTAGCTAACGCAATAGTAATACGAGCAATATTATGTGATAGATTGTTATTAATTGAAAGCCAAACTATAAAATAGGCTTGTGAATCTCAAGCTCTCAAGTTCAAAGAAAAAGTAGATATTGGTTCGTTTAAACAAAGTTAGATGGACATGCAAAAGGTGGAGGTGCTCTATCCGCGTAAATTAGATAAAATCTTGTTAACTAACCTACAATACCTCGTTTGTTTGAGTCTATGAGATTTAAAGTCCTTGTAGTTCAAGAACATTTAGAAACTTTCTTTGATCGTAAAGATCATGCATTGGAGGTATAATTTTTGGTTGTTAGGCTAAAGTATTACATTTTAATTACATTGATTTCCAGTGCCTGGATTCCGTAAAAACATCGTACAAATTGGCTTTGTTTGGAGAAGTTGATCCAACTGTACAAGAGGGATCAAGTTCGGGAAAATTTATTAATTTTGACCCGGCCACAGCTGATATATCGTTAGATCTTGGACGAGCTTTATACAAATTAATGTTTCAGCTCTTAATGCTCATTGAATCCAATCACAAAATTGCTATAAGTGTGATTAATAATTTAAAGCAAAATGATAAGGTAAGTTGATTGATTTTTTTAAGAATGCATACTGACGTGACATTTTTCTAGATGCAAGATGTTGCCGACCTTTATTTAACGGTGCGGGGAGCATTGCTACGCTGTATTGATGATGCCGAGATGGAATCTTTAGATACTTTAACCTCAACGGAAGACGAAAGTACTCCAACACCATCTCCTGGACTTCCCATGTCAAATCCCGAAGAATTTGAAAACACATTAGTTGAAATGATCCAAAATCAAAAGTGGTCAGCGGCAATCTCACATACTCGTCAGTATAAAAGGGTTTATCAAGTGACCTCTTCTAACTTAAATTTCGGTCAATCTGACGCCCTAACCTCCGATGAGTTATCTTTTATTTTAAACTTACTCTCAAAAGATTATCAAAGACAGGAGTGGTGAGTATACAATTATTTGCTAAATTCTGAATCATCAAACATTTTTCACCTTATAGATTTATTTATTCAATCAAAGACTGATACTGAGCTATTGGAAGTGTACACAATCCTTTCAGAGAATTTGTATCATGTATCGAGTGCGTTGACTGCAATGGAAATCAATATGAAAAGTTATTCAGGCACTTCTTCGATTGCCAATAAAGAGGGTAATGATATCATTACAAATTTATAGATGAATCATGACTAGGTTAAGTAGATATTTGGATTAACATGCACAACGTAATCTTTGTACTTTTAACAGAGTTTTTTTAGCCGTAATTTAATGATACATTATTCAAATAAAGTAAATGATTTCTTAGAGCACCGCTGTTTTTTACTTATTCCTTCAAATCTCTAAAATTGTTCTGAAATTTTCTGTTTTTGGTCAGTCTGACGCTCAAACTGCTTCAATAACGACTACTTTGCAGCCCCATTTTCTGTAACATCAAAAATATTCCACCTCTTATTATATTTATCAAAGGCTGTCAGCTGCCGGAGGAGTACACAATCTTTTCTGAGAATTTGTATCATGACTCCCATTTTCTGACACAGATTTTCCTTCCTTGGTTAATTCATAACTTTTTCGACCGGTTTCGATTGATCAAAAAGTCTACCTCGTACAGTATCTTCGGAAATAATATTTGAAGCTTTATTGTTATCTTTAGAGGACTCCGGAAGGACAACCTTATACTTATCGAAATTTATTTTTGGCAACTGTATAAAAAAAGGAAAATTAGGATTTAATTTCTGACATCGAGGTAAACCTACCTCAGCAATTATATTTGACTTAGGAAACCCAAGATCTTCCCCAGATGCAAATGTTACGTAGAAATTCTAACGGTAGGCATTTTAACAGTCTCATAATTAGCTAAAGTTAATATCCTTTGCTCTCTCTCTACACGAATTATTTATATTATAGAAAACAATTATTGCTCCAGGTAAATTTTAAGCGCACGTTCCTTCCTTGGTGAGTACGCAGAGGTCAGGGTACCACCAATACGTTCAAGACGAGCTTTTTCTTTTTGATATAATTCATGACGTTCTTCCGTAGTCAAATCCTTTAATTGTTCCGTATTATCTCTGTAAAAATAAACGGCCCCATTCTACAGCTACACAAATGAAAGTTCTCGGAAGTTGCTGAATTTGGAAACCAACTCAAAGAATTGTTGATATCTAGAACCGATATGTTTGTACAAGGAAAAGGATACCTGCTATTCACGCTACAAAATGCAATTTTATTCTCAGGGATATAAGATCTTGAAGATAATACTTTCTTAATTAAGTTCTAAAGATGATGGATGCCACCTTCGCACAAATAAAGTCAGACTCTCTTCATTTGTGTTCGTACTTATACCTTCGTCGCAACTTGGATACCAATTTTGAAAATCCATTCACTAATTATCGGAAGTATTCCAGTTTCATTGTTCAGTTCACTTAACTTCAAGTAATGTACCTTTGCCTTGCACTCACCTTTCTTTAAGTTTCGAACCAATCCGATTTTTACTTGCTCTCCATCCTTAAATGTACTCAAACTTTCAGACAAGTTTGTACATTCTAGCTTCAGTTGTTCAGTCTGTTTTCGATCAATTCTGAAGTATTCTGCAGGTATACCTATAAAAGGTTCCAATGCTCGCTTAAAGGAACCAAGTTTAATTCGATCGTCTACGAAAACTTTCAACATAGTTTGCTTATCAATTTTTTCCTTGTTATCGTCTAAATCTGAAAGATGACCGTTAACCAATCTACTCTTGTGATTATTTTCACTAATATTATATGCTCGAAAGTAAAGACCACTATCTAGTTCCATGTCTTCATCATCATCACTGTTTATTTCGTGCGATAGAATAGGTTTACATACAAGTTTTTCTCCATTTTCTTCTTCTGGACTTGATAATTGTGGCGAGTGACTTGTGCTTGACACATGAGTCGAATAATGAGGTGCTGACTCAACAAGCGTGCGATCACCATCACTTAGGCTGCTATCTTCGCTATTGCTTTCATGACCTGTAGAAACCGATAACATTGGAAGAGGAGAAGAACGTCTAAAGTCACCACTGCCGCCTTGGTCACAATTACTTGAGTAACCATTTATTATGACCGCATCTACGACATCAGAATTTTCATCTTGTTCGCTCTCGGATGGAGATTGTTTAGGCGTTTGGAAGTTGGAATCTCCTGAATCGGATTTAGGCTCATACTTAGGTATACCTAATAATTCAAGAGAACTTCTATCTGTACTAGGAACCGAAATAAATAAATGTGTTAAATAAGTTAAATTTTCTTGAATAGTTTTCCTCAGATTTTCAGTGATTTCATCTGTAGAATTAGTTGTGCTTGCTGCGAATAAGTTAGACCTAAAATACATTTTTTGTTGGCCTTCTTTGAGGATAACAACATTAGAAGGCGGACTATAGTTAATTACCACCAAATACTTTTGTTTGATTCCAAGCTTTTTCGCCACAAGCTTCTCTACATTTACAGCCGCTTCCACTTCCTGTAATCGCACTAAATATGGCCCCTCCACATCAGAGGTGTTCAAATCAACTTTAAAAATTTAACAGTAACACCACCAGGCTCATACTTTTCGAAATCTTCATTTTCACTGCGAACTGCTAAAAGAAAATCAGAATCCGGATCTAGTGTATTAAATATTGCAACAATTTACACGTTTGCATCAAATTAAAATATTAAAATTCAATTAGATTGCACCCATGCAATTATTAAAATTTTACTATCTAGGGTAAAAATGGCGTTTATAGTAAATGACTGAGGGAAAAATACATTTTTGGTGAAGTTTGTATTTCGGTAATAATGTTGACCTTTAGTTTGTTGATTTCCGATTTTAAACTTTGAATAAAATGTTCTTTCTGTTCCAAGAAATTCACGTTTCTTAAAGAATTCCTCAATTTCTTTAGCTTTTTCTTCTGTTGCAAAATTTTCTGTCAGATTTTTGATTAGTCGAGCAAGAAGAAAGCCACCCTGCAGAGAATTCAATGTAAACGCCAAATATTAAAAAGATAAGAATAATACATACCTGATATTGTTCCAGCAACATATCTGCATTTTCCATAAAGAATTCCCAAGTCATATTGCGTCCTTTAGGGTTTATTGCAACAGCAACGCCATTGCGATACCTCCTGGGTGGTGTGGAAATTCGCAAAGCCCACTTAAAAAAAATTGTGGTCTTAATAATTGAATAAAAACATTTACCAACTGGAAGCAATCCACATAACGCTTTATTGATCTTGGGTCTTTATATGATCTTGGGTTTCCTAAGTCAAATATAATTGCTGAGGTAGGTTTACCTCGATGTCAGAAATTAAATCCTAAGGCAGAACCTTAGAACCATATCTATACTATGGCAGAACCATAAAGTTTCTAATTTAATGCTACTTGGCAATCGATTAAATAATTGAAATCCTTTAAAAATTCATATATTCTGAGTGTTATAACTTAAACACTGTGGAAGTCTAAAATCATCAGCATTTTGTTGTATGTATATAAATACTAAGCCTTTATCCCATACTTACATTTTAAATACAACTATTAATAAATTCATAGCCACTCTTTTCTTAACAGTTATCTATTTCAATGGTTCTACCATAAAAGATAAAAATGTAACGCGATTACTCATTAATATAGTACGTCTCGCCGGAATCTATAATTTCTGTAGTTATCAGTACACAGATTTAAAATTGGCGAGCAATACTCGAAATGAGGCTTAAATAGAACAATATACACATTGTTTGCACACGAAAAACTTAGTATCTTTTTAATTCTTTTAGAAAATAAATTTTTTAACAATTTTAATTTAAAGTCAACTACAATATCCATATACTTCAAATTATCCGCCTGCCCAAACATCAATATCAATAGGTTAGTTGGTTGAGGGGTGAAAATCTTCCAAAGACACCAGGAGACCCGATTGTCTCTGGTAGTGTGAGATTTTTACTCACTAAAAACAACCTTCTACGGATTTGCCGAAACAGACCACTTTATCCGGGTCCCTTTTCGCCCCTACCCCCTGTAATCTCAGCGAGAGAGATCCGGACTAATCCAGTTTTCTTCCCTCACCTCGATTCCTCGGGTCAGCGCAAGCATTTGCCTATAGGACACCTCTACCATTCTTTCTTCTTCCATCCAGTGGTGTCCCTTCAGCTTCCTTCTTCTGCTTGCCAGTTCATGGCACTGGCACACTATGTGTGCCACCACAGCCTGCAGATATCATCCTTAAGAATGTTCATCCTCTTTAGATGACACCTGAAGTTACCATGTCCTCTTAGTAGTGCCGTCCGATCCATACCCAGGACCTCCCTCTGTTCAGCACTTCTGGTCGCTACAATTGCCATCGTAGCCTGTCTGAGCGAGTCCACAACGTTCCACCGTTCCCAGTGCTCCCTCGTGGCCCACTTTCCTAACAGGCTCCGGACCTTGGAAACTCGAAGCAGCCCCTAGTTTGCCAGTACGTCTGCTTTCTTATTTCCATCGACCCCCGCGTGTCCTCGGACCCACGCCAGTGTCAACTCATATGATAAGGCGCACGCGTTTAGTTTTCGAACACACTCCAATGACAGCGCTGTGTTGAACTCTGTACCATCCATACACCTATCACCGCCTGATTATCGAGCGTCACCACTATCTTCTTGCCCCTCACTCCTAGTATGCGATCAAGTGCATAGATCAGAGCCAGCATCTCTGCCTGAAATACTGAAGTGTACATTCCCAGGCAAAGATGGGTGTTCAGGTTCAGGTCATCACTGAAGATACCTGTGCCCGCTCTCCTATCAATTATCAATTATTGTAACATCGTTTACAGTTTTCAGGGAGGGAACCATCCCTTATAAGCATTTCGTGGTGCCTATCACGGTAGGTTTACTGAGTTGATCTCACATAGACCTTGATATGGTCCGTTGTGTTACTACTATAAAGCAACCTCAATCTAGATCGCTCTAGCATTGCCATGCAGCGATTAGTTGAAACAGCCACAGCTTTTGAGGAACCTGGTTAGGTCCTTGTGCTCCGTGCTGGCGAACTCCTCTAGTTCGTCAAGGAAGTGATTGAAAAGGCCTGAAACCATCTCCTGGCTAGTTCAGGACATTCGCAAAGCAAATGCTTTCAACCTCCTCCTCGTACAAGCAACTCCGACAGAAATCATTGGCAGGAATACGCATGCGGACTGCATGACTTCCAAAAAACCTGTTATAACTGCAGCAATATTTCGGAGATACCGTCGGATTCTCTTCAGTAAAAATGTCGTTTTCCTTTTATTCCACTCTAGCCACATGCTTCTTGACATGTTGCAGGTTGACAGACCGATCCACCTGCACTGGGCGAGCTGAAGTGCTTTTAGGTCGATCTCTCTTTTTACTGCTCTCCTGCAGATGATCCCCGGAGTAACTCCTGTGCTGTGTCCACATTCCGAGTTCCAACTTCCTTCCTTCAGTCTAATTATCAATAACAAGATTAGCGTCCCACTGATCCTCAAGAATAATTAAATTGGTTTTTCCGATATTCTGTTTCAATAAATTCGCTTTAAGCCATATGCTACGTCGACATTTCATTTTCCTCTCGCAAATACTATTGCAATGAAAAGTAAAGCGACATCCACAAAGAGTGCAAGCTAACTATACTTGAGTTTTTTAAATATACAACATTGATCTTAGTTCTCTAAATTTTAATTGTTCTAACCACTCGGGCTTCTTCCTCTTACTTCCTATCGGTACAGTTTGTGAAGTAAAATTTAGCGATTAACAATCGCCAATGCAAGCTTCAAATCAAGAAATACTGCGATTACTTTTTTCTTGGTAGCAAGTCAAGTGCGATTATTATTTTCTTGGTATCCTTTCCAATTTATGATCACATAACTCAATGCTGACTCACCAGTGATGTTTTCTGCATCCAGATTGATTTTCGCTAGTAAGACCATTTGCAATTAAATACCCTTCAAGTCGACCGTAGATTACTTTTCCAATTAATTTCTCATAAACTCTCTCTCGTTCTGGTCACATCTTCAATTGATGTAACTACAGAATCTCATAACGAGGAAGGAATGCGCACCATAACTAGACCTCTAACATGAAAAGCGTCTATCAACAACTTTGGACTCACTGTGTTGAAATTTGGTTTTTGGTTCCTTAGGTTGCTGGATAAAGTGATGCATTTATTATATATAGATGCATGTATATCTTGAATACTTCAAACAAAAAGTTATTCAGTTTATTCGCTATTCTCTTTCATCTTTCAGGTCTACTGACTCCACCATAGACTATAACTTTACTAATACAATTACATTTTTTATTCAACGCTTAAGTTTTGATTTTTGTCTACATAGATTTTGACTATTTGCCTCGTATTCACCTTGTTCTGAATAAATACCTAGTTAGCTTTATTGGGTTCTGTTTTATATTTATTGCGAGCTATTCTACACCTCGCGCAACAAAAAACAGCGGCACGTGGTTTTCCTTTTCATATTTTCCCGACTTACTTCATACTAAATAGTCTCCAACGTGTCCAAATTGCTTTTAACGGTTGTTGATGTGCAATAGCACTCTTTTGCTAGGAATATTCACTGTGCACAGTTGCACACATACATAGGGTTCGAGACGTTATTAAGGCAAAGGGCGGTGCTAAAAAGTACTAATTGCAATTTTAAAACTTTTAATTTTTGGAAATACATTTTTAAGTTTAATAAAAATAAAGAGATATTGTTGGCTTACTGTATTTTTAATTTTTTATGAAATATCATTGCATTAAAAACTAGAACAAAATGAGTCACTTTTTGGTTTCGAACGTAAAATTAAATTTTTATTACTGAAAACAAATTACATATTGCATAAAACATACGTTTTAATTGGGTTATATGTGAATAATAGAAAAATTATATAATAAATTGTTGTTATTTAACTTTTATATCCCTTTATCAATAAAATTCCACGTGCAGCTTTTTTTGTTGCGCGGGGTATATAAGCGTACCAATCATCATTGTTATTAGAAGACAATGCTATATGATATTTTGCCACTTTGTGACACTTTAGATGCCTAAACATACCATTAAACTATTGACCACTATCATTTTTAATTGTTTTGTTAAACGTAAATTTGTTAACAATATTCAGAACTTCAGTTTGAAATAACTTCACAAGTCTAATATATCATCTATTTCCGCTAATTCACATCTATTTACTGCAGTAGTTAACAGTTACTTATTATATTTCAAAACTTTAATAATTTTAGAACTCTTTACTGATCGAACAGGCTTGTTTACTTGATACTGAATAACTACAGCTTCATTGTCACTAATTTTAAAATTATTATTTATTTCAGTTTCCACCAGATTAGAATTCGTGAAAACGTAATCAATAATTTTTTTAAATGTGTTAGTTAGTCTAGTAGGCTCATTTACAACTTCTTTGAATTCAGTATCACAGTTTATAACAAGTTCATTTCTGTACGTACAATTGATATTAAGTTATGTTAAAATCTCCCATAACAATTCGACAATCTCTTCCACAATCCATTCCATCTGTTTGATGCTCTTGTCCACTTGTATAATATAATATAGTTATATACTAAATGAGTCGTTCCTTCTCTTTTAATGGTGATGCAATTAGCTCACGTCCACTTTTATAGCTTAGCAACTTCGTTTGACTTTTCTGATCCACTTGGCTGAGGAAAGTCAAAACATCGCTCCTCAACATTATTGCGGCTTTTGCTGATTTTACTGAAAACTTTCTGTTGGATCTTAAGCGTTTACAATTTCCAGTTCCTCCTGAGATTTATATGGATCGAAATAATTTGCATTTCCTACCGACGTTGATAATTCAAAAAAACTGACAATGTTTTCATAAATAAATAAATTTGCAAATTTTTCTTTAACTGCAACATTATAGCATAATAATAAAAACAAATCGTAGTAACCTCAGGTGTTCTTTTTTTACAAAAGTATGATGTTAACTGTATAATACCGATGGAAAAAGGTAAATATTTTTAAATATATAAAAAACAAGTTGTTCTATAAAAATTTTTCCGTGTTATTACGAATAATTGACTGCAAAAGTGTTTAGTAAAAATTTTATTCGATTTTACAAAAGATATTGCTTAGCAAGCGCTCGCAAAAATCGAGTTTTCCTTAAAGAAGCGGCTTCTCTCTTAATTTCGTCATTGTTATTCGAATTGAGTTCCAAATTACTCATAACAGAAATCTGAAAAATAAATTATTTGTAAATTTCGTAAAAAACTGAAAAATTAAAAAAAAAGTAATTCGCCCAACGTGGGGCTCGAACCCACGACCCTGAGATTAAGAGTCTCATGCTCTACCGACTGAGCTAGCCGGGCTGATTACCACCATCTCTTATTTCTTAATATATACCCACCGCTTCCAATTTTCGATTATGTTCACCCTTTTTGCCATGCAAATTAACAATAAATTCCAGTAATGTCGGATCCCAAATGCAACTATAATACGCGTCCATTGCATCACAAAAACCTGATGATTTTTCTGATATATTTTTAAAAGCCAATCCATAATCGATTTCATCTAAAAACTAAATTGTCCAAGCTGTAATAATTTTATTAAAAAATCTACTTTTTGCCTCTTACCTGACAAAGCACAGCAGCCTGCATATAACATCCCAAATTAGAACTACATTTAATCATTTTTCGGATAATGTAATCATCTACAATATGCCTTTGGATAGGAAGAATGCAATATTCTGTGCCTGTTATAAGTGCGTTAACATAGCATCTCATTGCAGCTTCATTGTTTCCGATTGCTGAAAATAAACACGAAAAATATTAGAAATCAACACATCAGAACCATAAAAACGAGTACCTAGTTCAAGATCTCCTTTAATTTTTAACCAATTCGTATTTTGTGGATAATATTTCAAAGCTTCTTTCAAAAACCAGTTTAAGGTCTCGGAAACTGATCGAATGTTATAACCGATTGGACTACAAAACAATATTTGTAAGAAAATTTTAGATAATACTGAAATAAATACTAACTTGCTTATGCTAGCAGGCCACAAATACATATATTCTCCATTTAGATCAAAATTAGGATCGTCCTTCAAAATATTGTGAATTTTTGCCAAAAGTGAGATAGTTAATGAAAATACCAAAGGATCTCGTATTCGTTTTAGAAATGGATATAAACTGGTAGAAACCATTAAACTCGGAGAATTTCTTGTATTTCCTCCACCAACGCTACCACGTTTGATTGATGTATTACTAAACATAGCTAAAACCAGATCCCAGGCATCTCGACAAATTTTTTTACTTCCCTTTAATTTTTTCATTTCAATGAATGTTGATGCAAATGCAACTGGTAGCTCCAGACATTGAGGCCTTTTATTTTCCATGAACGTTAAGGAGCTCCAGTCGTTTAAGTTCAGGAGCATTATAGCACAATTCTCGACAATCTGTAAATTATATAAATAAAAAAGAAATTTTTAAATTAAAAAGGTTTTACAAACTACCTCTATTCTGGGAATAACATTATCACCACTCTGAAGCGATGTCAAACATTGCTTGCATTTTACAGCGAGCGCTTGAAGATCTAAGCTTTTCTTATTCCATTCTTCTAAACACTGACAAATTTGAATGTGTAGAATCTCCCATGTCACTAATTTTCCAAGCTTGGAAATTGGAGTCGCATTCGAAAGTTCTGGTCTTTGTGTTTCTGATTTTAAAACGCTCAACATTGAGACAGCTCCAACAAAATCCTGAAAAAGAAAATATTTCAATAAGTTAATAAATAATATTTATTAATTTTATAGTATTACATCCTTTGCCGCCATTTCCCTTGCTTTGCCTAGAAGCACATAGGCAAAGTCTTGCAAAAATCCACGTTGAAGGGACATCAATAGAGAATTAACAGGAGTAGGTACTTGCCAACTCGGATTTACCGTCCAAAGTGGTTTTGATGGATTAGTAGCGGCAAGTTTTACTAATAGTTTTCGCACTGCAGTAGCATTTGTGCATGATATTAATTGTCGCTCCAGAGATCCAACTTCTATTCTTAAAACTAATTAAATACATAAAATATAAAGTCAACGAATTGGTTACTTCTTACTTTTTGAGGACCATTTCCAATCAACTTGTGTTGCCAATGAGGGCACATATAACTCTGGCTCCGTTACTTGCCGTTTAAGGTCTTCAATTTCTACGCTAGAAAAAACTCCTGAGCTTTCAATTTGTCTTAAAAACCTTTTTCCTTCATTATTTTTAAGAACACAATCGATAAAAAATTCTTTAATTTTGTTTCTTTCGCTCAAAGAACAGTGTGGCAAAATGTCCACTATTCCCTGAAAGTTGAAAATTTTGAAGTCGGAAACATATAAGCAAAAAAATTAAATGTTTACCTCTAGGAGAGGTGAAAACGGATCCATGGCCTTATATTTTTCAAAGTAATCCACTCCAGAGAATATTTCACCCTCTTCAAATATGCTGCGAACAACATTTAGAGCAGCTATTATCATTTCCGTTTCCTTGGGTTCAGTTGATAAGCCTTGCGAGATTGCCCCTTCAATATCAAGCTCAATTATTCGACGATTTACTAGAGGAATTTGCCGAGCTTTGTTGTCTTGCTTGAAGATGTCCACAATTCCCTAGAATTTAAATTTTTAATATCATAATACAACTTAGATTTCTCTTACTTTGTACTGATTGAATAAAGACATGTTCAGCTTTTCTAATAAGTTTATAGGCGTATCACTGACCCCACAAGCAAGTAAATATCCTTCGAATTCATCCTCATTGATGTGACAGTATGCAAATTCATTAAGACCAATCCGGCCATAGTCGTTCTTGAGATCCCGCAAATGTTTCTGACACTGCAGGGCACTCCATTTCGCCAACTGGTACTGTTTTGAATACAAATAAAAACCTACAAGATCAAAGTAAATCTGAGCCTTCAACTCAGTATCTGAAATTTTTCTCATCGACTCGAAATTTTGTGAAGTTTTTTCTGAATTCGGATGCAAAGCAACGAAGGAGTCATAAGCAAATATGTAAAACGGTTCATCTGATTCACAAAGTTGAGTCAAATAGTCAACACTTGGTTGTGTTAGGATTTCAGGTGCTATCAGAGGGCTTGGTGGTTCCGTTGGAACTATCCTAAATATATAATTACGTTTATTTAATATCAATTTAATTTAGATTATCTCACATGTGCATAAGAGGCCGAACTGTTTTTATGGCGATATCTTTTAAAATTTGTAGGCGTAAAACCCATCGATGATAAAGTGTTAAGGCAAATTTTACCGCCCTTTCTGATCCTTCAGCAGCTGTAGGAGGAGACAGTTTAGAAAATATTTTTTATTAACAAATAAGAATTTACTTGGAGAAGAAACAAAATCTGCTGCAAAAGGAATGCTGACAATTTTTCCAAAAGCGATAGTACACAAATCTCTTAGAAGATTGATTTGCTTCTGAATGGATAGATGCTTTTCAATTATGTCTAAGTAATTAAAAATAAGAAACACCAACGTCTATATTATAAAAGGAATATATTACCCAAATTCCACTTTAAAAAAGTCGAAACTTTAAGAGTTAGAATTTTAAGTGCTAATTGCTTTTTAGCCATCTTCAAGCCGTCTGGTGCAGGAAGAACTACTGCATCCGCTTCAGGACTCGTGCTGGTCAGATCAAATTGGATTATTTGTTGTTCTGGAGACATTGATATGAACTGTGCAATTAAGTCAATAGGACTGGGATCTGTGAAAGCATTAGATACATAACGTTTTAGAATAAAAAGATATTTTTACCTGGATTTGCTTTGCTTAAATGATTGGTTAGTAGGCTAGGATCTAAAAGGAATTCGAACCATAAAATTGTTTCAGCCGCGAGAGGAACAGTTTTAGGTTTAAGAGGATCATCCATTACGGAGTATTTGATAGAGCTTTAATGTTTTTTTTATAATTTACAATTTTCTTTACAACAAACGTAACTCTATCAAATGTAAACAAATCACCTGTTCTTCTTCTTATCTCATTAGTCATTGGATAGCAGCACGGAGTTTTGCTGTGAACATGTTCTTGAATTTTTTAACCGTTGTTATTTCTGTGTAAAGCCCGGTATTGTGTTCATTTAGCGGCTAATTTTTAAGCCCGGTATTGTGTTCATTTAGCGGCTAAATTTTTATCGGCGGACCTTTTTTTCACGCTAAATTTTTGACAGCAAAGTTATTTGTTCTGAACTATAGGTGGCTACTTTTGTCGATCAGCTGTCGTACATTTTTGTTTATATTTTGTGTTTCACAAATAAATTTCTTGACCGCGTTTTGGCTAAATATTTAGCGACGAAATTTTGCAGCTAAATTTCCATACAAAATTTAGCCGCTAAATGAACACAATACCGGGCTTAAAAATGAAAAAATGTATTCTTTAACTGAAACTGAAAGAAATATTACTAAAGGAAATTAAAAGACAAACATTTGTAAGGTTTAATATTTTAAATGTGATCTGGGTTGTGTTCTTTTCTCGTAAAGTATCCTTTCCATTTTTCAGTATTTTAAAGTGAACAACTTTTTCCGCAGTTATACTTGGTTATACTTTTTAGTGCTTTTTTTACTGTTAAAGAAAAGTGTGTGATTATATTGAATTTTTCATTAGTGTTTTAAATTTAAATGAAGAAAAATTGTTCCCCCGTGCATTGGTAGCACTAGATTAACTATAAAGAATGAGGCCAAATTTCTGGGTGTCTGATGGATGGGGAACTAAATTGGGCTAGACATCTACACGAAAAGAAAAACAAAGCAATAAGAGCTTTCTGGACGTGTAATGCGATAAGGCAGCTGTGAGGACTAATACCCTATATTATAAAATGGATATACACGACATGTGTAATTAGACCCGTGATAACACATGTAGCGATAGTCCGGTTGAAAGAAATGGATGTGGGCAGAAACCAGAAGATTACTATTTAGGTATAACAGGAGCTACTATGCCAACAACAAGCACCCTAGAGGTCGTTCTAAACATTGCTCCACTAGAATTCCATGTTAAACAGGTGGCAGTTAATTTGGCTGCACGTTTACGTAAGAATAAACTGGAAGGAAAGGGGGAATACAGACCTAACATGAAAAGATCACCCAAATCTGCAACGGACATGCGATCATGAGATCTAATAACTTTTTAACAGTGAAAAAGGTATGAGCTTGTGAGTCTTGGCAACCTTCTTTACATGACATGTTTTTGGTGGGATTACATTTCTTTTTGTAAGATGCTCTAGTTCTTTTTACTTTTTCGGGCTGTATTTCTTGCGCGGCAGCTATTCTTTTTTTGGCACGATTTTAGTTTCCACAAAATAAAACGAAAATAATAATAAATTTTTTTGATATCTGGTTTAGATTTCAAGATATTCGATCTTGAAATTTTAGGAACACATCACTTGTCAAAACGGCCGAACTTAAAGATAGCGCGAACTTTTTTATTAAACTTTCTCGGAGGAAGAGGTGTATAATAAGTCTTTTAGCCCCCCCCCCCCCCACCCTGCAAAAGAATATATTTCCAGTTTGTTAATAAATCTCCTTAAATATTCGATCTTCAAATTTTAGTGACAAATATTATTATTATTAATAAGGATTGGATCAAGGACTAACCGCATCCTTTAGTCACTGCGACCAATTCGATCTTTTGTGACCTGATTCAGGTTTATTATTAGGAAGCCCCGTCAATCTTTAGTTCCCTTATCAGACCTAAAATTTTATTGGGGGCTGCCTTGGCTATATCTGATGTTATGGGAAAGCCCCACCAAGGTGTCTAAGCCTGATACGGCCGAGCGCCTCATAGTAACAGAGGATATATTCCGCTGTTTCTTCCACTTCTAGACAGAATCGACAGGTGTCATCATCAGCCAGCCCCAACTTTTTTAAATGGTAGCCCAGGTGACAGTGACCAGTTAGAAGTCCAGTTATCAGCCTTAAATCTGGTCTGCTGAGTGAGAGCAGCTCCTTCGTTTTCTGTTTTGAGTAGGTTATAAACCTCTTTGCTTGTCTTAACTCTGGGATATTTACCCAGTGTGAGTGCTTGCATTCGTCCTCCCATGACCGGATACGCATTGCTATTCGGCTTTTTGAGTAGCCACAGAATGGCTCCGGTCCAATTAACTAAGAATCCGCGGCTTTTTTAGCTAGGAAATCCGCCTTCTCGTTGCCTTCAATGCCCTCGTGCCCTGGTACCCATGCTAGCGTGATGCTGTTGCTCTGGGCCAGTTCTTTAAGAGCAGTGAGACAGTCCCAGACGATTTTGGACCCAAAGGTGTAGGATCCCAGAGCCTTAAGTATCGCCTGACTGTCGGACATAATATATATTTTAGCACCGCGTATTCCTCTCTTGGTAATTTCACTTGCGCAGATTTCGATAGCATGTATCTCTGCTTGAAAGATGGTTGGTGTAGAACCGAGCGATTTGTACAGCCTTAATCTTGGTCCATAGACCCCAATGCCCGTTCTGTCTTCCATCTTGGATCCGTCCGTGTACCAAACCAGAGATCCCCTTTCAAAGATATGTCTATTATTGAGCCAATAATCTCTGCTCTCAAGGATCAGCTTGAATGGTATATCAAAGTTGTGCCTCTTCGGCATAATATCCGATATTGAGTTGATCACCGGATTACCCATGAATTCTTTAAGGATTTTCCTATGGCCAGACCAGTCTCCTGCTGAGAGGAGATTGGAGCCAGTCAGCCTTATTGCGGTTGAGGCAGCCTCCTTCTTTAAATGTAAATGTAAAGGGGGGAGGTCTAGTAGGGCCTCCATAGCTGCCGTGGGGCATGTGCGCATGGCACCAGTAACTCCTAGACATGCTGACTTCTGCAGTTTTAGCAGTGTGGATCGCGCTGTGTTTTGTTCTACTTTTGGCCACCACACGAGAGCTGCATAGGTGACCATGGGTGTTATGATTGTTTCATATGCCCAAAGGGCCATTTTGGGCCTTAGTCCCCAGGTCTTTCCAAAGTCTTCGGCAGGACCATAGGGCAGTCATAGCCTTTCCTGTAACCCTATTGAGTTGAGGATTGTGAGTCTTTGATCTAGAACTACTCCTAGCCTCTAGCCTTAGGTTCCTTTTTCTTGTGAAAAATATATAATGTTTGTTTTACTAGGGTTGACTCTGAGCCTTTCCCTAGCACACCAGGATTGTACCATATTCAGAGCATTTTGCAGTCTTACTGATAGGGTTCTATCCTGCTTGCTATTGATGGTAATGACCAGGTCATCAGCGTAGCCCTGGCAATCGTAGCCAGCATTAGTCAGTTTGACCAGGAGATCGTCGATAACAAGGGACCAAAGCAGTGGGGAGAGAACTCCCCCCTGAGGACAGCCTCTAGTGGCCCTTACTGTTACCCACTTGTCCCCCAGCCTCGCTGTGATGTGACACATAACTTAAGATATCAAAAAAATTTATTTATTATTTTCGTTTTATTCTTGGTGCTTTATCGAAATTCATCGTCAAATCGGTGTGCCACGGAAACTAAAATCTCCCCCTTTTTTTCATAGCCCACTCTCTATCGTTGCCTCTTTTCCTTGTTGGCTTATTATTTGCAATAAGCGATAAATCTGGTACCACCCTGATTAATCGCTTATTAGCTATTAATCGATTATATTCAACTATAGCTGACTGTTGTGCTTTAATACTACCAAAGCCAATATTTATAAGATGAACCCCTATCAAACTAGTCACCCTCGAAAGTGCTACATAAGCCTGCCCACAAGAGAACGTCGACGACCCGATATCAATGAGAGCCCGTGACTTTTATGGATAGTTATGGCATACGCGATACAGATCGGAAACTACTTATGGTGGACGAATGCTCTATTAATTATTTCAAATTGTGATTTTACAGGCGCTAGATCATGTTTAAGACCGTTACTAAAAATAATTACAACTCTTTTTGCCTTATTTTTATCGTTCGGATCCCATTCTATTTTATCAACATTTCCTATAGCACCATTCGTAAGACTTAAAGTGACGTCTATATTTCGTTTAAGCATAACTTTAACTCCCTTTTTAATAACTATTGTTCTTCTCCTCCTCGTACTTCTTGATGCACTTGCGAGCTCTATTTGCAATGTAATTGGGGCAGTCAACACTGTCTCTCCATAATCTTCACTTTCTGTATGAAACTTACAATATTCAAACTCTATAAAATTACCAACATACCCGTATACTACGAATACTCGTTCAGAATGAGTAGGGTTAGGATTATAAATAACCACAGCTTATAGAAAAGCCAACAAAATAATAAACGACAGCAGCATATCAAGCAGTTTTGAAATTATTCGCCAATCTCCAAAATACTTTTACCGTAATCAGGTGTATTGTTCTTGTAAAAAAACACAAACATGGGTGTTCGCCAGTGGGATCGAACGTATAGATCTTTAAACATACCGAAGTACCAAAACTGAGTTGAAACTGAACACACTTTTCAATTTTCGTACAGACATGTAATCAGAAACTAAGCTGAAAAGGCAACTCCACCGAGTTCGGTTTAAAAATGTTGCTTGGTTGAGTACACTTTTCGGTTTGATGTACATGTAACTGCGACCAGTACTGAAGTCTTTTTATAGCCTTTGGCTTCCTATTTTTATGGTTCAGTCGTGATAATCTTAATAACGCAAACCTTTTTTTTCAATTCCAAGATGCAAAAACGCATAATTTTTAACTAATTTCTCTCATTAGGTCTGTTTGTTTCCCTCAACTTTTTCTACACTACCTGCACTGAGTGCAAAATTTACGTCAAACGGCGTTTGTTTCGCTCTCAGTGTAAACTTAGTGCAAATGTACAGCGTTTGTTTCGCTCTCAGTGTAAACTTAGTACAACTGTACAGCGTTTGTTTCGTTGCAAAAAAAGTGGAAATTTCTGCACTTGATTGGATGAAGTGCTATGAGTGCAGGCAGATATTTAACATTTGTCAGGCAATTGTCAAAGCCGGTCTTAATTGGAATCATTTTAATTAACTATCAGACGAGTCACATATAATTTCTTGCATTAAAGTCGCCAATATATTATTTTCCATTTTATTTGTGATATTAAAAAATTGTATTAACCAAAACAGGTTCCGTTAAATATAATTGACAGCAAATTACACTTAAAATGTTTGTTTTGCTGACGTTAGTGTAGGTAAAATTCCTACACTACTTCTGCACTTTTCATGCAGCGAAACAAACAAACCTATTTTAAATTTACTCCATTCCGACAGCTAACAAACTCATATGACATTTAAAATTTCATATTTGAATGCGTCAGGTAAAAATAGACCCAAATCGTGAACTCAATTTAAACTGAGTTAGGTTTACTTTGGTTTTGTCATGTAACTTAGGTATCAGCTCCCTTCAGTATACTGGCAACATATTATTTAGATTTTTATAATCTTTTTTAATTTTACGACGAATATAAGGAATCTTTTCTGCCCAGTGATCCTATTAGCTTAACTTTCCGTTAAATTAAAAATGTTCTATTTCGAAAAAACAAATTCTTGGATAAGAATTGTAACGCTTTCAAAATTCAATCGCGGCGCCTAGACTTATGGCCGAATTTAATTATTGTTTTTTTGTGAAATGCTTATAACTATTATTTTAAGTTGATAAAGATACAATACTTATTGCGAATTGTTTCAATGGACATACATACATACCTTCGGCATACCTTCCATACGAAGAGAATCCACCTCTCACAGAGTCTCTGAAAAATATGGTAAGGTATGCAAAGGAAACAAGTTTAAGGTTAGTCATAGGCTGTGAAGCAAACGCACATCATACTGCACGGACAACAATGACAGGGGTAAGTCTTTACTTGAATATCTAGTAAAATCAGAACTTTTTATTATAAATAGGGGCAATAAGCCAACTTTTATTAATAAAAACAAAAAACAAGTTATAGACATTACACTTGCGAACGGCAGGACTGTTGATGAGATTGAGAATTGGTACGTATCTGACGAGGTATCATTCCCGGACCATCGATGGATACTCTTTGAGCTGAGTGGCAATGTCAGAAATAATCCCCTGGTTTTTAGAAACCACCGAATAACAAACTTCGATAAATATAGAGAAGTTTTAAACTCAAGATTGTGTACAAGAAATGTTCCTTTGGAATGAACACAGGGAATCGATGATGAGACTGCTAACGTTGAAGGTGTTATCAGACTCGCATTCGAGGAAGCGCGTCCAAAGAAACGACTGAAAGAGAGGAACTCTGGGAAGAATACAAAACGGCACTTAGGCAATTCAAGTCCGAGTGCCGAAAAGCGCAGAGGGAATCATGGAAAGGTTTTACTAGCTAAATTGAAAGCACGGGTGAGGCAGCTAGACTGAAGAAAATATTATTTTAATCGAAAAGCCAGTTAGAACTTATCGAAAACTCATCCAACCTGAGGGAATCTCTTTGAGAGGCTGAATACAAATAGCTTCCCGGGGAGTATCGTATCTTGGAAAAGAAAGATGAAATATCTACATTCCCTACATTTGTCTGTTTTATTATTACTAGAGCCAGCAGAGATTTCATTGGTTCCTTTTTTTTTGGTTAAATATTCATATGCATTACAGTACCAAAAGTGTTGTGTGTTCCAAGTAATTTGGGTAGATACTGTACATATGAATCAAAAGTAATAATTAGTAGCCCTGTCGGTACAGTTTTTCCTTCCATAACACGTGAAATTTTGAAGACATTTGTTATCCCTTGCGAGGCAATAATTTCCCCATGAATTGAGCTTTTATCGGAATATTTTTCAACTTATTAGTTTTGATAACACGCTTTGCAATAATTTCCGAGACACATAATAACAATAGAATATCGTCTCTTAGAGAATCCGACTTGAGTCTACACTTTTTTTAATTAAAAGCATTGTAGTCTTGTAATTTCTTCCCCTATTACGTGGACTGCATTGATAAAAATTTCGGAGATTCAATTTCCGAACGTGTGGTCGTTGGAAGCATCGGTCATTCTAAATCGAGGATTTTAAAGGCTTTTAAAATTTTTTTTTGCCGCAGCTCTTGAGGGTCTTGGAACCTCATCCAGGATATTATAATAATTATGGCCTTTCGGCCACATCATGTCTGCCTTACAAACTTTCCCTCCTTTTGTTTTTTTCCTTTTTTCCCCACTTGGGGGTTTTTTAAATGTTCTAAAATAAATTTCTACTAGGTAAATTTATATAAATAAACAATTAAAAGTTTTAGATATAATACATATATATATTTTTTAAATTTAAAGTAAAGTATATATTATAAAATAGTATAATTATTTGGGTCTTTTGTCCGAAGACCTTGATGTTACTTCTCTTGTTAAGTAGGTTTTTTTAAGTTTAAAATTTTTTCATACCATCCGTCAATTTAATTTCAAGTATGTTTTTTACATTTTACTCTTTTTCTATTATCTGTTTTGCTATTATATTTCCTTTTACTGTCGTTTTATCTACTTTCTGTCCAGGTTAGTGATTTTTGCCCCCTCAGGCATGGGAGGAAGGCTAGCTGTTTTGACTTTGCCGGTTTTCCTTTGCTTTGTTGTGTTTGATTTTTCCCTTAAAGAATTTTATAATTTTTGGTCCAGAATGTTTTCGCCTTTGATTTGTTTTATTTTTTATGTTTGTTGGGTTGTTTTGCCTCCATCAGCATGGGAGGGCCAATTGTTTGTTGACCTGTAATCGTTTTGTATTTTCTTATTTCTCGGTTTTTAGATTTTCTTCCTTATTTCATTTTATTTTCTGATCGTGAGTGATTCTTTTCTTTCTTGTATTTTTGTTTTATCTGCAATAGTTTCATTTTTAATTAGCATTTTTATTTATTTTCTGGAGAGAGATTTTTGAAGACGTCCAAAAAGGAAAGTATTTTACAAAAATTTTTCTGTCAGTTTTACAAGAACTTAAGCAAATGGACATTTTTTAGTTTTATTGTTATTTTCTCGACTGTCATACTAAATTATTAGCTAATCTACAGGATAACGTAATTGAAAAACATGAAAACATTTTCCTTTAAGGCTAATTCTCATCCAAGAATAGATTTTTTTCAAACAATCGATTTCTTATTATTTGAATAACATTCGACGGCACGAACGTGCGTGTATCGCAGAAATATATTTTTTTTTCTAATAAAAAGGACGCCGAAAAACCTTTTTTTCGAACGGTGAAAAACTTGCAGTGAAAAGAAAATGAGCTATTAAATTTAACCTTTCAACAAACTTTAGAAAATCTGTCAGCTTTGTAATAAACCTCCCTCCTATTCAAAAACCACCCTCCTTGCCCCCTTCAATTTTTTATTTCCCTTATTTTTTAATTTTTTTTGCTCACCCGAGGGTCATTATTAGGCAAATCATCTCAGATATTTCAAAGTGCCGCAATAGCGTTTACCGCAGAGCAGCTTTTAAAGTTCAACGCCCTTTAGTATTAAAGTGTTAAAAAATTAATGTGTAATTTTATTTATGATTACTAATGTATATTTTTATGCAAAAAAATGAGGGCGCTATCTATTAAAGGAAACGAGAAAAAATAAAAAGCAAACCGTTCATTTCATTAAGGCAATTCAATTCAATCACACAAGCAAGACATTTTCAAGGACCCAGTAATCCTTGCCGGTGTTTTTTGCCATTAAATATCTAAAAATAAATCAGTCGTCTTGACGATTATGAGCACACGGTGGGACATAGAAACTTCTAATTTAAAATTCATATAAATAGGAAACTTCGATTAAAGCATTAACTCTCATAATTTGTTTTAAAGTCGTGTTAACTTGTATAAAAGGTGGTGGGTAGGATTGTAAAAACCTTACCTTATATACTAAACGAAACAAATTTTTCTGTTACAACTTCCCAAAAATCTGTCTATTGGGCAATTAACACTGCGATGATCTCTTTGATAATCATTATGAAATTACATTCAGGCGCGTAGAGATTAATTAAATTTCACAAGAAAGTAGACACAATTATACGAGTATATGGTTTAACCATAGGTCATGAATGAACTTTACACTACGTATCTTTCTTCATGCCCACAAAGACGTGAAGTAAATTAAAGAGGGATAGCAGTGTGAAATCGTTAAAAATAAGGACAGATTTGTTAATTTTAAGCTAAGAGAATGGTCTCCAATAGAAGACTCCATGAAAAAATATTCTTAGTTGGTGGGAGCTCCTGTTCAGCAACCATGGTACTGAAACAAAAAAACGGGGATTTCTAAGTTTCAAGACAGATTCAGAAATCTGCCAAAATGTTGGTTTCACTAAAAAATTCCGTATAAAAGTATTATTCATAATTTAATATTTAAAAAAATGTAAAAAAAATCTTTAAAAGTCAGGTTATATCAGAAATGGAAATAATGAGAGCTATTTTCGCTGTTTAACCAGATAAACACATCTATCGAATTAGTTCATCTGCTACAATACTTACCGAAAGTGAAGAATAATTTTATCAGTTCTTCAATACTGCCACTTATTAATAAAATGGGAATGAATATATTCCTACTTACCAGCTTCACCGCAGCCTTTCTAATCTCGAAAACAGTGCACTAGCAGACAAAAAACGTTACACTTTCGCACTCGGGAAGTATTTAAGGAATTCTCTAAACTTGACGTGCCCAAAGCAACTGGACCTGATGCTTTTTCGCCCTTACTTTTAAAATGCTATGCCTCTCTTCTTTCACTTGTCTTACTTAACAGGAGTGCTTTCGTCTGCATGGAAACTCGCTCATGCTCAGCCAATACTTAAAAAGGAGAGGCATGCGACCCTCTAACTACAGACCAATTGAACTTATACTTCTGTTTTATCTAAGGTTTTTGAATCACTCATCATTTCTCAGTCGATGAAATATTTAAAAAGTAATCAACTGCCAGTACGATTTCCGAGCTGGCCGCTGACTTATTAACTGCTCTGACGGACCGTCGGAATCATTGCCTCCATAATATTGGAGAATCGAAAACCGTCGCTCTTGATATGTCAAAGTCTGGCGCGCTACCACTTCAACTTTAAGCATTTGGTCTTTACTCTCACCACTCTAAATTGATAGAAAGTTTTTGTTAGCCCAATGAATCCTTGTTGATGGAGTTAGATTTGATCCCTGTGAAATAAATACCTGTGCACCTCAGGGTTAAGTTGTTTCACCAACCTTATACCTTTTTTTTAGCCGACTTCCCAAAAAAAAAGAGGTTATAAGTTCGACGTGGGCATGACTTCGTAACGCGTTAACAGATTTTGATAATTCTTTTTTTGTTGGGTAGAGTATGTTCCCTGGTTAACACCGCGAGAAAAAAATGTTGGTGGGGTGGGGGTGGAACCGTACTTTGTAACGTGTGGACCGATATGGATGGTTCCGTTTTTGTTGTACAGAGTATGATCCCCCATTGCGAAGAGGAGAAAAAATTTGGCAAGGGTGGGAGGGCGGAGAGGTAGTCTAACTTCATAACGCGTGGACCGATTTGGATAATTCTTTTTCTGTTGGGTAGAGTATGTCCCCTGCTTGATATCACGCGAAAAAAAAATGTTGGTGGGGTGGGGGTGAAACCTAACTTTGGTACGCGTGGACCGATTTGGAAGGTTCTTTTGCTGTTCTATAGAATATGATCCTCCATTATTAAGAGGAGCATAATTTGGTCCTATGGTGGGTGGTGGGGGAGGGGTAGTCTAACTTCGTAACGCGTTTACCGATTTCGATGATTCTTCTTCTGTTGGGTAGAGTATGTTCCTTGATTGATACCACGAGGAGGTGGGGGTTGAACCTAACTTTTTAACGCGTGGATCGATTTGGATGGTTCTTTTTTCGTTGTGTAAAGTAGAAGACACTAAAAAGTGTAAAATAAAATAGTTTCAAAAAAAAGTTGAACCGACTTCACAAAAAGCGCTAAAAAGCATAAAATAATTCTTAATTTTATATCTATTACGACATTTTGAAGTTGAACCTACCTTTAACCTTAATTCCCATCCTGCCAAGGCTGTGATTTAGCATCATAGGGCATCCGTTGAGCTTTGGTATTATAAAAATTTTTTTTTTCAAAAATGCACAAAATGTGCACGAAATATTCACATGACCCGAGTGAATTTTGAAAGTAATACCCTCATTTCTAAATTGAATAGCCAATTTTGTTTTAAATTTATATCTCGTTGCAAAAATTAAATTCAAATCTTCATTTTCCTTTCACGTGATTTAAAAAAATTTAATTTAGGTAATGAGGTTCAAAAGTGATATTCTAGTTTAACTTCGACCATGAAAAGTCAAAAAAATGTGTGAGTGTAGACTGCGTGACGTTAAATGTGTAAATATGTATTTGCCCTACACTAACTTCAGAGAAACAAAAAACTCTAGAAACCCTACATCCTGGTTAAAAAGTATGCCTTGGTAGTTTTGCAGCCGTCTCACAGTCACTCCTATGGACTTATGGTAAGAAATTAAGTCACTGGCCCTTAATGTTGTGTCATGCATTAGATCCATGAAACGGTTAAGACATACTTTTCGACCAAGATGTAGGGTTCCTAGAGTTAGGGGTTATAGAGTTAGCGGCTTGGCTCCACATGATATCTGATAACTTTTTAACAATGAAAGCGGTATGAGTTTGTGAGTCTTGGCAACCTTCTTTACATGAAATGTTTCTGGCGGGATTTCATTTCTTTTTGCAAGATGCTCTAATTCTTTTTTTTCGGGCTGTATTTTTTGTGCGTCAGCTATTCTTTTTTTTCACAGTCCACTCTCTATCGTTGCCTCTTTTCCTTGTTGGCTTATTATTTGCAATAAGCGATAAATCAGCGTGTTACTTAACTATTAACGGATTATTTTCAACTATAGCTGACTGTTGTGCTTTATTTATATTAACTTAAGGGGGGAAATATGGTTAGATGGTTCAAAAAATCGATTTTTTTTATTTCATAAATTGTTAGTAAAACTATTGAAAAATATGCTCCCAAAATTTTAAATGAAAATTCCGACTCGTTCTATTGTTATAGCCATTAAAGTGAGTAGCTCTCCTTCAGGACCCGAGCGCGCCAAAATAGGTGTAAAGTCTTCAAAAAATTAAATTTTTTTCTTTTTCATAAATCGATTGTAGAACTATTCAAAAATATATTCTGAAAATTTCAAAACAAAATTCCACGCCGTTTAAAAGTTATAAGCGTTTCAGTAAGTGGCCCTCGGTCGAACGGTTGGAGCGCGGTTCTTTTTAAACGGGGTTTTCTCGAAACTACTTTTTTTGAATTTGTGTACACTCTAGCTCCTACAGTATTTGATCAATCGTTATCAAACTCAGCACATAGTTTCTTTATATAAATACGCTCAATTTGAATCTCAATCCTAACAATATCTTTATTTTAACTATTTTTTTATTGTAAAAAAAATGTACAAAAAAATGGTAAAAAATCATACTACATTTTCACATTCCTCAAAATAATATTAATTTTCGATTTATTTGTGGGGAGTGAGGTTCAAATAGAAGAGACGGTTATAAAAAAAGTAAATTTTTTTGAAAAATTGATTTCAGATGAAAATTGTGGATGTACACAAATTGCCCAGCCGGATGGCGACTTACAATGCGCGGTAGCTGATGTCTCAGGAAAATGTTTGAAAATTTCAGAATATACTCTTGTAGATATGATAAATAAAATATATAGATTCCTTATGTGTTAAAAAAATTTATGAAAATCATTGAGAAAACGCTGTCCTAACCCTATTTCCCCCTTAAAGCAGACTAAATTATCTTTCCAAAAAAGTAAAAACATGTAAACTTTATTAACCGAAATAATAAGAAATCTCTGATTAAACCTGAAATTTTAGTCGCAGACAAAATTTTCATCCAAAATACAAGTAGTAAATCATGGTCCGACCATGGTTTGGCGCTTGTATTTTTTTTAATTTCTCCTTCCGCACAATTCCGCGCTTTTAGGCGCTTTAGTTTCTTAAATACGGTAGGACTATTTTTACTTCATTCGAAAGATTGTTTTGTTAACTTCAAGTAGAACAAAACAATCTTTTCATAGAAGCAATAGATTAGGCACTAGAACGAGTTTAAAGAAAAATCACCCCTCGGCGGCCCTTCTCACTGGCGTAGTCGGGTAAAGAAGGTATTTCTTGCACGCCACAGTTCCTTTCTTCATAGCACACTCACTTTTGAATTGTTTATGTACTAATAACATCAAGCTTTAATATGTATTAAATTTCAGCTTTCTAGAATTTTTGGAAGTACCTCCGCAGAAGAAATTTTATATACAGACCTGCACCCCCTTTATAGGGGATGGGATGGTGAATGTTATAGATTTTTAAATATTTTCATTGTTTGTGTTTAGGTCCGGGTCTACATACTAAATTTCAGCTTACTAGGGCTTTTGGAAGTTTGGAAATTATCTTATGAGCAAATATTATATAATACAGAACCAGACCTCCCTTTTCGAGGGCTTGGAGGATGAAAATTACAGATTTCTTAATTTTTTCGTTGTGTGCTAATCCTTGCCTGAATATCAAATTTCAGCTTTCTAGAACTTTTGGAAGTACCTACCAATAAGAAATTTTATATACAGACATGCACCCCCCTTTATGGGGGGAGTGGAGGGTAAAAGTTACAGATTTCTTAATATTTTCGTTGTTTGTGTGTTAATCATAGCCGGTATACCGAATTTCAGCTTTCTAAGACTTCAGGAAGTAACCCAGAGGTTTTGATGATCATGAGTATGAGTATGACTATTTCATTAGTCTGGTAACTACATCTTATTCTAAGAATTTGGGCTCTCTGGTCTTATCTAGACCGAAGCTGTGGGTTCGAAAATACGAAGAAACGTTTTGAGAAAAAGTAAGTAGTTCCCAGTCTTGGCAGAGGCACAATAGTGCCCCCAGATTATCTACATGAGCTTTCAATAGTGTAACAAATAGGTGTCGGTGGAATAAGTGGTAACGGATTGGCCTATCAATCCAGTGGTTTGAATCCCACCGACGATGACCCAGGGTTGTTTTCTTATGACAACAGGTTACTATAAAAAGGCGATGGGGGTTGCAGAGGTTCGGAATTCACATTAAATTGCCTCGAATCCCACAAGGGGTTACGGAAACTAGAAAGAGAGAGAGAGACCTTACTGCTTGATTCCTTCATAAGGGACAGATAATAGGCTCACGAGGGAGGGGGCGAAGGGTTTCAACATAAGAAACATAAGCGTAGCGAGCTAAGAAATCCAGGCATGCTGAGCATGCCCAAGAAAAATAAGAGATACGAGATCCCAGGTTTCAACCCCACCGGTGCGCAGTGGCCGAAGTGCTTTGGATAGGATTTAAAGCTCTTGTGGCCACTGTTGTTACTTTTTAATATGTTTGTGTTGATTTTCCAAAGCAACTCAGGAATATAACCTTAAGAAACAGATTTAACTCATATTTAATAACAGTTTACGCTGTCGGTCCATGAGTTATATTAATATTCAAAGATGGTACTTTTTGGGAGACTTACAGAAAATTCTCGCGATTTCATGCCCTTTATAGGGCAAACATGTTAAGCTAAGACCTTGTACATTGTAATTTTATCATCAGCTGCTCTCAGGTACTCCCCGCCCCGCAGCGGGACTTTTAAAAGTAGTTAATATTTGGTTGTGATTCCTACTGTACAATTGGAATACATAATATAGTTCAATGATAGGCAAGTTACATATCAGCCACCAATGGGTTCCTAGAACAGGCTACGGGATATAAATAGTAGCCTTGTTTTCACGTAATTCATTGGATATAATACACATAGTTATGCAAATATAGCTAGAATAATTTTTGCAGTTTCCTACAGGCGTTTTGGCCATTAGCATTATTGAATCCGCCATCTTGAATGTTAAAAATCCGATAACGAATTTGTAATCAGCACCTTTGAAAGCCCCCCGAAAACAATGTTTTTTGCTTATTTGACAGATATAGGAATTTTGCCCAGCTAGAACCACGGCAGCTACCCATAATTGTTTTCTGTTGGCAACAGATTACAATAAAAAGGCCATTAAACAAAGGCAATATTTTTTATCATAAGTCGAAAACTATGCGGCGTAAAAAAAAATTTAAATATTTTCTATAATGTGCTAATGAAGCCTTTTCATTTTATACATCACTTGTGCAATATTTTAATTATTTAAGATATTTTTTCATTTGCAGTAAAGATGTGCAAGTATTACTTAAAACTATTTCAAATTTCAAATCGATAGCATTAGCAGTTGCTGAAATAAGCAGCTGTGACAGACAGACAGACAGACAAGCTTTTTGGGTTCCACATTGTTTGACGGTGTTGTTAGTTCAATGTCATTTAGCAAGAATAAAAGTGAAACACAAAAAGCTTCAATGGCAATCTTTTATTTGAATACATACACTTAAATAAATACTTCTTTGGGAAAGAGCTGCAAAAATAGAAATATTTTAAAGTTTTTGCAGCGATTGACTATAAATTAAGCTTAATATCTAAAGTTTTTACAATAAATAAGTACACACACGAGTTAACTCTAATAAACATAAGTGAAACTAAATGCTTAGCTAAGCTTCTACGTATAATGGAAACAAAAGTAAATAAGAAATAGCAAAAACCTTAAATTAACACTTTCAATAGGACTGGAGCTTGTCGGCGGGTGATTCTCTATCATTAGATGATACGGGCACAAACTTGGTTGTTTTGCATATGTTGTAAAATTTGGATATCGAATTATTTCGGATGCCTTCAACAATAAAAAAGCAATTATTTTATGTATCGCATGCCCTATAAATTTTATTACTCACAATTGATATCGAATCATTGGACACCCTGCAGAATGTCATGTGCTTGCCTGTAATCAATGTTTGCTCCACACGTTTTGTAAATAAAGGCTCTGACCAGGGAAGCTGATTAAGATGCGACAAAAACGTCCTGTCATGAAATTCTACCGGATCTGATATTACTAATTTATCTGAAAAGTCATCAATGTAGGTGGTATTAAGTTGCTATGCGAGTACTTACTTAGTAGTGACTCCTGATATAGAACATCCTCTTCGTCCATGAACACATTATCATTTGCTCCTTTTTCCTTGTGCGTGGTTTCATTTTTTTTGGAACTTGAACTTGTGGTGCCCAAAATAGTTGTGGGTAGCAAATCGAGAAGATTTCTAGAAACAAGCCGAATGCCGATATATTGTAAATTGTGCACATTTTAAATGGAATATAATATTTACCCATGGTATAAAAATAGATTTTCTACATCAGTCATATTAAGTGAGTAAAACTGGTAGACACCGAATGTTTCAAAGAATTCTCTAACTGGGGTCATGCTGTAGCATCCTGCTAAATCAATTTTTGGGTAGTATGTTAAGAAGGAGAGACACATTTCTTGCTTCGTGGAATATCCTCCGAAAGTGGGTCGCTTACGATTGCTTGTCTGAAAGAAAACCCAAGGGTAAGTTTACATATTTCCGGAATGATAGTAGTAAGTACGAACCTCATATGCGCAGTCTGTTATGATATAATCCCCAGGAAGGACAACGGTTTCGTTTTCTAATTGCCTTACTTGTTGGTAATTAAAATCGTAGTTGTCATCCTCAATAATCCGTTCCAATTCTTTACCATCTCGTATGTGCCGGAGCTTCATTTTGCGTCCAGTCAAGTGTGAATGTAGTGTACCAGATAGAATCTTAATGCCATCCTCTGGAAACATCTGAGATAAAAATAACGATAAGGGTACATTATGATGTCCTTGATTTATTGCACTATAAAGCTCTCTTAACTTCGAGGGAAACTTTATTAAATGTTGGCGTGTGTTATTAATTTAAATAAATTGCAAGAATTACCCTGTCAAGTTTAGGTAAATTCGTATTTCGTAGAATTTTTTCGAGTGTGAGATATTAATGCTTACCGCACTTGTACACGAAGGGCCACATATTCCTATGTTACGATAAAGCTTCTGCCCAGGAGGGATTAGTTGAGTATCTGACACAGATACTCCGGATATCATCATCCCCGCGTCGTTTCTTCTTAGATGTCGTGTGTAATGAATCCTAAAGCCTGAATGGTCTGACACTATAACGAAACACGTTACATAAAATTCCATATAATGTTAGAAATTGTTTTTAACCCTTCTTTGCATGTGGGTTGTCATAATGAATTTCCAGCATATAGTACTTTGGTCCATCTCTCCCGCCTATTGGTATACCAACGTGTTGCGGCAAAAATTGTCCTAGAATTACCAAAAACGTTTAGGGACTATGTCAAGCAAATCTTCTAAAATCTTATCTTACCAGAAGATCCGATAGCCCACACAGCAACTGGAGTTATACATGAGTCCCAATCTCTCGGTGTTAATAAGTTGCTATTACATACAGCACCACTGCTTTTTACCCAAACGTCCCAAGATGATGGGTCTGAACCAGGATATGATGTTGTTGAGCATTCGAACAGAGTCATGTGGTGGACAAGCGGTTTCCTCAATGTGCTGAAATATATAATTCAAAAATTTTAATTAAAGTATCTCAGCAGAGAAATAAAATCTTTTAATAAAATGAGCAGCTCTTAGAGAAATAGTTTACATTCCAAGTACGTGACTAGATTTAGCTTTGCAATTTAAATTAAGTATTCTCTACTGAATACAATCCGGGAACAGTTTTAAGTGCAAATGTAATATGTTTTTTCATAGAAAAGGAAATCCTTTAATCGGATAAACCATTGCATGCAATTTGCTTGGAGTAAAACGTTAAAATCCGTTGTTCTTGCGCTAAAGTGAAATGATGGAATAGAAAGTTGGCTATGTTTAAGTAGCAGACAATTGTGATAATAGGATGAGACGATTTCATAAAAAGGATTTGAATTGGATATCTGTGACAGTTTTTGTCAACTTGATTACTATGTTGAGGGTGGGGTGGCTGAAAGATTTATTCCTATTGGAGAATTTTCTTTCAATTCCATCTAAAGTTTTTATTTTCGATTCCTGGAATTTATAGCGATGAAAAGAAAGATTCAATTGATACAATACAGTAACCTTACTTTCGTATTGAGCAAATTAAAAACGCTTATTTTGCTCATGGACAGTTTTTATATTTAATTTAAAGTAGAATGATTGGTTTCTTTGATTGGATGGATGATTTTAATTTAAGGTTTCTACGTTTTACGTTTCAGAAGAATTGAATATTATGAAGCAAGAGAAAAAGGTTGTGTATGACAGTATTCAGCATTAGTATATTTTTTCTGTGGACGTAATACATACAAATATTTAAATAGTAAAAAGTTTATTGTCAAAAATTTGAATGTTTTGCTTGAGAGGTTGGGAAAATGGGATGAAAGGTCTTACCTAGTAAACGAAAAATTGTATAGCTGTGGCGGTGGAGGTGGGGGGGGGGGCAATCTCAACCGTTCAGGGAGATTTATATATTTCAAATTTTCATGGTATGTATGTACGTCATAAAAATGGGATATTATGTTTTCATCTACTAACGCAGCGATAACAAATAATATATAGGTACAGTCCCTTGTGAAAGTGTAAAAAATGTTTTGCGATTTCTTAAAATTCAACATTTTCCCAAATTAAATTTTAATAAAATTGACCATCTTATTACCTTTCTAAAAATGTGCAAAAGGTCAACGAGGAGAAAGGATTAGAAAAACCGCTTCCTTAGAAATCCTTGACTTCCTAATTAGGGGCTGTGCAAATATTACGTAACGCAATTTGGGGGGGGGGGGGGGGGGGTGGAAGGGGGATGTTGTCAAACGTTACGGTGCGTTATAGGGCTGGTAGGAGGTTTCAATCAACACGTTACGTAACATTTAATTTTTGTTAAAATTAAGAGATTAATTTTTGTTAATTAATTAACTAGTGGTTCACGGCTCAGTTTGTATATCTATATATTTTTGTTTACATACGAAAAGAGTCGCGGCACCAAGTATACAGAAGTATATATATATCCACCATAAACTACAAGCCAAGAACTTAATTTCACGCACACAAATTTCGTTTAACATACATTCCTTCTTATGTCAGCCGAGGGTGATTTTTCTTTAAACTCGTCGTAGTGCCTAAGATATTACTTTTGTGAAAAAATTGTTTTGTTCTCCAAAATAAAAAAAACATAATCTTTAGAATGATGTAAAAATATTCACACCCTATTTAAGAAAATAACAGAAACTTGTAAACCTAAAAGCAATATAAATTAAATAAATAACGTGCGCTACGAGTTAATATAAATGTCTTGTTTTATTTATTGATACTCTAAGCATTTTTTGAGCTCTGTGGCGGTTATCAATGAGCCATTGTAAAAGTGGCTGTTCTAAATAGGTCAGAAACGGAAAGCGACACAT
The DNA here is from genome assembly GCA_964036015.1 of Leptarthrus brevirostris. Classification (NCBI taxonomy): domain Eukaryota; kingdom Metazoa; phylum Arthropoda; class Insecta; order Diptera; family Asilidae; genus Leptarthrus; species Leptarthrus brevirostris. The sequence continues at coordinate 125,924,670 of OZ038372.1, forward strand.
TTTAAAAATTTGAGTTTATTAACACAGTGAAAGGGCATTAATGAATAACATCCATAAACGGAAAATAAAATATTTAATTTTAAAGAAAATGTTAAAAATTAGAGTTCGATTTGAAGTGGATTAGCTTCATACTACGTGAAATGAGTGACCAGCTTCCCCTTGTGCTTCGCAGCCTTGAAATAGTCTTAATGATTGAGTGAACTAAGATAACTAAAATCAGACAAAAATAAGTACATTAAAAATTCGTTTTTTAGAAAATACTTATATAAGGCGTTAAAAATGTTAAACCACAACTTCCCGCAAGAAACGTATTGAAGATAACTCCATCATTTTGGTAAGCTAAGTGGCTTGATATGACTCTACATGTTCCTAAAATTTCATCTTAATTCAACTTAAACTTGCAATGCAGAATTATCTACTGTATCTCGAAGTGTTAAAAGAGCTCGTCTTGAGAAAATCAACGTTGACGTTTTGGTACCACTTTAGGCTTAGTGGGACTGTGGTGGGGGAAAAGTCGATTGCGGGCGCGCGGATTTGATTTTCGTAGTAAGCAGTGCGGGGTTCTGTTTGGGTACAGTAGTAGAATATTTTAGAGTGAAAAAAAAATTTTTTATCGAGAGCTGTAAAAAAACTGGAGCGCTCCAGACATTAAATCTCTTCCTTCTAAACATAATGATCACTAAACAAAATGACAGCTCTACTGTTTCCTCAAACAATTTCTTGAGGGGAATTGAGAGCTGCTCGAAGCAGCTCCGAGTTCGTCATCAAATACAGAGCCGTGAATTCGCAGCTACCACGAATGCATTGGAGTAGTCTAGAGCGGTCCAGGTCGAGTCATCGAACAAACCTATTATCAACTGCGAACCAACCAGCTCCATTGCCTCCGACATTAAGGGTCTAGCATCATTTGGTTCACTCAAATTCGCCTATCTTTCGCCTAATAACACCGCAGTTGCTGTTGGCTCGGATATGTTTGCCCCGTCGACCGAACCCTGTTCCGATCAATGGTGAGAATCACTTATTACTTTTCATCAATAGATCTCTCAAAAGTCTGACAGTGGGCGCCCTCGCCGAAGCAGGGGTCTTGTCTTTCCGCTATTTGTTTTCATGATTCTTCTACTGCTCGGAGATCCCCAGTGGACGTAGTTGTGTACAGCGATGAAGTGATTTTAATACCAGTGTTCTTTCCTCGAAGTGTTTTTATTTCCAGAATTCATCCTGATATTCCTGATAATCATATGGCAATTTTGGGACTTTTCTCAAATTATGGTTCCCCAGGCTCTATTTAGAGCGATAATTTCTCCTGAAATTTGGCTTAACTGAATTTACCTCCTATTACGTTCACGTAATCAGCCTTCGATCTAAGAAGAGCAGGCTTTTTACTGGCTCTACAAGATGTTTCAACGATCGGATTGATTGCCGACGCTTCGGAGCATATATTTTTTCGACGGGCTCGGCATTTTTTTTGTAGCGGGTTCTGCTATAGGGTATGGATTGCAATCACGCTTCTTGAAGAAAAAGTTCTTGAACCAATTTTTACAAGTTGCCCCCCCTTCTTCCCTACCACTCCAGCGAAATTATCCAACTGTAATCTCAGAGAAAGCAGTGCATCGCATCGCATCCTTCCCCTGGTTCCACCCTGCCAAATATCTATCGTAAGAATTCTGCAAAAAAGTTCTTCTTGTTGTATTTTGTCCAGGACATACTTATGTTGGCTTAAGAGATCTCATGTGGAATCAATGTTCCTAATTTTTCCCATCGTATTAAGCGGTCCTCTAGCGTACCCGAATATGTTTAATTTCTTTCACTTTGCCGTACGCTCAACAAATCTTAAGCGACAACAATGACTAATAATATAATGTGTTCTTATAATAATGTCAAAGCTAAGAGAGAGAGAGAGAGAGAGATCGAGAGATCCTTTGATACTACGTTGGGTGAAATGAATAAGGAGTTTTGGGTAATATTAGTGAGTTAAGTCAAGAAGATGATCATGCACTTAGTGTAACGCATACATCTCACACAAAGAATACTACTCGCACACGAAATTCAAATTACAAATGACGCTAACATCACTGCCTACTCTAGATACAAGTCCGGAAAGTGTGACAAGTCGATACTATTTAATTTTTACAGGGCTTTATATATTTATTTTTATATATAATATTTTTCTGCATAGGGAGTAAATCAAATCAAATGTTGTAAATAAAATCAATTAAGCAATTTTAATTAAAGTTAGTAAGAAAACACCGTGACTATCTCCACGGGACTCAAAACAGATGTAGCTCTTGGAAATTTGCCTTTAGAAGTTTCTGTGGCAGCTGTAGAGACTGGACTTTTGCTGGCTGAAAGTACTGTGGCAGTCCTTGAAGAAGGTGCCATTGGCAATGTATTTGTTAGTCTCCTCAGGTGCGGCGGTGGCAGAGATGGTAGACTTTCTCTAGTTGGCTATCTCCGTGGTATTTGCACCAGTAGAGGACGCATAGCTGCCTCCGAAGGATTAGCAACAGTTAATCTAGAAGAAATTACGTGTCTGGTCTTGAGACTAAAGCAACTAAGGGTAACAGAAGACAGGATAGAAAAAGCCGCAAAGAGCCTCTCAGAGGGACAGGAAGAGTCAGCAGGTCGAGAGGTTCGACAAATCCCTCTAAACTGTCGCGCTACCTGAAGATACGAGCACAGAGAACCGGTTCCGAGGTGCAAACTGTAAACCTGAACCTCAACCGGGGACCTCAGCGAATGGTGAAAGTCCAAAGGTGGAACAAGGTGGCAGGACATCTAAGATGGAAACCTCAGCGCGCGGCTTGGAGAAGCGGAAGACGCAACCAAGCAAGAGCGGTAGAGTGGCCGGATCAACTAGGGGCTTTATAGGAGGCCCTATTGAAGGCTAAAGAGCCCTTTACTGAAAACCCCGGGGATATAGGGATAAATTCGGTGACCTTGGAGGATGGTCTGATAGCACTGAGATATGTTAACCAGCAATCCAAGGTCTCAGTATGCAAAGCCATCAAGAAGCTGACCAACCTTTTAGAAGCAGTTAACCTGAGGGTGGACCGCATGGATATTATTAAAGACATAAAAAGAATGATGGGCTTTGTCCCAAGGTAACCTGAGGATAAAAATATTATAATAAAGAGAGAAATGGGGACGAAACTTCAGGGGAAACCAGTCTGACGATCTGGTGCCCGACGCATGATGCGAAGGCCGTCAAGAACGCAGGGAATAAATTGAACTTCGGACTTGTAACGGCTCCCGTTAAGTTTCAGTTGATTAATAGGAAACAGCTGGAGAAATCTTCCGCTAGAGAGGTAGTAAGCTGAACTCTTCAACAAAACAAACACAAAAGAAAGTCTTCTACCATGTTTAGAGCATTTGTAAATTTCATGTTGAGAGTTTAATAAATTTGGGAGAAATACTGCGAATTTAATTTTATACACATACATCTTATATTCCGTGTAAGGTACTACAATATTTATTATATTCATAATTTGGGATATAGGAATTCCCGCCGATCTAAAATATTTTCGATTAAATTCTCGATCTCAATTTTAAATTGCCGCCAGCAAATACAATTACGTTCTTATGTTGGTATCACATTCAAAACAAGAAAGCACATGTAATAGAAATAGACGAATATACAGGAAAATATCTTCGCTCTCATTCTGGTTAAGCACATTCCAGAGGAAAATAACCATTTAACCCTAAATTTTATTTTAAGATATACGAGGAGTACAGAGAAATATAATAGCATATCACTAAAAATAATTTCAGAGACAATTAAATCTGTATATAATACTATTTTTTCTCTTGGCAGTGTTGGCAAAATACTCGAAATAAAAATGCAAGCAAAAAAGGTTTCACACTACTGGTAACAAAAGTTGTCTCAAAATGAAATTGTGGGTGCAATACAAATCATTAAAAATTTATATATCCTTTAACTGAAACTGTGAAATTAACAAGGATTTAATGAAAACTTATAATGAAGTGCTTAGTGGAAGTTTGTCAAAATAACATCGTTTGCAGACAATTTGGAATATCCTATCACACCTAAGAAAAGCTACATTTAGCCGGTTATCTAGAAATGTGAAAAGTTTTGAGTTTAGTTGCTAAATATTTATATTTGACGGAAAAGTAAATTTTGTTTACATTTCGTTTCAATATCACCAGCTGTTTTGCAAATAGTTTGCAGTGGCGGTAGGAAAACAATTTGTCTGGGAGGGGTTTGCCGAAATTTTTATTTTATCAATGTTTATATATTTTTTTTATCCAAATAATGAATTGTGCGGTTAATAAAATAAAAATATTGACTTTGATTAATATTCTTGTACCTTAGATTTCCAAAAAAATTAGTTTTACGCCAAAAGTGGCTTAAAGTTCTTAAAATTTAGATTTTCATACTATAAAGGGTAATGTGATTTCTTCAGAGCATTTCCTAAATCAATACCTTTTTCAACTCAGCGAATGATTTTCGAAACTAATCTAATTTTTCCTGAAGCAATCCATACAAATTAAATGTGTGAGAAAACATTGCAATCATTGAGCCATTGGCCGAATTAAATTCATTAAATTTAACTGAAGTAAGTAATTTTAATAACTTGATATTTAATTCCAAAATCGTTATCCCGATTATTCTTTTAAATAAAACTGAGTTTAAGAAGAGGAACTCTAAATTTCATATGGTAAAATTTGTATTTATATATTGTTTAATTGAACGTGTAAATGTTGTTTAAAAATGCGCCAAGAACCCCTTTAAACAAAATAATTTTGCGCCGCCCGAAATGACGTTTTTCATAGTGTGATAGATTACCGCAGACTTAGACACGTTACCGGAGTGGTGCGAGCGCAATGGCTAACATCTCAATTTTGAGAAATGTGAGGCTATGTCCTTCTTTAGGAGGCTTAATCCACAAGTTTTTGACTACAGTTTTGTGGGGAATGGTCTTCGTCGCATGCTGTCCGTATCTGACCTTGACTTAAAACTTAATAGGAACCTTGACTTTACTCTGTATATTAATTATATTGTGTCACTAACTTTGATTCATTTCTACTGCTCCTTAGTTAGACCTATGCTAGAATATGTATCTCAGGTCTGGTCACCCTACTACGCCATTCATTCCAAGTGGATCGAATCGGTGCAACGTAATTTCGTCAGATTTTCGCTAAGAGAGCTCCCTTGGGACGATCCGCTTAGACTCCCGCTCTACACCGACCGCCCACGTTTGCTCGGTTTGCCATCATTTGAGAAAAGACACAAAGTCTCTGACTTGGTCTTTATTCACCAACTTTTTATTACTAATATAGACTCCGGTACTCTTGTTAGCAAGGTTTCCTTCAGGCAGTTCTAACATATTCTCCGAAGATTGCTTTTATTGCATGTTGACCCATACAGATCAAATTATGGCATGCATGAACCAACTAACCGTTTATGTAGGGCTGTTAATGCATGTCCTAATTTCGATTTAACTCTTGGCAAGGAGGCACTTAAGTACTATCAATTCTCTGTGCTTCGGTGACTATCTGTTATGCATGTTGTGCTGGGTTTCCTTACTTGGCTTTTTCCTATTCTTCATTTTGCTTGTTTTTTTCTTCCTATGTATATGCGGGAGCCTCATTCCACCGTTTTGATGGAATTGATGGTCAATTGATTCTTGGGCTCCTATGAAGTGCGCCTTCTGTGTTAGAAGGGTTAATTCTACTAATATCCAAATTGACAATTTGCAATAAATATGACGTCATTCAGGGCGGCCATATAAAAGCGCTACGAATTCGCAAATTTCAACTGGAATTCAATTTTGATAAAATTTAGTTGAAAGGATATTTCTTCTGTAACCATACTTTTGGTATTTAAAACAATCATAAAATACGGCTATTGGAAATAAAAAATTCGAATATATCAAATTTACTATGTAACTCACCTTTCTCTTGTCAAAAGCGCCTCATAACCAATAATGTGATGTTTGTCTTGCAAAATTGGAGCTTTTATTATTTTGCACCAATACAGTGTGTCCATGTTGCTTTCCACAGTAACCTAAAATGTTAATATTATTTAAATTATACTTATAACTTAAGCAATTTTCTTAAAGAAGCAAGTGATACTAGTTCTGACTTTATTTTCAAACTTCAGATTAGTAAGTAAACTACTCTATTCCCAAGGTAGGTAGTAATAAAGTGGTAAAACGTGTCAAAGGAATTTTTCCTCAGGATCTTAGACATGCCTATATCACCAATCAAATAAATTTTTCCGCAAATTCACTTTTCTCTTGGAGATTTGCATTAATTTGGGATTCATATGAAAAATGTGATTCAATCACTTCACGTTTCTCGTAAATGTCTCACGTACGTGAAATAACATGTTTCCTTTCCATTTATTGTTATGCCTGTTTTCAGCAATACTAAAAGAAACCATTTTATCCCGAAAAAGGATTTTCATGCATGATTTTGCCAACGTATTTCATTGCATATCATGAAGTGATTGTACGTATTTTGAGCATCTGTAGCAATCTTTTAGGATGAGTTTGCATGTATATCTCTCTATGGCGTCGTTTACGATATGATTTAAATTTTGCTGCACTGTAAGTTTTTTTGAACTTTCACTCTAGAATAAGAAAGTTATTCAAAAATAAAGATGCACAAATAAATTATTGAGACTAAATCGCAGAAGGTGCTAGAACGAGTGATCAATGTTTTTCTCAAAGAATTCAAATACTCATTTTTCAGGATGGAAAAAAGGGTGCAAGGGTTTCGATATGGGCCCTATTCCACTTCGTTACTCGTAATAACGAAACTATCTCGTTTACAATTTAAGCTTATCGGCGAAGGTGCAGCAATTGCTTTTATGTACAGACTTCATTGATTTTACCCTAGGAATAATACTGTAGTCTTTCACCATTTTTTTTGATGATTCAAGAAAGGTTTAGCAGAGGTTATTTGTGTTCTATAATATTAATTTACAGGATGATATGCTGCTCTCCTCAATTTGATTTACAAAATCCATAGCGGTGGGAGATGATGTGTAAATAAGTATAAGAGAAGTGGGTGCAGCAGATAATAGTTTGTTCCACTTTTATTTACTACGCGTCGGTTATGAAAAATCTAAATACAGTAGATTGCTTGTCGGATAATTCTGGAAGTTCGGATAATTGGGGAAGTCAGATAATAGAGGTTATATTTCATTCAAAAAGCAATAAGTTCAAAAACTAAAGCCGTCTGTAAAAAAAAACACAACAACTTCAACTCTAAAATTTTTTTATGCGTAGTTATAGGCTACGTCGACTATTTTTAGGGTTCCGTATCTAAAAGTTAAAAAGAACCATTATGGTGAAGTGTCTGTTTGTATGGTGGTATCGCCTTTTTTTCTCAGTAACTACTATTGCTATCGACTTGTAATTGGGTATATGTTAAATGTCATTTGCCCGCACCCGTTCAAAAAATTTCAACTATATTATTTTTGAATGAAATATCCACCCCAGAAAAATATTAAGTCATTCAAGATATAATGGCGTTTGTCTAAAATATTTAACTAATTTTTCTATTATTTTATTATTCTTACACTGCTCAGGCTACGTGCATACATAATTTGAAAAGTAAGAACTGATTCCGTTTTAGTTTAGTCTATGATAAGTTATTCAATGGGCAATGAGGAAGCATAAGGAAAGTTGGGAGGAATTAGAAACAACTAAACATATTAAAGCGATCTGGGGGACTGAATCAGAAGCCCAACTGAAGACCTCCTGACAGGGCATGCACGATTAATGGCTCATGCCAGCAGCCCCGTGTGTGGTTGGGTAGTTGTTTTGTTTGTTTAATTTGCATTTGTCGTAGCAGGTAGATATAAAATTGAAAATTATTTTATTATTTGTAGCGCTTTTTGTTAAGTTGGTTCAACGTTTTTTTTTAAACTATTTTATTTTTCACTTTTTAGTGTTTTCATATATACGACTCGAAGAATGCTGCTCGTACGAATTTCAAAAGTTGCAGAGGTAGTGCCTTGTAAAGAATGGAAACAGAATTATCCAAATCCGGCAACATATTACGAAATTAGGCACGTTCACCCTTTCATATTTTCAACTTAGAAAATGCTAACCATGGCCCTAATGTGCCAGCGTACTCTACACATCAAGAGAGAATTATCGTAGTCAGAGAATCACCGTTGTCACTCTAGAAACAAATGTGGTTATCATTTATCAATCAGGAAACGTGTTCTGTACAACAGAATCAAAATTATAAAAATCGGTCTATGCCTTATAAAGCTACTTCAACAACTCCAACTCTTAGAACAAGCCAACCACCCTACCGCATAGATTTTTGTCTTGGTGCGAGTGGGGCAACCTATTCTACACATCAAAAGAAGAATCATCCAAATCGGTCCACACGATCCGAAGTTAGCCTACGCTTTCCCCCACCACCACCCTAGTGGTATATTAGCATTATTACAACAAAAGAAGAATTATCTAAATCGGTCCACGCATTACGAAATTAGGTTTCAGCCCACCCTCCAACCCTACCCAAAAAAAAAAACAATTCTTTGCCATGGTAATAATCGTCGAGAAAACCTAACAAAAAAAGAGTCATCCAAATCCGTCCACGCGTTACTAAGTTAGACTACCCCTCCCCCTCGCCTACCCTACCCAAAGGCCAAATTTCATTATTTACAATGGGCAATCATACTCTATACAACAAAAAAAGATATATCTAAATCGGACCACGCATTACGAAGTTAGGTTTCACCCCCCACCCCCAGCACACCGACATTTTTTTTACATGGTACGAATCGTGGAACATACTCTACCCAACAAAGAAAAAATCATTTAACGAAAAAAGAATCATCAAAATCGGTCAAGGCGATACAATGCAAATCTGAGAAACTTGCGTTGAACGAGCAATGTGCACCACATAGGAAGGAAACCAAATAGCACAGGCATACTCCAACACAGGCCCAACGAAGGTATAAAAAGAAGTATAGCGATAAAGGGATTGCTAAACTCTTTATGAAGCTAAGGAAGCATTAGCCTTGTCAATTTTGTAATTAATGTGATCAACGAAGGACAAATGTGGGTTAAAAATAAAACCAAGATTCTTCACTCTACCCAGTCTGGTTAACAAGTTGCTGATCATCCCAGTTGTTGATCATTCCTTCAACAATATGAGACAAACGTATACTTATAAGCGTTCAGAGGCGTATTTAGGAAGAAGGATTAAATGGGTCGTCAAAATCGGTGCCTAAAGTACGAAGTTAGACGCCCCCGCTCTTCCATCCCTCCCCAATTTACATCATTCCAACATTAACCCCAACCCACCCAAAATACAAAATTGTAATCCTGCTACTTGCTACTATTGGGCAACATACCCTAAACAACGGAAAAAGAATCACCCAACTCCGTCCATGCATTACAAAGTTACGCATCCGCACTCTAGTTCAACAATTTTGAAAACGGTACCTAAAATCATCCAAATGATTTTTCTCGTTCGAATTTAGGTTCCGCCCCTACCCTAACCCCACTTAAAAATTTGTTGACATGCTATCAATGAGGGAACATACTGTATTCAACAACAAAATTATCCAAAACTGTCCACCGGTCCTTTTAGCCGTTAATTGTTTCAAATCATGGCATGCAAAATTTCTATTAAAAAGGTTTCGAAAACTATGCTACCGTTTTGAAAATTATTAACTGCTTTGAGTTTCTGGTCAACATATAAGATTTTCAGTTCCTTTATATAAAATAAAAGGAACCGACGTTGACCGTGTTGGCGATTTAAGTACACAAGTTGCTTTCATCAGCCCTTAGAGAATTTCGTAAGCCCTAAAATCATTCCATGCAATCCTCTTCTAGGCTTTAAAATAACTTAGAGATTTAAAAAGTAGATAACCATCAAATACCCTTCCATTTGAATAGTATTACAAGCACGATAAGAACTAGGTATATGATGGACCAATAGTAGATTTTTTAAGATTGTAAAATTATTATGTGTGAGAACTTTACGAGTAGAAACAATTTTACGCTAATACAATTCTTAAAGATTGAAAAAGGTACTATTGATGATATTTGATATATGGTTATCTACTTTTTTAAATCTCTAAGTAATTTTAAGGCCTAGACGAGGATTGCATGGAATGAATTGCGAAATTCCCTGAGATTTGATGAGAGCAACTTGTGCACATGAATCGCCAGCAAGGATAAGTGACGATTGCTTTTTGCTTTAAGATTAAATTAATTTGTTAAAAGGAAAAAATAAATATAGTTTTTAAACATTTTGAAAAGCATCCATTTTTGGGAATATCGTTCTCACTCTGGGCGAAAGCGCAGTTAAACCTTTCTTACGTTTTAACTAACATAAGAATACCAACGCATCTTCCGGTGCATGCACTTAAAGTAACAGGTTTATTCCGATAAGGTTATGCAACGAATATAGAATAGTCAATGACTTTTCCCACGAGGGAAAACCTTGTTATTTTAATGCTACACTCTGATATCTAAAAATTTCTTTCATCATTTTATGAACCTTATTCCGTACGGCTCTTTACAGTAGAAGTAATTTTAGTCTGAAAGGACTTTTACGTAAATACTAATAAGAGCACAAGCCATTTGGGAAATCGATTAAAATAAGTTACGATGTTTTTGATAATTTTTAACTCGAAAAAATTTTGATATAAAATCAAAAGTCGAAAACTAATTATACAGTTCAATAAATAAATAAACTTACATTTTTCACAGTGACATCCCATTGCCTTATATCATTCCGATTCATCGGTTTTCTGAACATTGGTCCCAACAGATGAAGTGATTTTGCTCCTCGATTGAGGCCATGGCCCTTAAGATTCCCGTGAATGGGATCCTTCTCACCAAACGACCATAAAACCTTTATTGTGTCCGCCTGAAAGAAAAGCAAAACAGAGAAAATATATTATCGTTTGATGTAAGCCCAGCATCGTTAAATCCTTTCTATAATGTTGGTTAGAAGAAACGTTAAGTAAAGTATGTCTGCAACATTATGTGCTTTATAGCGTTTTTGTGGGTATTTTTGGTTGCTTTACGAATGTATCTGTATGTAAATCTAAAACATTGTCAGTTCTACTTTACGACACTGTCAATATTTTTACAGGATTTAACAAATCTACGTCTTAGAGATTCCTGGATAAGGCAGGAATCATTTGATAGAATTGTTTGGTATTAACCTTAAGTAGAAACGATTTCCAAACAATATCAGCAAATAGGACTTGGAAATTGGGTTGGAAATGATTAGTTTTGCAGGCATATGGCTTTGTTGACATATAACATTTACATACACACACGCGCACTAATGTCTATATGTGCCTTTCACATTTTAACAGTACGAGTACTTTACCTATTATTTTTTGGAATATTTAAAAAAACATTTGTTTTTATTTTGCTTTGAATTCATAACTAGATATTCGTGCTTACGGACTCAATTTCTGTAGTACGAGTGTAGTTCGAAAAGTTCTTGCCTTGACAAAGGAAACGCTTTAATTTTTCAACGTAGTTTCCTTCACCTCGATATACTAAGGTATTCCAAAGATGCTGTAACTCTTTTATACCGTTAATATAATAGAATTTATAGAAACATGCGAATATAGGATTCATTTAAGCTATAATTCAGCATTGGCGCTAAATTTAGTAAACACGATACTTCAAGAAACAGTTGAAAGCGCCATTTATCTAATTTTGCGACTGGAATTGAAGAAACTTGGCATCCTCATTCAGGAGTAGATCTGTGCTTAGGCCAGTGAGGCAAAGGGTAGATGGTTTATAAGGACGCTGAATGTTATTACAGATTATAAATAATATGCCATTAAAATAACTATAATATTGCGGAAAACCGTTAAATTACTCTTTTGAAAAATCAAACTAATTTATATAATAGCATAATTATGTGTAATTTGGAGGTAAATTTCTGAATTTCTCTTATTCCCGTAGTCACTTTTGGAGAAGAAGAACTTCATCCGGTTCGATGACAACTAATGTAAGTGAACCAATATTTTATAGTGGATTCCGAACCAACCACAGTACTCTGCAAGCCTCAATGGCCCTTTAGCGTAAGTTATCAGCAGGAAATGTGTTCCCGGTTTCGGATCTTGAACCCTTATGATGGAAGACTAACACGTTATACTTTACTTCACCGACAACAAAAATAAGTATTACTATATACAGGGTGTTTTGTATAAGGTGTGCAAAAATAAGTGGGATGATAGGTAAAGAAAAGTTGTATTTTAGGGGACGGCAAACTCAACCGTTTGGGAGTTACAAGGTGATTAATAAACTTAAAATTTTCATGGTATGTACATCATCATTTTATTTTTATCTCTTGATCTACTCAACACAGCGACATAAAACTCAAGATGGGTAATTTAATAAAAATAAAAAAGAGGTAGAAAAATGCTGAATTTTAGGAAATCAGTAGGAGTGATATTAACATTATTGACACTTTTGGAGAGAACGTAGAGACAGTTGAGAGTTTTGGCGTGTATTTTATATCGCTGCGTTGAATAGGTCAAATTTACTATTTTTTTGGGCTCTTTTAGAGTTGTCCAAACTATGTTCTTCCGCAATATTGCCATAAATACATTCCTTCTTAAGTTTGCTGTCCTTATATAAAACACATATTTCTGCAGCCAGATTTGTATGACACTGATTCACTCCCGGACTTTAATGTTAGAATTTGTTTAACCTTTTCCGAAAAACATCTTTAAAACCTTTCCATTTTTTGAGCATCTCTCTCTTTTGTTCCCGTAATCTCTTGAGAGGCATGAAGTGGGAGAAGAACTTCATCCGATTCGAGGTAACGATTGCATTAATTTGATTAAAAGTGGGTTCCGAACCACTGACACTTTCTCCGGTGGGATTCGAACCTGGGAATAGTTAAGTAATTGTAATTTCAGACATTTGGCAACAGGGGTTTAGAGCTTTATTTCTCAGTTTTCGAGTAGCGCAGTCTGCTATCTTAATTATTGTAAAAGAAGTCTGCAAAGCTATGTATATAGGTAAAGTTCGAACAATAAAAGTGTTGTTACCGTTGCTAATAATGGCCACTGTCGCCGGTCGGAAATCTTATGCTGCAGTTAGGCTGGAAGCGAAATCTGATCGCACGGACAATTCAAAGTAGATCTTCCTTATGTCGCATTTATAGTGCACAATATTTGCTCACGACATATAACAATACATCAAGCGAACCCACGATGGAAACTTGCCGTGAACTAATTTCTAAATGATCTCGCGAAAGCAGGGCATTCTATGGCCGGTGAAATCACGCTGAAGAAAGTGGTTGGATTTAATGTCATTCAAAATGTACTTGCGTATATTTGATCTCATTCTAAATATTCAAAAAAAGACGTTGCTCAAACATTAAAAAAGAAATATTTGCATATTCTAATGCTTTAGGATGTCTAGAATATTTTCTCTATCTGGCCGCAAAAAAATCTCGGTAACTATTCAACTGATTTGTTCAAGTTTTTTGCTTTTGTATAAAAATGAATTATTTAAATTATAGCGTATGTTTTATTTTAATATTTTACTTTTTCGATTTTTCCGAGCATTTTAGTGCTATTTTTTGGGTAAAAAAATGGTTGTCTTTTCTAATAGCTGCAATTTTGTCAAATTGTTGAATTTTAAAACTGAATTACACTGCAATTCACCAATACTCGTACCTTAAATGATTTTTTTGCTGATGTTCCGGAACTTGGTAAAATCCCCGACGTTTTATCTGCTCCTTGCTACAATCGAAGGTCCCATGACGTTAAAATACAATATTCTATTGTGAAAACATTCGTTATAAGAGTACACATATTGATCTACAACATATAAAAAGACACGTATACTTAAAATTTTTTAATATTATTCTTAAGTACATAATTTAAGTACTCTAAAACATGTGTCGCACTAACCTAAGCGCTTAAATACAAGGTCTAGACAACCATTTAAGTAAAAATTATTGCTCGAGCTAAAGCGATATTTCATCGTCCGATCAAATATCGCTCGCAGCGTAACCGCAGCCTCTGGCAGCAGACGATATGAGATTTTTTTTCCCAAAAGGAATTACAATCCACCGAGTTGACCGCTGCTATTATTACATGTTTACAGTCTTCAAAATTTATGGGTAACAAAGCAACATAAACTCGATCCACATAGCGGGTTGAAAGATCGCAAGCTCACGGTAAGCTCAATTTGTGTACTAACTAACGCGACCTTTGCTTAAGCAAATTACATTCTCTTCACTGATTCCTTTGCAACTCCTGTTGCTCTGGACTCTTCACTTGATACCCATTTTCTATAAACTGTAGAATGTCCGCCGAAGAGGGTGGATTAGTTCTAGATCGCCTACTAAAAGCACGCTGCATTCCAATTTGTTTTTGCAAACTCGCGAGCGCAGAACGCCTCTTTGCCATTCTGAGCGTAAAAAAACTGAACGCTACCATGAAAATAGCGGACCTGTAGTGTCTGTGTGGCATATATTCCAAATTCCCAGAAGCAGGCCTTCTCTTTTAAATGGTCAGTGATTCATTCCATCACTATAACTTTGCATATTCAAGTTGTAGCCCGTACTTAACTTCGTAACGCGTGGACCGATTTGGCTGATTTTTTCTTTGTAAGGAAGTAGAGTATGTTCCCGGATTGGTAACACGTCAACTTTTTGGTAGGGTGGGGTGGGGGTAAGTGGTGAAACCTAACTTCGTAATGCGTGCACCGATTTGGATAATTGCTTTTTGGTTGTATAGAGTATTGCTAATAATGAAAAAAATTGGTCCTAGGGTGTGGTGGGAAAGGTGGGTAGTCTATCTTCGTAACGCTTGGACCGCTTTGGATGAATCTTTTTTTGTTGTGCAGAGTATGTTCCACGATTGTTACCATGGCAAAGAATTGTCTGATGGGGTGGGAGTGCAACCTAATTTCGTAATGCGTGGGCCGATTTAGATAATTATTTTTTTGTTGTGTAGAATATAATCCCCTATTGCTTATAATGAAAAAAATTGGGCCTAGAGTGTTGTGGGGAGGGGGTAGGGGTTAGTCTAACTTTTTAACTCGTGGCTCTATTTGGATGATTCTTTCTTTGATGTATGAGTATGTTCTCCGATTGGTACCATGTCAAGGAAATGTTTGCTGAGGGGGGGGGGCGTAACTTCGTAATGCGTTTACCGATTTGGATGATTCTTTTGTTGTTGTATAAACATTCATTGCTAATAATGAAAAAATGTGCTCCTAGAGTGGGGTGGGAAGAGAAAGGGGTAGTCTAAATTTGTGACGCGTGAATAGAGTTGGATGATTCTTTTTCTGATGTATGTAGTATGTTCCCCCATTGGTACTGCGACACAATTTTAAACGGTTGGGTTTTAATGGGGGAGGGATTGTATGTCAACTAGTTAACGCGTACACCGATTTGGATGATTCTTTTTATGTTATGTAGAGTATGACTAATGAGGATACATTTTTCACTATGGTGGTGTTGGGGGGAAGGGTAGGTTAACTTCGTAACGTTTGGACCGATTTGGATGATTCTTCTTTTGATGTGCAGAATATGTTGCCCCATTGGTACGAAGACAACAACTTATGAGGGGGGAGGGGGTGGTATGCGTAGGGGGCGTTACACAATTTCTTAAATTGCACACCTATTCGGAAGATTATTTGTTGTTGTATACAATATGATCCCCCATTGCTACTATACGGCAGAATGTTGTCCTAGGGTTGGGGTGGGGGCGGGCAACCTAACTTTGTAACGCGTGGACTGATTTAGATGATTCTGAATGCATAGAGTATCTATTTGTATTCTGACAAAAATTGTGGCTTGTGGAGAGAGTTGGAGGAGGGGCGGCGCCTAGCTTCATAAGGCATAGGCCGATTTTGATGTTTTTGGTTCTGTTGTACGGACTACGATTCCTGATTGATAAATGATAAAAATGTTCTACCTTGAGTGACTACGATGATTCTTTGACTACGATAATTCTCTCTTGCTGTTTAGAGTACGGTGGCGCACTAGGGCCATGTTAAGAATTTCCTAAGGTGAAAGTATGAAAGGGAGACTTTGACTAATTTCGTAATATGTTGCCGGATTTGGATGATTCTGTTACCATTTGTTAGAGTGTACGAACTCTGCCACTTTTGAAATTGGTTTGTTCGTACGAGCAGAATTCATCGAGTCGTATATACAAAGATACTCAAAAGTAAAAAATAAAATAGTTTTTTAAAAAAAAGTTGCACCACGGTATCATACGGAAGGACAAATATATTTGTTGCAGTTGTTTGGTTTGTTTAATTTGCACCGACTTCAAAATGTAATAGATATAAAATTAAAAATTATTTTATGCTTTTTAGCGCTTTTTGTGAAGTCGGTTCAACTTTTTTTTAAACTATTTTATTCCTTTCAGCATATCCCAAATAAATATTGTACCTAATAAAACTCAAAATTTAAGTCATATTTTTGTTTATTTGCTATACGGGCTTAAGCCAACAATTTTTTCGAGGTTCATACTCGTCCATGTATTAAATCAGAGCGTTATAATTTGTATTTGAATTATTTTTTCAGATAAAAAGTGAAAGGAATGTCTAACTGGTAAGTAAAGTTATTTAAGTGAATTTAGTATTTATATTTATATATTTTTTCACATGTAAACATAAAATAACACATTTTCCAAAAATATTACATAGTTTTTAAATGAAATCATTCGACTAAGTATATCCACTGTCAGTACATTTACACAATTACGACAAATACAAGTCATCAAATAAAACTAGTGAACACAAATGTAAGTTACTTAGCAGACTTCTTAGCATCAAACTCAGATTTTTGTTTATTAGCGCGAGATGTTTGATATAGATCCCACATTTGCATTACAGATAATCCTAAATGAAATTGTCAAATAAGATGTTTTATATGAAAACTTATATCAATCTTTTACCATGAACTGTCTTAATCTGACTTGGCGGTGGATCCATGCGCCAAAACATTTCAATCAACTTGCGATTATTAGTCATAATGGCAACACAAAGTGGCGGTATCATAGACGAGAGATTAAAGTCTTTGTACGTTCTATGAGTTAGCAAATACTTAACAGTGTCAACACTACCGGAGTGGACAGCTAAAGTGAGTGCATTTTGACCTAAATTTGAAAAAAATAAACAACAAAATAACTGCATTGTTACGCTTAACGGAATTTGTTTATACCAAAATAATTAATGGCTCTTATATTGGCTTTGTTAGCCAGTAAAAGTCTGACGATTTCAAAATGTCCCAAATAGCAAGCTTTTAAAAGTGCAGTATTTCCGTACTCATCCACTTTCTCTAAATCGGCTTTACCCGAAACGCACAGACTGTGCAGTTTACAGACATCATTTTGTCCAATTAAAGCTAAGGCTAATAAAAAGATTTTTGAAAACTAATGTGCAAGAATTTTACATTTGTACCATCCATTTCTGTCGTCAGGTATTTAAAAACAATTTTACACAAAACTTCACAAACTAGCACATTACAAAGAGGTTCGACTGTAACTGTTGCCGATATTGAAAATATAGCAGAAATCAAGATCACATTGGGACAAAAAATACCAGTGATGCCAATAAATTTTTTGGAACGTACTTTCAGACTGAAAAATACATTTTCCAGAGGTTCTTACACTTTATATAAATATAAATTGGACATGTTTGTTTGTTTGTCCGATGGAAGTTCGGAAAGTACCTATCTCTTTTCGGTATTAAGCAGCAGACAGAGCAGCGCCCTAGATAGTTAGTAATAAATAAAGACATCATCATGGTTATCTTAAATATTTTTTTTTGATTCTTTTATCTCTTTGTATTTTGACAATAATTAACATTAGCTTCCTAAGTCTTTAACCCTCTAAATAGATTTAAAATAAGCATATTTTAATCCAGCTAATAAAACTATATTAGGAACTATATCTTATAGCAGCTATTAATATTTTCTAAATAGTGTAAATAATACCAGTATATACTGATTGTACTACTATAGTATATTTTTTCTACTACGGTAATGAGATCTAAACATTTTACATTTGACATTCTCGTTTCTTGGGCTAGAAAAATTGGTTTTTTTATTGTCTCATTCAAAAGACAGATCTTCCACAAAGGGAAGAATGCTGTTATGACCGCTCCGGCTACTTATTATTTCGGGTCCCAACCGATTGTGCATGTCTAATTCTAGGAAATGTACACATTTATGACAGCGTTCGCAAATGGATCGAAAACACGGCAAAACTAGCAAATCAAGACCCAGTCATGCGCGAAAAACTTTAAACGCGTTTTCGTCAAAATCACTTTTTTGACTTGGCGTTCATAATTCCAAAAGAAACTACTCGATCAATCAGTCTCAAATTTAAAAAAATTATTCTATATATCCATGGCTATTAAATGGACCTCGGGCGTATTATAAAGACTAATACGTATAACTAATGGATAGATGGGAAAATTACTGAGGAAAGTGCCAAATAACGCATTTTTTGACAATATCTCAAAAACGATTCTTAAGAAAAAAATTGTTGCCATTTTTGGAATTTGCGCCCCAAAATACATTAAAAAAAGTCTATGCGAAATCAGATCATTTTTGGTGTAAACTAGTGTAATTTTTGAAGTGAAAACTTCTTTAGCGGCGTTGAGCGATTTTTGGTAGGTGAAAATCTTATAGCTTCGCTTCACCGACATGCTAATGGTAACAGTAGCTATGAGCACAACATTGTATATACCTGGATGTATGATGTGCGCGTTGGACGTACGCTCTTCTATATATTCATGGTATAGTGTACCCAATACTCTTAATTAATACATATTTTGTAGAACTAATAAATTTAACTAATACTCACTAAAATTGGTAAATCATGTGGATCACAAGTTTCCAATTGTCTCGAAAATTCTATTTGTGTATGAGTTGCATTTTGGAATCCACCAATCACATTATAGTTTTGTGTATCATCCTGTATTGGAGCAGCATTTCCATTAGTAGGTCCATGACAATCCTGCAAGAATAAGGAAATTTAATTAAAATGCCCATTCCACACTTTGATTTAATGATTAAATTAATAAATTAGTATCTTCTCGGAGCGAAATTTCGCCATCAGTTGAACCGTTTAAATTGAATTAAGCCAATTTACGTCGTGCTCAGTGAATCATATTTATTTTGACACCTGAATTACCACAAAAATTCCTGAAAGGAGAGAACTTCCTGCTATACGATAGCTTTCGTAAGGTTTCGGTTTGTGCAAAATATCTGAGTATATTCAAAATGCTTTTGAGTGGGCAGCGGTGAAAATGTTTAAGGTACTTACAAAGTATTACGTTACACACAAATTCATAAGTAAGAAATAGGTATTGAAACGTTGTAGCATCTCCTACTCATGGCTTCTGTTCGAATTGTAATTCCTGTTTCAGTAAATTACTGTACAAAAACATTCTTTTCATAGGTGAACATACAAATGATCAATTTCTTTAAAGGATTTAAGGAATTTATATTTCATCGACAAATTTGCGTATAAAGAATTGTCTAGGACTGACACCTTGGACCTATATAAACAATTTTGTTTGAATAAGGTATGGGCTGAGTAAATTTAAAATATGAATGGGTAGGACTTCTGTGTGTAGAAAATTCTGAAAACAAAAATCAATTCTTTTCAAATTATGTTCGTCAAATATTGTCCATTGGGATTCATTGTACATAACTTTAAGAAAAATCGCCAAAACTTGAATGTTTTCAAGCGAGGAATTAATTTAAGTTTTAAATTAAATTTTAACAATGAATGTTTTTTTTCACTAGTTAACTCTGTGAAAAATTATTTCAGGACCAAATTAAAATTATCAAGTCCCTCGACCACAGAAAGCATGGAGCTAAAAAGCAAACATTAAATTGATTTTTGCTGCTGGCTATCTTAACCCAAGGAAACGGGGCAATTTTTCAGGGTTAGTGATAAATTAAACTCCTCCCAGCAAGTTTTAAAAGTAAATGCTGAAAAGGATGTGTTTGACTACAGTATACATGTATAGATAGGTTTAGAATTAATGAGCAAGTGCTTGGACTTATTTTTCACATAGACGAATAATTTGTAACCCTTGTTCCGCAAAATTATCTTAAATTACTGCGTTAAATTAATGTTGGCAACTCCTTTAATTAATTTTCAATTTAATTAATTCTTTATTTGTAAAGTTATCACTATCGCATAAAGTAAAAGTACCCACTTTTTCTTTACAAAAAAGTACATAAGGGTTCTGCCTAGAATAAAATTTATTGTGAAACTACAAATCGTATTGTAGTTTTAATTTCCTGCTTTGTAAAAATTATCTCAGGACATAGGGTCATTGTAAGAAGGGTCCAGCATGGCGAAATAATTTCTGTAAGAATTGTCACGATTCCTGAAGCAATTTCAACGTTCGTCTCTTCTTAATAATTAACTTTTCACCAAGTTATCAAGTAATCAGAGAGGTAATGCCGCATAGCTCGACGAAAAATCGGAAGTAAAAATATTATTAGAGCTGATTTTAAGGAGTGTAATGGAATGTTTGCCTGCACTGTAATTGACACAGTTCAGAAATTTTCGAGTCGATATTTTAAACGCTCACTGTCAGTAACTATCTGCTAGGTATGTATTTCTATGAAACACTAAGCAAGCAAGCAGTGTTTTTAATACCTATTAGGAAATAGGTCAAAAACAATTGCCCTGTAACGTCCTCAATTTTTTTTTGCAATCATTCCGTTTTAAATTTCTGCATTGTCGTACCTTCTACTAGAACGGTTTTCCTCCTACTCGTCAGGTTCCCTGTGTTTTCCAATCGAGCGTTAGCTTTACTTGGTTGTCATTGTCATTGGCGTTAACCTAGCTATATTTCTTTTGCCTAATTTCGTCATTGGTTTTTTTCTAGCGGGCACGGCGCCGTGTCTTCATTGCAACTTTTAGTTTGTCGTTGGCAAGTAAATCTTCGTTTTTCTATTACTTATCAATCTGTCTGGCCAGCACTCTCATGTTTGGCCCTATTTATTTTTAATTTTCCATTAATTGGGCGGTATTTTCGAAAAATCAGCATTTCGAAGCATTAAACTTAGCCCAAGGTCCGTAAATATTCAGTTGGTTGGTTGAAGTGGTTTCTTTCTCGG
This sequence comes from Leptarthrus brevirostris, assembly GCA_964036015.1. Lineage (NCBI taxonomy): Eukaryota > Metazoa > Arthropoda > Insecta > Diptera > Asilidae > Leptarthrus > Leptarthrus brevirostris. The sequence goes on from OZ038372.1 coordinate 125,945,763, forward strand.
TCTCTACCAGCGTGGAAGATGTCATAGCCAAGTCGAGAGTATTGATGGTAGTTTGGCTGTCGGCGAAGATGTCGACCCGTCTAATGGGGATTAGTGTTTTTTCGCAATCTGATTATACATGTAATGTAGCTTTCATATTACGCTGTCACCATCTAGTCTATATGCACAGTCGTTTTTGGCACCGGATTTTCGCCTCCGTTCTGTCTGTTAGAATTCGGATTTCGCAAGACAGGTGTAATATAGCATGCAAGAAATTACGAAAACATATGAATAAACACATGAAATAAATGTTGCATTTACCATTTACTGATCAGAGGAAATTGAAAAACTTCGACCTAGATTACCATGCACAAATAAGTCACGAAATCTAATGTCTTTGCAAAGTTATTGAACTCTTGTCACATAAACTTCCTCAAATGGATTACACAACAAATTAGTAAAATTGCGACGGTGATCAATCATTTTGCAGATTGGTGGTCATCGGGAAAGCGAGGCACATAATAGAAAAGTTTGAAGGAAGACATGAGACAGAGCCTCGGTGTGTTGGTTTTTAGCTTTTCGAAAAGTGAGTTCGTGGGTTTAGGTAAAAGTAAAATAAGTTGATTAACTAACAAGTTCTATGATGAAGATTAGTAAAAACGTGAATTATCATTAAGGTACTATATCAGCCATGATTGGCGCCTCCACATTGACTGGAATCAAAAATTACCAAATCATTACTAAAATAAATATAACTTTCCGTACAATCAACAATGAATTTTTAAAATATTACTATACTTCTTGCCAAAAAAGTGCCCTTTTTTGCCTGCCAAATCGTCATTTTTGGTCCAATCAAAAAAATCAATAGTTATGTTACGACAAACCATGTCCTTAACATGCAAACAAATTTTTGAATCGATACGATAAATTGTTTTCCAGTTACAGTGGCAGCAAATTTGATAAAAGAAGTTTTTGAGAAAAACGCGTTTAAAGACTTTTTGTTATTAAAAATTAATTTTTGAGAGCCTGGTGACAGCTGTATTTTCAATAAAATAGTTTTTTAAAAAAAAGTTGAACCGACTTCACAAAAAGCGCTAAAAAACAAAATAATTCAAAATAATTTTTAATTTTATATCTATTATGACATTTTGAAGTCGGTGCAAATCAAACAAACCAAACAACTACAACAAAACTATTTAATTGTCATTTCTTATGATCCCATGAGCTGAAACGTTCAGAAAATATTATGTATTATTTTCAATTGTGGTTCTGTATTTGTTTTATTTGTTTAATTTGCACCGACTTCAAAATATCGTAGTAGATATTAAATTAAAAATTATTTTATGCTTTTTAGCGCTTTTTGTGAAGTCGGTTTATAGTTTTTTTTAAAAACTATTTAATTTTTCACTTTTTAGTGTCTTCTACTATATACAACGAAGAAAGAACCATCCAAATCGGTCCACGCGTTAAAAAGTTAGGTTTAACCCCCCACCCCACCTCCATTTCACTAAACAATTTTTCTCATGGTATCAATAAAGGAACATACTCTACCTAACAGAAAAGGAATCATCGAAATCGGTCCTCGCGTTACGAAGTTACTACTCCTTCCTCTCCCCCACCACCACCATAGGACCAAATTATTCTCCTATTAGCAATGAGTGATCACAGTCGATACAACAGCAAAAGAACCATCCAAATCGGTCCACGCGTTACAAAGTTAGGTTCCATCCCCCTTCCCCAACCCCCACCACCCCCAACATTTTTTTTTATCGTGTTATCAACCAGGAAGCATACTCTACCCAACAGCAAAAGAATTATCCAAATCGGTCCACGCGTTACGAAGTTAGACTACTCCTCCCTCCGCCATCTCCAAACCCCGCCATCTCCAAACCCCGCCCTAGGTCCAAATTATTCTCCCAATAGCATTGGGGGATCACACTCTATACAACAGAAAAAGAACCATCGAAATCGGACCACGCGTTACAAAGTTAGGTTCCACCCCCAACCTCAAAAATTTTTTTTATCGTGGTATCAACCAGGGAATATACTCTACCCAACAGAAAAAGAATTATCCAAATCTGTTCACGCGTTACGAAGTTAGACTACCCCTCCCCCCTCCCCTACCCTTGGCCAAATTGTTTTCTCCTACTAGCAATGGGGGATCATACTCTGTACAACAAAAAAAGAACGATCCAAATCGGTCCACGCGTTACAAAGTTAGGTTTCACCCCCAGCCCCCACCGTCACCCCACCAAAAATGTTTTTGACATGGTACCGATCGGTAAACATACTCTACCCAACAAAAAAAGAATCATCCAAATCGGTCGACGCGTTATGAAGTTATGCCCGGTCAGACAAAAAAAAAATTTTACAAAAATACGCGTCGAACTTAGAACCTTTTTGTTTTTGGGAACTCGGTTAAAAAAAGAACCATCCAAATCGGCTCACGCGTTACAAAGTTAGGTTTCACCCCCACTCTACCAAAAATTTTTTTGACATGGTACCTATCGGTGAACATACTCTATCCAACAAAAAAGAATCATCAAAATCGGTCGACGCGTTACGAAGTTATGCCCGGTCAGACATAAAAAAATACTTAGAACCTCTTTGTTTTTGGGAAGTCGCTTAAAAATAAACATAGGCCGACTTTTATACTTAGACTTCTTATTCTATATGCATATATATATGTATGTATAAAACCATCAACATATGTAAAAATAAAAAAATGTTTTTTTTTAATTATCACACTGGCATAGCCCCTTAAGAGTCTCAGAATTAATGGAAGGAGAAATAGTAACTATAGTAATCATAATGAATAAGTGAGAAGTAATAAAAGAAAACAAAAAGGTAAACCACAGCATTAAACGACTTTTGATACAAGTGCTGACGACGGAGTTCCAAGAAGAAAATGCCACATTTTTTTACAGTCTACTCATATAATACAATCTACAATCATAATAACCCATAATTCACTACTTCCAAGAAGTTTATACCTACCTACGTGATGGACGGTGAAAAAGATAAGGTGGTTCTAGGCAAGAGGTATTTATTGGTAATTTTATTCTATATACAGGCAGTGAGTTAGGAGTTTACAATTTCAGTTACATTATATTCTTTAGAATTCGCCCGCATAAAGTTATTAACAATCTTGTGTGTGCAAAAAATACAAATCAAAAATGAAAATTGTGACATAAAAATTCGAAAGGCTGCAATTCACAAATCAAAAAAGGGAGATCCAGATTTTCGATAAAATGTGGTCCAGATTCTAACACTGAAGATTGATCCTGCATGAATGGAACACCCATTACCAGTGCACATCGGTCCCGCCAGAGGTCATAATTCTAAAAAAGTCCTACTTAGAAAAACCTAAATCCATTTACAGATTTTAGTAGACCGATAAACAAGTAGTAGACCGATAACTGAGAATATAATTACGTTGCGTTAAAGACTGTGTTTTTTTTATTACTGGTAATGGATTTAAAAAAATTTACTTTCCAACTCAAATTTTATGAAAAAATATTTAATTTTTGCAAAAAAAGTGTTTACTGAAAGGAAACTTTCTGATTAATTTTTGCATTTGAAACGGAGATATTTTGAAAATTTGCCCTATAATTTTTTCCGGTTTAAACTAGTGGCTAAAGTGTTCTCTTTCAAAAGAAATTTAAAACATCTAGAGGTGTCTTTCAAAGTTTCGAGAAACTGGAAGCGCTTTATACACTTTCGACTGAAGCTGAGGTTAATATTGCGCCAATTTCAGGGGAAATGGAGGAGAGAATTCTTGAGGCAAGCAGAACTGCTCCTACTACAGGTACATAGCATGTGGCTTAAGAGTGAGTGCATCGACAGTATGAAGAGAAGGCATTTATCCTTTCCATGTGACACCAGTACAGGAACAGGCCATCATGATGGACCGCAAGCCAAATGACGGAGGAAATTTAAAAAATATTTTAACTAATTAATTTGACTTCCTTTTTAGCACTATTAAAAACTCAGTCCTTTTCAGGACTCCCAAATTTTAACACAAAGAGTAAAATGATCAAAGGAGGCAGGTAGAATTTTTTCTTAGAAGGGCAGGTATGAGCTGTACGTTTGGTCATGTAACTTGAGAAAGGTAAAAGATTTCTGTGTGTTTTAAATTTCTTTTGAAAGAAAACACTTTTTTTCACAAAATTTACGTTTGAAAATATGGAAATGTGTTTAACTTCATTAGCAGTAGCAAAAAAAATTATGCAGTGTTTAACATCATTGTGTTACCTGTCAACTGATATATTAATAACGTCTATAAGACTAAAACCAGAACCTACTCTAGATACAAACCCGGAATCTGGCACAAACAGTTGAGCATTGATGGTGTAAGCAAACCGAAACTTGTTGCAGTGAAGAATAGGAAAAGGTTGGGGAATTCTACTTTTTTTATAGTACGAGTATTTCTCGCAGTATTTTTAAAGTCTCAACTTGGAATTTACTTGACGTGAACCTATAAATGTTCTGAAAATGTAGTCATGATAAAAAATTTCTCAATTACAATGTGTTTTAATGAGAAGACCCTCTCTTGTGTACGTGTTGTTAAAGGATTAAGATTAGAATGCGTCAATAGCATCAGCATTTCTCTATAGTTTTGGTCAAGAACGTGTGCAGTTTTATATGTGTGCAAGGATTAGTTAATCCTGTTTTATCTCACCTAACTCGACATTATTATAGAAGGTGACTTCAATGTGGACTTGTAAGGTTAAAATAATAGAACAGAACAGTTCATACATCTCATTCAGTCTCTTCTCTTTAATGTAGACAATTCCCATACGACCTACTTTAATACTTCCAATCCTTCGATGTTAGATCTAATCCTTGTTTCTGATAGTGACAGGGTGATTTTGTAAGATCAAGTTGATCCACCTAGTATACTAGATTATGACATTCTATTACTCAAATATGACTTTGCGTTGAATTCCGCCTGCTGCTGGGATACAAACTCCTGTCGTGATTATAATAATTTAAACATCAACTCCTTATCTAATGAATCTTTACTTCTGTCTTGTAATTATATTAACGCTACTCCGTCAGTTGACCAGCAAGTTGAAATTCTCACATCCTGTTTTATGTGTCCCAATTAAAACTAAACGTATTCGGACGCGGAACTGCTCATGGTTTTCACCTGAGGCTCAGGCTTAAATAGCCCAACGGGAATACTTATTACAACGTTACAAGCACCTTAAATCCGAAGAGGTATGTGTAGTTTACAAAATCGCCCGTAATAAAGCTACGGCAGCAATCAAATAGGCTAAATGACAGTATTTTAGTGTGAAACTTAACACCGACCTTGGGACGCGAGCTCTATGGTGTAATCTAATTAACGTTGGTATACATGGCAAGGGAAAGATTCGATGCCCTTTTTATCCAGATGAACTTCAATTCTGCCTTTACTGCAACCAATGTGGGCCCCATGGATACAACAAGTATTTTTCCTGCGAACTGGCCCGATGTTTAGTGAATGACCTTGCTGACCTGTTTGATTTTCGAAATCTGAACCTAGATGAATTACTTATCTGTGAACACATGTTTAATGTCCTCTTCGTTTCCTGTAAGTTGGAAGGCTGCCATTGTGTTGCTCATTGCTAAGAAGTCTTCAGCAGTATCGATATCTGACTTTCGTCCAATTAGCATTTTATGCTTTTTCTTGAAAGTACTTGAAACGATTATGTCGAAGCAAACACTGGCTTAAGTTGAGTTGTTATCTTGTTGGCAATCTGGTTTCAGATCTTTTCATAGTTGTGAGACGGCTGTTCTGAGGGCATCCGCCGACATAACGACAACGATTATTTCACAGGTTTATCATTACTGGATTTTTTGAAAGCTTTCGATTGCGTTCACCACAGCTTACTTATTCACAAATTACACACGTACTTCAACTTTAGCACGTGTGCTGCCTCTATGATAGCATGTTCTTGTCAGATCGTTCCCAAATAGTGCAAATCGGTGGCGAAATGGTTCTTTCACTTGGCGTACCACAGGGATCAATACTGGGACCCTTGGTATTATTTTGGGGCAAGGAATGAACTGATGTGAAAACATAAGTGCGAGAATTGGCAAGATATTGGATTTCGCTTGGATTCGCTGGATTACGCAGACTTTGGTTTTCAGCCTATATTATCCCGAAAAGTACTCGTCTGGAATTGGTTAAGGCATTGGTACTGCCTCATTTGTTTGGTTTGACCATATCACACTTTTCAGATTAAGTCTTGTCCTGTGCAATCTGGATATTTAACTCAAACGACGAGCGTTGCTGTTTTGCTGTTCAAGCTGCTTAAATTAAACAAACCAGAAACCACCATACCTCCGTGAATATTTCCATTTACAACATCTCATCGTAAAAAATATTTACTAGTAGTAGGTTTAGGAGGATGTCAGTTATGTTACCCTATATAAATAATTCGTTTATTCGAAGATTAATGTTTAATTGGTACTTTTACTCGAATCTTGGCTCTCTACATTGAAGCACTGCAAATTAATTTTAAATAGTTTTTCTTTTTTCTGCTCTATTATTCTCTTCTTTTTTCTTTTATCTAGCGCCACTTTTTAATTGTACAATAAAAGATTTTAAATCTTGTGTATATTTACCTGTAATAAATGAATATGAATCTGGGATACAGAAATAAATGAAATAATGACTACACGCTTGGTCGTAAAATGACCGAACTGTCATGTTTTCCGGGTTTGTATCTAGAGTAGACTGTGCTAAAACTGTAGAAAATATGAGTTAAAATGTAAGACTTGTTTGTTAATTTCACTCCTATAGCTTGGAGTGGGTTGAGATAGACACGTCCCTTCCATACATTACTTTTTTCGTTTCTCGCCTAAATCTACCAGTTCCTTCAGTTTTGTACACGACCTGAGAAACATCCTGTATATTCCACTTTCCTAATGAAGAATCCCCAATTTAAAACTTGAGCTTCTTATTGTGTCCATTATTTAATTTTATTTGTAACAGTTAAAACTGTTACTGTTAAAGTAATCAATTTGGAAAACTACCTAAAATATTTAACTATCAATAAGTATAAGTAAGCTTCGCTTAATTTATACCTGAAAATGCAAAAATTTTACTTTCGATTTCCTTTTAAAGTATAAGCTTACAAATGTAGGCCACATATGATCTTTAAGGAAAACATGTAATCCCGGTTTTGTATATTTCTTATGAAAAGCACATATTTGGGATCATAGAAATGCCTATGCGTAGCCATTTTCCCAAATATTAGAACTAGACGTGCAGAATATCTAAGAAAGCATAACCATGCTGTTCATTGGGGGCTAAGCCAGAAACCACATGGAGCCGTAACCGCAAATACGATTTTATCATGCTGAACTTCTTACAAATTCTAAATCACAGCTGTCATTAAATCGTCACTGCGTGCCATATAAGCCACGTGCTGAAAAATTAGAGTAAATGAAAAACACCCAACATCTGCTTTCTAAAAAGCTTAAACATCTGCTGCAGTACTTGTACTGGTGTCTTATCGCGGTTTCCATTTTGAAGGGGACGTTAAATATTGAAGAATTTTTATTAGAACGGCATGATTACACATTCGGGCAGGAATGAGTGGATTACCTTTGAATCAATAAAAAGACTCTGTAGATTAGGTTGTTTCCTTTTACCTGGGTCATTTGCCGTTATCGTCAGGTAAGGAAACCATTCCGTTCGGGATCTTAGTATACTACAACTGCACGTGCTGACTTATTTTCCAAAAATGGAAGCAAAACAATAAAAAAAATTCGGAACAGTAGAAATGTAAATTCTGAAAATGTTTTTGTACATTGTAAAATCAGAGTCATATGAATGCACTTAATTTTACGAGCAATTAGCCCTCCTAGATCGTTTATTTCCAGTAGTGGTTTAGAGGTAAAAGAAACCTTACACCACTCTGTTTGCCAGCAGGTTAGTCGCTTAGTGCTGAAATCACTTTGCTAATTGCAAAAAACGCATTCCGACCGCATTCATTTCGATTGCATGCAAGTTGGCTAAAAATTTATGCAGAACGTTATAGACGGTGGCTATCGTTGCGGTTTCCTTGGTGCACTGCTGCCGTACGCGTCACTAATTATGAACAATTGTTTGTATCCGCCTCGATACTTCTTCAGACTTCTGAGACGACCAACTTAATTGTTCTTCCCCATGTGCTCACCTGAGCATGTATCCTGTCCCACGTGATGAATAAACTCTCTGGTGTTGTGATAAAGTGATGGGAAAAACACTTGAACATGGATGAATTGTTTGTTCTTTTCGAAACCTTGTTGGTTGATGTTATAAAATTGTTTTAATTGGATTTCTGACATTTCTGTCTGGCGTAATGAGAACTGTACTTAATTCGGTTATGGATGACTATGTTTGCGGCTGCTAATTTATGATATTAACTTCCTTAAATAACTTCTCAAAGAAAAATTTAATTGTCCTTTTTAATAGAATTCTGTTCTATCGAAAACTACACTTTTATGCACAAAGAAATAAAAGATATTAAAGCTAGTAGCGAGTAGAGTAGAGTAGTAGTAGTGGTTGAATATGAACATAAGTATAGAATATTTGGAGTCAGCTTCCATTCCATTCGGTCTCAGGTTCGAACCCCGCCGGCGACGACCCATAGTTTGTCTCTGCTGACAGCAAGCCATTGAATGTCGGTGGTTCGGAAGCCACTTTTAGAGTAGCACCGGGCAAGTTGGTTTATCGAGCATGTTTATTTATTTAGGATTCATCAAATGCTGATTACTTAAGTAAACTTACGTGCAAACTTAAATCTATATATAAAAGATAAAAGAATTTTAACTAAGCTGACCCATCAATGGGTTTTTTATTATGCTCTTCGACAAGTGAAAGACCATATGGTCATACACTAAGTTGAAAATGCGGTACAAAGCTGTAACTGGCTCATTACGTCCATAGTTAGTACGGTGGTGCGAAATATGGGGGAATTCATGACACCTTAAGGAGCGTGACGGAACAGATATGTTAAAACATGTTAGCAATTTGGGAGAGTTAATAGCCCTCTGCACGCACTGGAGCGCAAAAACAGTCACCCTGTCATTATTTCGTTTGGTTTTCAGGGAGTCCCAAGATATCAATTTAAAACTTAAAAACCTTCGTTGGACGGACTCGATACGCTTAACATGGACCCCATGAAAACTAGACAACACTGGGATAGTATACTGAAGAATAGGCCGAAGAAATGTACAATAAAGGATTCAAGTGATATAGGGATCATTAAACTCCTTAGACCACCTCATTATGAAGCCCAAAGTAACATTAGACTTACCAATAATAGTATTAATGTGGTTATCGAAAGAAAATCGAGAATTAAGCAAGACCCCCCCCCCCCCCCCTGCCCCCTTCGCATTTGTCATATCTATTTAAAAAGTGTCCATCCATGGAGTAACAAATGTAAAGAGACACAGTTTATGGAATACCAAGGCGTCCACGTCAGAATTCAAGAGGCGGCAGTCAAGATCATTCGAAATAGAACTAAATAGCTTTGCATCATCGGCATAACACAAAATTCTCGAGTGAGGTGGAATTAGGCATACATCATTGACGTAAATAATGAACAATAAAGGACCAAGGTGATTACCCTGTGGCACCACAGAAGTGAAACAAAACACGTTGGGAGCCCTCGGACAAATACGAGCGTAGCCAATGAAGAAAACCAGCAGGAAACCCAGCAGGAAACCCAGCAATCGCCAACTTATGAGGAGAATTTTATGATTGTTTCGATCAAAAGCTGTTGAATTATTGCCAGATTTAGAAAAACTATCCAGTAAATTTTTCTGAAATTTTAGTATGTTGTGCAACATATTTTAAATAAAAACAAACTCTTGGAACATTACAATTTATTGGATGTGTGATTTTTCTAAGAGAAAATATCAAAAAAGTGCATTGCAGGTAAGTTGAATAACCAATGAGCCACTCAAAAATAAGCGAAAAGGTAGACCACCTCGTAAATCTGCTTTTTTGACAGATCCTGAGATTATTCATATATTTCACATCTTTCTATGCCGCTGCCAATATTCCACTCCTCTTCGAATTCACCGGCCTCCTTCACTCCAAAGTTGCTCAAGATGCTGAATATTTTCAACCATTGCAGTAAAATTTGTTTAATAATGTTGATAAAATCACTTTGGGGTTTATTATTTAAGATTATTTAAGCATTAAAAAAATGTTTGAGATGTTTTCCTTCCTTGCGCAAGAAGATTATTAGTACGAGGGTTGCTACTACTAGTTTTGAAAAAGACAAGTAAAAATAAATATTTATAATTGAAAATGGCTTTATTACTTTTTAAAATATTCTCCATGAAGATCAATACACGGTTGCATGCGTTTCAACCAATTTTCGAAGCACTTTTTCAAGTACCTGTAAAGAACACAAATAGCACTTGTATGACAAAACATTCTAAGTACGATTACCATTAAAAATGTCAAACTATACGATGACAATATCAGATTTGATCTAATCTGATTAATCTACGTATTAATATGACAATGACAGAAGCTTGAACAAAACCGTGTGGTATCAAAAAGTTGACACACAATATGCTCCAACAGAAATAATGTTAGGCCAGCATTTCGGCTCGGATCTGTCGTGCATAAGATTTCGGCCCTACTCAGGCTACTTGATATGGCTCTGATGTTAGTAGTTCAGCGAGCCCGGGGGCCTTATTACTGAAGACTATTCCATTGCAATCGATCGTAAATATGGAAAATTTAGAATTGAATGAGATTCAGGTCCATTCACTTCTAAATTTTCTATTTGTACGATCGATTGCAACCGAATCGTATTCACTAATAAGGCCCTAGATCAAATTTTTTTTATTAGTCATTAAACAAACTAATTGATTGAATTCTAATGTGATCTGGCTCTGATCGGTTTAAATTTGTAGTGAGGCATTCGTATGTGAAACAAAGAGATTGAGCCAAATCAGTTTATATAAGGCAAATTTGTTACAACCCCTACAGGTGAACAATAGACTAGCTCAGGAGAAGGGCGGGTAAAAAAAAAATATGTATATATAAACAAATCTCACACTTTTTGTTGTTGGGCGCCACGTAGTTTTGTTTGAGTCTACGAACTCGAATGAAAGCAAAACAACAAATATTATAATTCATAAATAATTCAATATAAGAAGGGAAAAGAAACTTCAATAAACATTCTCGGCAGCCGTGATAAATAAAAATTCCAACATCTAATGGAAATTAAACCAATTCCAAAAAAAAAGAAAAATAACCAAATTAAACAATCTAAAACCTAAAAATCTAAAGCACCGAATAATTTCACTCAATTTCAAGAAACTACCAAAAAATTAAAATTGAAATTTAAGGCCGAGTTATTTGCAGGTAGCTTGTCACAGACTTTGCACACCAAAACCAAAACGTCTATATCTGTAGATGTATAAAAATAAAAGGAAAAAACCACACTTATCTTTTTATTTCCTTTTTGTTTTTTGTTTAACTTTTGCCGGCTCACCGATTCACCATCCAGAAATCTTCCTTCCTAGGCACTGTGACCGTTGTTTCCACCAACAATGACGAACACCTTGACTTTGACTATTATTAACTTGAACGTTACGCCTTCACTTTTCATACAATGTTCGCTGTCACTTTTTAAGAAAAACTGCCTGCTTCTACCAAAGCAGTTGATTTTATGTAATTTTGCCCACTATTGAAAATCCTTTCCATACTTTTCCAATCAGGACTATCTTCAGCGTTGAATTTTCCAATCGGTTTGATATTTAAAAAAAATATTATTTATATTTTCAGTTTATTTTGTTTCTTTTAATTCAGAAAAATTCTTAGGCTCTTTAAAATTATGTTTTTCTCCAGAAAATTATTTTTTGACGGTCACTGGCACGTGCAAAAATTTTATTATTTTAGGACTTTCGTCCATAATTTTCTAAATCAACATTAGCTTTGGGTTACAGGAGTTCTTCAGCATTGTTACGTTTTATTTATAAATTTTCTGATGAAAGTTCAAAATATCTTCTTTATAGGTTATCCTTGGTTTATTTTCGCTCCTCCATTCATATTAGGCTTAGAAAAGATCTGGATGGGTCTAATTTAATTCGTTTCGTTTCTCTAAATCAAGCGGTAAGCATGGTTTTCCTTATTATTGCAAAAGAAAATTTAATTTGTGAAGTTCATTATTTCTTCTTTGTTCAGTGTATATTTCTTAATCCATTAAATCATTTCAATTGATTCCAACATCTAGGTAAGTGGTACCATTTCAAATTACTACTTCCTATTTAGCTATTGCCAATTTGTTTCAGTTTTCTTGAAAAAAAGGTTCGCCACGAAGGTGATGGTCGATTCACCAGCCCAAATACAACTAACCATACTCGATATTACCTGGAATAGAGGATATTTGCAGCATAAACGATTCGATAATAGAACATAATGGACATCACAAAAGGTAACATCTAATTTCTTTCTTTCTTACTCATTTATAACTATCTTATATTCTAGGTCCGCGAATACCGGAATTCATAAAAACCGGAACCATAACAAATCGTACCGGACCTTAAATGCGTACTTGATTGGGAATCCTTTCTAGGTTATTTATTGGTCTCAGAGTCAAATAAGTCTTACCACCATTGATAATGCCCTGTCAAGGCCTTGTTCTGCTCTTGCTAATATTCCAAGTGGTGGCCTTTAAGTGAAATTATTTAAAATTTACCATCAAATATGTTTTGTAATTCTTTGCTTGTCTCCGCCTACAATACCTTTCCAACATTCAGGTTATATTGAGTATATTTACTACACTTTATACTGGAAAAATACTCTGGATTTTTTTGCTTTGCTTGCGTTTGAAGCAAACTGTCAATCACGCCCTTCTCATAAACATTGTAACGCCTCTAGAGCTAAAACTTTATAAGATATACGTTACAATATAAGATTGTTTTGTTCATCGTAAAAAAATGCAAACTCCTATAGCTGGGAAGGAGATAGATCCCCTCCTTTTTTTTCGTTTCTCACCTAGATCTAGCAGATCCTTTATTTTTGCACACGCGCTGTGAAACACCCTGTATAATGAAGATGTTCCGGAAGTATCCTTTGCAGCTAGTAAACACTCACCTTGGTTCAATCGTTTAGCCAGGGTTTTGATAACCGAACGAAATTGTCTACGATTATCGGAAAAAATTCAGGACGAACGAGTTATACTCTAAATATGAAAGGTCTCGCAGCAATTTACAAACGTTGATAATGTTGACATCAATGAGCTAAATATGTCTTTTGTTCATCGCATCCCGAATTATCCTCCAGGAGAACAAAACATCACGTCAATAGCAACCGAAACTCAAATCCAAAAACAAAACGTCACAATTTATTAATTGTGACGTTTTTTTGGATTTGAGTTTTTGTTTTTAAATCATTTAAGTCTAATGCTAGGTGCGTTCCATTGGGCCATGCAGAGTACTCCGGCGTACTTCCCCAATGGAAC